>OZ025817.1:600000-1050349 GCA_964019425.1 Flectonema sp. DT1601 | reverse complement strand
GCGGGTTTGCGGGTTTGCGGGGTTTGCGGGTTTGCGGGTTTGCGGGTTTGCGGGTTTGCGGGTTTGCGGGTTTGCGGGTTTGGGTTGCGGGTTTGGCGGGGTTTGCGGGTTTTGCGGGTTTGCGGTTTGCGGGTTTGCGGGTTTGCGGGTTTGCGGGTTTGCGGGTTTGCGGGTTTGCGGGTTTGCGGGTTTGCGGGTTTGCGGGTTTGCGGGTTTGCGGGTTTGCGGGTTTGCGGGTTTGCGGGTTTGCGGGTTTGCGGGTTTGCGGGTTTGCGGGTTTGCGGGTTTGCGGGTTTGCGGGTTTGCGGGTTTGCGGGTTTGCGGGTTTTGCGGGTTTGCGGGTTTGCGGGTTTGCGGGTTTGCGGGTTTGCGGGTTTGCGGGTTTGCGGGTTTGCGGGTTTGCGGGTTTGCGGGTTTGCGGGTTTGCGGGTTTGCGGGTTTGCGGGTTTGCGGGTTTGCGGGTTTGCGGGTTTGCGGGTTTGCGGGTTGCGGGTTTGCGGGTTTGCGGGTTTGCGGGTTTGCGGGTTTGCGGGTTTGCGGGTTTGCGGGTTTGCGGGTTTGCGGGTTTGCGGGTTTGCGGGTTTGCGGGTTTGCGGGTTTGCGGGTTTGCGGGTTTGCGGGTTTGCGGGTTTGCGGGTTTGCGGGTTTGCGGGTTTGCGGGTTTGCGGGTTTGCGGGTTTGCGGGTTTGCGGGTTTGCGGGTTTGCGGGTTTGCGGGTTTGCGGGTTTGCGGGTTTGCGGGTTTGCGGGTTTGCGGGTTTGCGGGTTTGCGGGTTTGCGGGTTTGCGGGTTTGCGGGTTTGCGGGTTTGCGGTTTGCGGGTTTGCGGGTTTGCGGGTTTGCGGGTTTGCGGGTTTGCGGGTTTGCGGGTTTGCGGGTTTGCGGGTTTGCGGGTTTGCGGGTTTGCGGGTTTGCGGGTTTGCGGGTTTGCGGGTTTGCGGGTTTGCGGGTTTGCGGTTTGCGGGTTTGCGGGTTTGCGGGTTGCGGGTTTGCGGGTTTGCGGGTTTGCGGGTTTGCGGGTTTGCGGGTTTGCGGGTTTGCGGGTTTGCGGGTTTGCGGGTTTGCGGGTTTGCGGGTTTGCGGGTTTGCGGGTTTGCGGGTTTGCGGGTTTGCGGGTTTGCGGGTTTGCGGGTTTGCGGGTTTGCGGGTTTGCGGGTTTGCGGGTTTGCGGGTTTGCGGGTTTGCGGGTTTGCGGGTTTGCGGGTTTGCGGGTTTGCGGGTTTGCGGGTTTGCGGGTTTGCGGGTTTGCGGGTTTGCGGGTTTGCGGGTTTGCGGGTTTGCGGGTTTGCGGGTTTGCGGGTTTGCGGGTTTGCGGGTTTGCGGGTTTGCGGGTTTGCGGGTTTGCGGGTTTGCGGGTTTGCGGGTTTGCGGGTTTGCGGGTTTGCGGGTTTGCGGGTTTGCGGGTTTGCGGGTTTGCGGGTTTGCGGGTTTGCGGGTTTGCGGGTTTGCGGGTTTGCGGGTTTGCGGGTTTGCGGGTTTGCGGGTTTGCGGGTTTGCGGGTTTGCGGGTTTGCGGGTTTGCGGGTTTGCGGGTTTGCGGGTTTGCGGGTTTGCGGGTTTGCGGGTTTGCGGGTTTGCGGGTTTGCGGGTTTGCGGGTTTGCGGGTTTGCGGGTTTGCGGGTTTGCGGGTTTGCGGGTTTGCGGGTTTGCGGGTTTGCGGGTTTGCGGGTTTGCGGGTTTGCGGGTTTGCGGGTTTGCGGGTTTGCGGGTTTGCGGTTTGCGGGTTTGCGGGTTTGCGGGTTTGCGGGTTTGCGGGTTTGCGGGTTTGCGGGTTTGCGGGTTTGCGGGTTTGCGGGTTTGCGGGTTTGCGGGTTTGCGGGTTTGCGGGTTTGCGGGTTTGCGGTTTGCGGGTTTGCGGGTTTGCGGGTTTGCGGGTTTGCGGGTTTGCGGGTTTGCGGGTTTGCGGGTTTGCGGGTTTGCGGGTTTGCGGGTTTGCGGGTTTGCGGTTTGCGGGTTTGCGGGTTTGCGGGTTTGCGGGTTTGCGGGTTTGCGGGTTTGCGGGTTTGCGGGTTTGCGGGTTTGCGGGTTTGCGGGTTTGCGGGTTTGCGGGTTTGCGGGTTTGCGGGTTTGCGGGTTTGCGGGTTTGCGGGTTTGCGGGTTTGCGGGTTTGCGGGTTTGCGGGTTTGCGGGTTTGCGGGTTTGCGGGTTTGCGGGTTTGCGGTTTGCGGGTTTGCGGGTTTGCGGGTTTGCGGGTTTGCGGGTTTGCGGGTTTGCGGGTTTGCGGGTTTGCGGGTTTGCGGGTTTGCGGGTTTGCGGGTTTGCGGGTTTGCGGGTTGCGGGTTTGCGGGTTTGCGGGTTTGCGGGTTTGCGGGTTTGCGGGTTTGCGGGTTGCGGGTTTGCGGGTTTGCGGGTTTGCGGGTTTGCGGGTTTGCGGGTTTGCGGGTTTGCGGGTTTGCGGGTTTGCGGGTTTGCGGGTTTGCGGGTTTGCGGGTTTGCGGGTTTGCGGGTTTGCGGGTTTGCGGGTTTGCGGTTGGGTTTGCGGGTTTGCGGGTTTGCGGGTTTGCGGGTTTGCGGTTTGCGGGTTTGCGGGTTTGCGGGTTTGCGGGTTTGCGGGTTTGCGGGTTTGCGGGTTTGCGGGTTTGCGGGTTTGCGGGTTTGCGGGTTTGCGGGTTTGCGGGTTGCGGGTTTGCGGGTTTGCGGGTTTGCGGGTTTGCGGGTTTGCGGGTTTGCGGGTTGCGGGTTTGCGGGTTTGCGGGTTTGCGGGTTTGCGGGTTTGCGGGTTTGCGGGTTTGCGGGTTTGCGGGTTTGCGGGTTTGCGGGTTTGCGGGTTTGCGGGTTTGCGGGTTTGCGGGTTTGCGGGTTTGCGGGTTTGCGGGTTTGCGGGTTTGCGGTTTGCGGGTTTGCGGGTTTGCGGGTTTGCGGGTTGCGGGTTTGCGGTTTGCGGTTTGCGGGTTTGCGGGTTTGCGGGTTTGCGGGTTTGCGGGTTTGCGGGTTTGCGGGTTGCGGGTTGCGGGTTTGCGGGTTTGCGGGTTTGCGGGTTGCGGGTTTGCGGGTTTGCGGGTTTGCGGGTTTGCGGGTTTGCGGTTTGCGGGTTTGCGGGTTTGCGGGTTTGCGGGTTTGCGGGTTTGCGGGTTTGCGGGTTTGCGGTTTGCGGGTTTGCGGGTTTGCGGGTTTGCGGGTTTGCGGGTTTGCGGGTTTGCGGGTTTGCGGGTTTGCGGGTTTGCGGGTTTGCGGGTTTGCGGGTTTGCGGGTTTGCGGGTTTGCGGGTTTGCGGGTTTGCGGTTTGCGGGTTTTGCGGGTTTGCGGGTTTGCGGGTTTGCGGGTTTGCGGGTTTGCGGGTTTGCGGGTTTGCGGGTTTGCGGGTTTGCGGGTTTGCGGGTTTGCGGGTTTGCGGGTTTGCGGGTTTGCGGTTTGCGGGTTTGCGGGTTTGCGGGTTTGCGGGTTTGCGGGTTTGCGGGTTTGCGGGTTTGCGGGTTTGCGGGTTGCGGGTTTGCGGGTTTGCGGGTTTGCGGGTTTGCGGGTTTGCGGGTTTGCGGGTTTGCGGGTTTGCGGGTTTGCGGGTTTGCGGGTTTGCGGTTTGCGGGTTTGCGGGTTTGCGGGTTTGCGGGTTTGCGGGTTTGCGGGTTTGCGGGTTTGCGGGTTTGCGGGTTTGCGGGTTTGCGGGTTTGCGGGTTTGCGGGTTTGCGGGTTTGCGGGTTTGCGGGTTTGCGGGTTTGCGGGTTTGCGGGTTTGCGGGTTTGCGGGTTTGCGGGTTTGCGGGTTTGCGGGTTTGCGGGTTTGCGGGTTTGCGGGTTTGCGGGTTTGCGGGTTTGCGGGTTTGCGGGTTGCGGGTTTGCGGGTTTGCGGTTTGCGGTTTGCGGGTTTGCGGGTTTGCGGGTTTGCGGGTTTGCGGTTGCGGTTTGCGGTTTGCGGGTTTGCGGGTTTGCGGGTTTGCGGGTTTGCGGTTGCGGGTTTGCGGGTTTGCGGGTTTGCGGGTTTGCGGGTTTGCGGGTTTGCGGTTTGCGGGTTTGCGGGTTTGCGGGTTTGCGGGTTTGCGGGTTTGCGGGTTTGCGGGTTTGCGGGTTTGCGGTTTGCGGGTTTGCGGGTTTGCGGGTTTGCGGGTTTGCGGGTTTGCGGGTTTGCGGGTTTGCGGGTTTGCGGTTTTGCGGGTTTGCGGGTTTGCGGGTTTGCGGGTTTGCGGGTTTGCGGGTTTGCGGGTTTGCGGGTTTGCGGGTTTGCGGGTTTGCGGTTGCGGGTTTGCGGTTTGCGGGTTTGCGGGTTTGCGGGTTTGCGGTTTGCGGGTTTGCGGGTTTGCGGGTTTGCGGGTTTGCGGGTTTGCGGGTTTGCGGTTTGCGGGTTTGCGGGTTTGCGGGTTTGCGGGTTTGCGGGTTTGCGGTTTGCGGGTTTGCGGGTTTGCGGGTTTGCGGGTTTGCGGGTTTGCGGGTTTGCGGGTTTGCGGGTTTGCGGGTTTGCGGGTTTGCGGGTTTGCGGGTTGCGGGTTTGCGGGTTTGCGGGTTTGCGGGTTTGCGGGTTTGCGGGTTTGCGGGTTTGCGGGTTTGCGGGTTTGCGGGTTTGCGGGTTTGCGGGTTTGCGGGTTTGCGGGTTTGCGGGTTTGCGGGTTTGCGGGTTTGCGGGTTTGCGGGTTTGCGGGTTTGCGGGTTTGCGGGTTTGCGGGTTTGCGGGTTTGCGGGTTTGCGGGTTTGCGGGTTTGCGGGTTTGCGGGTTTGCGGGTTTGCGGGTTTGCGGGTTTGCGGGTTTGCGGGTTTGCGGGTTTGCGGGTTTGCGGGTTTGCGGGTTTGCGGGTTTGCGGGTTTGCGGGTTTGCGGGTTTGCGGGTTTGCGGGTTTGCGGGTTTGCGGGTTTGCGGTTTGCGGGTTTGCGGGTTTGCGGGTTTGCGGGTTTGCGGGTTTGCGGGTTGCGGGTTTGCGGGTTTGCGGTTTGCGGGTTTGCGGGTTTGCGGGTTTGCGGGTTTGCGGGTTTGCGGGTTTGCGGGTTTGCGGGTTTGCGGGTTTGCGGGTTTGCGGGTTTGCGGGTTTGCGGGTTTGCGGGTTTGCGGGTTTGCGGGTTTGCGGGTTTGCGGGTTTGCGGGTTTGCGGGTTTGCGGGTTTGCGGGTTTGCGGGTTTGCGGGTTTGCGGGTTTGCGGGTTTGCGGGTTTGCGGGTTTGCGGGTTTGCGGGTTTGCGGGTTTGCGGGTTTGCGGGTTTGCGGGTTTGCGGGTTTGCGGGTTGCGGGTTTGCGGGTTTGCGGGTTTGCGGGTTTGCGGTTTGCGGTTTGCGGGTTTGCGGGTTTGCGGGTTTGCGGGTTTGCGGGTTTGCGGGTTTGCGGGTTTGCGGGTTGCGGGTTTGCGGGTTTGCGGGTTTGCGGGTTTGCGGGTTTGCGGGTTTGCGGGTTTGCGGGTTTGCGGGTTGCGGGTTTGCGGGTTTGCGGGTTTGCGGGTTTGCGGGTTTGCGGGTTTGCGGGTTTGCGGGTTTGCGGGTTTGCGGGTTTGCGGGTTTGCGGGTTTGCGGGTTTGCGGGTTTGCGGGTTTGCGGGTTTGCGGGTTTGCGGTTTGCGGGTTTGCGGGTTTGCGGGTTTGCGGGTTTGCGGGTTTGCGGGTTTGCGGGTTTGCGGGTTTGCGGGTTTGCGGGTTTGCGGGTTTGCGGGTTTGCGGGTTTGCGGGTTTGCGGGTTTGCGGGTTTGCGGGTTTGCGGGTTTGCGGGTTTGCGGGTTTGCGGGTTTGCGGGTTTGCGGGTTTGCGGGTTTGCGGGTTTGCGGGTTTGCGGGTTTGCGGGTTTGCGGGTTTGCGGGTTTGCGGGTTTGCGGGTTTGCGGGTTTGCGGGTTTGCGGGTTTGCGGGTTTGCGGGTTTGCGGGTTTGCGGGTTTGCGGGTTTGCGGGTTTGCGGGTTTGCGGGTTTGCGGGTTTGCGGGTTTGCGGGTTTGCGGGTTTGCGGGTTTGCGGGTTTGCGGGTTTGCGGGTTTGCGGGTTTGCGGGTTTGCGGGTTTGCGGGTTTGCGGGTTTGCGGGTTTGCGGGTTTGCGGGTTTGCGGGTTTGCGGGTTTGCGGGTTTGCGGGTTTGCGGGTTTGCGGGTTTGCGGGTTTGCGGGTTTGCGGGTTTGCGGGTTTGCGGGTTTGCGGGTTTGCGGGTTTGCGGGTTTGCGGGTTTGCGGGTTTGCGGGTTTGCGGGTTTGCGGGTTTGCGGGTTTGCGGGTTTGCGGGTTTGCGGGTTTGCGGGTTTGCGGGTTTGCGGGTTTGCGGGTTTGCGGGTTTGCGGGTTTGCGGGTTTGCGGGTTTGCGGGTTTGCGGGTTTGCGGGTTTGCGGGTTTGCGGGTTTGCGGGTTTGCGGGTTTGCGGGTTTGCGGGTTTGCGGGTTTGCGGGTTTGCGGGTTTGCGGGTTTGCGGGTTTGCGGGTTTGCGGGTTTGCGGGTTTGCGGGTTTGCGGGTTTGCGGGTTTGCGGGTTTGCGGGTTTGCGGGTTTGCGGGTTTGCGGGTTTGCGGGTTTGCGGGTTTGCGGGTTTGCGGGTTTGCGGGTTTGCGGGTTTGCGGGTTTGCGGGTTTGCGGGTTTGCGGGTTTGCGGGTTTGCGGGTTTGCGGGTTTGCGGGTTTGCGGGTTTGCGGGTTTGCGGGTTTGCGGGTTTGCGGGTTTGCGGGTTTGCGGGTTTGCGGGTTTGCGGGTTTGCGGGTTTGCGGGTTTGCGGGTTTGCGGGTTTGCGGGTTTGCGGGTTTGCGGGTTTGCGGGTTTGCGGGTTTGCGGGTTTGCGGGTTTGCGGGTTTGCGGGTTTGCGGGTTTGCGGGTTTGCGGGTTTGCGGGTTTGCGGGTTTGCGGGTTTGCGGGTTTGCGGGTTTGCGGGTTTGCGGGTTTGCGGGTTTGCGGGTTTGCGGGTTTGCGGGTTTGCGGGTTTGCGGGTTTGCGGGTTTGCGGGTTTGCGGGTTTGCGGGTTTGCGGGTTTGCGGGTTTGCGGGTTTGCGGGTTTGCGGGTTTGCGGGTTTGCGGGTTTGCGGGTTTGCGGGTTTGCGGGTTTGCGGGTTTGCGGGTTTGCGGGTTTGCGGGTTTGCGGGTTTGCGGGTTTGCGGGTTTGCGGGTTTGCGGGTTTGCGGGTTTGCGGGTTTGCGGGTTTGCGGGTTTGCGGGTTTGCGGGTTTGCGGGTTTGCGGGTTTGCGGGTTTGCGGGTTTGCGGGTTTGCGGGTTTGCGGGTTTGCGGGTTTGCGGGTTTGCGGGTTTGCGGGTTTGCGGGTTTGCGGGTTTGCGGGTTTGCGGGTTTGCGGGTTTGCGGGTTTGCGGGTTTGCGGGTTTGCGGGTTTGCGGGTTTGCGGGTTTGCGGGTTTGCGGGTTTGCGGGTTTGCGGGTTTGCGGGTTTGCGGGTTTGCGGGTTTGCGGGTTTGCGGGTTTGCGGGTTTGCGGGTTTGCGGGTTTGCGGGTTTGCGGGTTTGCGGGTTTGCGGGTTTGCGGGTTTGCGGGTTTGCGGGTTTGCGGGTTTGCGGGTTTGCGGGTTTGCGGGTTTGCGGGTTTGCGGGTTTGCGGGTTTGCGGGTTTGCGGGTTTGCGGGTTTGCGGGTTTGCGGGTTTGCGGGTTTGCGGGTTTGCGGGTTTGCGGGTTTGCGGGTTTGCGGGTTTGCGGGTTTGCGGGTTTGCGGGTTTGCGGGTTTGCGGGTTTGCGGGTTTGCGGGTTTGCGGGTTTGCGGGTTTGCGGGTTTGCGGGTTTGCGGGTTTGCGGGTTTGCGGGTTTGCGGGTTTGCGGGTTTGCGGGTTTGCGGGTTTGCGGGTTTGCGGGTTTGCGGGTTTGCGGGTTTGCGGGTTTGCGGGTTTGCGGGTTTGCGGGTTTGCGGGTTTGCGGGTTTGCGGGTTTGCGGGTTTGCGGGTTTGCGGGTTTGCGGGTTTGCGGGTTTGCGGGTTTGCGGGTTTGCGGGTTTGCGGGTTTGCGGGTTTGCGGGTTTGCGGGTTTGCGGGTTTGCGGGTTTGCGGGTTTGCGGGTTTGCGGGTTTGCGGGTTTGCGGGTTTGCGGGTTTGCGGGTTTGCGGGTTTGCGGGTTTGCGGGTTTGCGGGTTTGCGGGTTTGCGGGTTTGCGGGTTTGCGGGTTTGCGGGTTTGCGGGTTTGCGGGTTTGCGGGTTTGCGGGTTTGCGGGTTTGCGGGTTTGCGGGTTTGCGGGTTTGCGGGTTTGCGGGTTTGCGGGTTTGCGGGTTTGCGGGTGTGCCCAAAAAACTTGTTCTCCGGGAAAAAACCGAAAGTGCCCAAAATCTCCGTAAAATCGATGCTTGTACCCCCCCCTAGGGGGGGGGGGGTACAAGCTGTCGATAAAGTACTTTTTCCGAATTTTGGTAAATATAACCTTCCCGGGGGCAAAAAATACCCAGGACCCCATCAGAACCCCCAAAAATGTGATTTCGGGGCCGAAAAAACCTCGATTTGGCTGATTTCGGCAAAGGAATGAAAAATCTCAAAAAGTGTGGACCGTGTGGTACCTGGGGGTCCAATTTTGAGGCCTGTGAAATGCACCTTCAAATAATTTTTTTTTACAATGAGAAGAGGTGAGTCTTGGTGTGCCCCTGTATGCGCAGTTTGCTAATATACCATTTCCGTATCAGTTTCCACCTCAAGAACACGCCACGAAAGAGAGCAGCGCTCTCGCCCGGCCATGCTTGAGGTCACGAGGCTCACGGGCAGGATAACGCAGCTGAAAACGATGTTCTGCAGGGCAGCTCACAAAGTCATTCTGCGGAGGAGAGCATTGATCCTAGAGTGCATGAAAACACCTCCCGAGACATCCCTGAAGTCACTCAACAGCACTTGGACAGTCAGAAGTAAGATACGCGTAAGAAAGGGGTCCAGAAACGTCCAGTATCTGAATCGCGATCACAGAAGGCTCACAGAATAAACAAAGCGCTACGTCTGTACCCCAAACAGGGATAAGCCTGAAGACAGCTGTAGTGGTAGTGCCTCAAATAGTAGTGCCATAGATAAGCAGCAGCGACATAGGCCAACATGCCCCATCCAAAAAGCCGTTCAAGGCATCACTCAAGACCCAACCATACTCACCAGCGGGGCATACAAGACACTCCAGTACATGCGGCATACGAAGAAGTACGAAAGACACACCCGCTTGCATCTGTACCCGAACGAGGGGGATATACTCCTGGAGTCTTGGAGTCGTAACTACACTGCAGATATTGCGGCAAGAAGGGATCGGCGCAGAGAGATCCAACTAAGTCCTGAGTGAGGGACATAGTTGAAGCTATCGTAGGTGCGCAGACAGAAGGGAAGCGGGTCGAAGTCACCAACTATATCTCGAAGGACAGTCGGACTTGTTGATGAATTCACAGGTGATCTGTCGGTGACCTGACTTCTTGAAGCAGCAGCTTCCTCCTCACCCTCCGTCACATCGCTGCAGCATGATACTTCCTCTAGTGCCCGTCATGCTCGTGGGATGAAGCTAACAACCGTTGTGTTCGTTGTCATCCTGCACCCCTCAAGGGATGGGGAGGTTATTCAGTGTTGTTGATAGTTCTTAGTCAACTGATGGAACCAGTGGCGTGAATGTTGCCCTACTGATAACGTACAACATATTCCAGAGGCACACGGGCTTCCAATGGCTACCACATCAACGCAGGACCACCGACCCTCTTCAGATTGGCAAGAACAAGCATAACAGGAGGCGCCACAGGGGCTGAACGTACCACTCCGTCCTCACGGGGAAGACCTCTAGACAGCAAGGCCTAATGCTAATCTGCCATCCGCATCCAAGGATTGGTCCTCTGTCTATCTTGTACAGAAAGAAGCACAGCTTCGGGCCGAATTTCGAAACCTGAGCACATGGGATGTTCAAGAGAAGGCCAGCAGCCTAAGCATCGGACAAGGGGGAATTAACACGCCGGGTCTCGTGTAGCATATAATTAAGGTTCAAATCAGGTCGATAAAAATAAAAATTGAGTTCCCATTTCATTCCCCACTCAACTCAGAGGGAAACCCTGGTTATGGATTGCTCAATGCACGGAATTACTTGTAATTTTTGCGAGCCCTCCTAACACACCCCTTGTTTTCACCCCCCTCAGGTACCACACGGTCCACACTTTTTGAGATTTTTCAAAGACTTGCTCTAAAGTGCCGAAGAACTGTTTCTTTGGATCGCAATCCCCATTTTTGGGGTATATGTTGCAGTTTTCATAATTTGGGTGCCCAAAAAACTTGTTCTCCGGAAAAAAACCGAAAGTGCCCAAAATCTCCGTAAAATCGATGCTTGTACCCCCCCCTAGGGGGGGGGGGGGGGTTTCTGCACCGCCTCATATAAAAAATGCCTGTCGTTTGTTCATTTTTCCAACTTTGGAATCATACACTTTCCTGCCTGTTTCCTTTGATTTTCCGGTGCTAAGCTTGGTGGAAAATTACCTAGGATTTTTTGGGTTCCAGGAAATTGGGGGCTACCGTGGGCTTTTTTATATTTTTAAAAAATAATAACAGAGGTGACTTGGTTGTTAAATAAAGTTGTTCAGAAAGCTAAAAATGGGCAACTTGTAATAAGCCCCATACCCACTATAACCTAGCCATCGTTTTCATTTTTGCATGCTTAGGCAAAGGAAAAACAAGTTTAATTCAGTAATTGTCCTTCCATGCTTTGCACCTGTCGAAATAATAAAACTTAAAAACTACACACGCACCAATAACAAGCGATTACACTAGAACGCGCGATTGCAAGAACACCCTGGTTCAAGGTGGCTCGCTGCGGCGGGGTAACTGAAGTCCGTTTTCGTTGGACTCAGCAAAAACAAAAAATAAATAACTTTGCGTGAGCGAAGCGAGCCTGAGCGGTATCTCTAGTGCGGGTTTGCGGGCTTTGTTATATTATTACCAGTATTGGGGATTTTTTGGGTTCCAAGGAAATTGGGGGAAACCATGGACTCTTTTATATCATAAGCTAGCCGTCGTTTTCGTGCTAGCATTAGTACAACAGAAAAACAAAAAGAAAAATAACTTTGCGCGAGCGAAGCGAGCCAAGTCAATTGGGTGATAATGACAACATAACCCATCAGTCGGAATTTGCCCTCCAACTATGAATCTGTAAGGATAAATAAGAGTTAACACAGGCATCCCTTAGAACTTCCGATCATTCAAAGATTAACATCCAGTACATAGTTTCCAAACCTTAAGATTATTTCTTCAAATACACACAAATCTGCAGAAGACTGAAGACATTCACATGCTGGTGCCTGTTGGTGATTGCCACATACTATGACTGTAAGCTGTATCTGTCTCCACTATCAAACATGCTAACATCACTTCTTTTTTTTATTGTGTCCCTTTCTTATTCTTGGTTTTGCCTTTTTCCATGTAGCAGCCCCATCTTTCTGACCATAGAAGTTGATGAACTCCTTGTAAGTGAACTTCCCTGCTGATGGGTCGCTGGGATCCACCCGTTCCTCCTCATGTTTCTTGGATTCCTTTATTTTTGTGGGACCATCAGTAGGGGTAACATTGGCGGCCCAGTTCTGAATTGTTTGGTCTGTTGGTTTCATGTCCTCTGTCCCTAGCCTCACGGTTATGTCCCCTGCAAGACGGAAACTATTATTCAAACGACAATGCTCAAAATGAGAATGTATCGCACGTCGGTGTGGACTGCGGGAGAATGTTACCACCTTGCCGTTATGAGGCCCTCCAATCACAATAAACTGTGTCTGGGTTTCATCATTAGGTACATGCAGAAATGACATTATCATTCTGTCAAACATCGCATGGCATTTCCAAGATTTCGGAGGATCCTTTGACCGATATGTATCCCTAGTCCCACAAAGTAAGAGAACATTCTTGTTAGAGTCATAGTCTAACTGCAGTCGCTTAGCATCATTCCTCTCACGAATAATATGGGCACGAGTAACCCCTTCAGTAGCCCCGCAGACTTCGCATTTATTTGGAATCAAGGAGGGCCAAAGATCTGTTGCTTTTGTGGATGCAGTGCGTGATCGGTTAAATATGGTGGGGTCGATTCCTCTCGCACGCAATACCGGTGCCAATTCATAACCTTCTGGCAATTCATGTTCGGTTTGGTTGCGTGTTTTCTGTTTGGATTGATTTATTGGGTGAGTAACACAAAAAGAGGTTGGACCCGTTCAGACAAGGTTCATTACCTGTACTGATTGATCTTAACCTTTTCTCTGAAATTGCTTTTTGAACCTCGATACATGTGTAAGAAAAAAAGTAAAGGTATACAAAGAAAAAGTAAAAAGGCATGTGACCAATACAAAAAAAGGAAAACTATATTTTCTGTCTTATCGACCAGAAGACGTTGTCGAATCTGGTAATTTGGGGACCACGTACTAACATATGCCCTGTAGTAAACAGGTTGAGCGTCCTATGCCCTGTAGTCCGTAGACGTTTCGATTCACTTCTTGTTGAAGCTGGAGCTGGGTCTTGGTATACCACATCTGAGGTTGCTTCATTTTCATCCACCTTAGGAATAGTTCTCCTTAGTCTTCGTTGTTAAGGCTTATGGAGTTTTGGTGGTGGAAGTGTAGTTGAATTGCCTCTAGTTGGACTCTGACTATCTCTGAGTGATTTCATAATCTCATCAGTTTGTCGTATATTCCAACCTTTGATTGCAGTTGGTGGTGGCAGTACAGGTTCCAGAGTAGGAGTCGGAATCCTGTAATCTGTATTCATGGTGTTGATGGCAACTGACTTAGCTCTGGAGGGTGCACCTTGAGTTTTAAGAATACTCTTCGGATTTTCAAATGTTTTCGTCACCTATTTTTCTAGTGTACGAGGCGTTAGGTGTTTGATCCTCGGTGACTCCATGGGTTGCGGTTCATCTGTCTTTTGCATCTTCGTTATTTGAAAATGCGAAACCGTTCCCTGGAGTGTTGAGTTCGTTTCTGGTTAGGGTCTCATCATTGGACATGTACTGATTCAGGATAGTATTAATTTCCTCAAGTATTTCCTTGTGCGGTAAATTAGTGTACATGTCACTAAAGTCAAAGGACTTAACATTTCTATAGCTGAGACAAGTGTAGTTAGCTTTAATATACTTAGCTACCTCATCAACATTGTCAACTATGAAATATTTCTGTATTACGGTTTTCCTTTCTTCTTCTTTTTCTATCGTTTTAATTCTAAACGAACGCGTTTTTTTTAAGATGCCTGACAGTTCTTTTGACATCTTGGTGGTTGTAGTGAGAGGTTTGCCTCTAAACAAACAGTTGTCACCTTCCTTTTGAATATCGAAGTTTGTTTTTGAGGAAGAACCAGCTATGAAACGAAACTTCATCGGTTTCTTGTGAAACTTCGGACTACCATAAAGATATGGTAAGTTGTTTGTGTGTCTGAAGCCGTATTTTTTGTTAAGTTTTTCTAACCTAATCATTTCCTCCTTGGTCTCTTCAATGTTGTATTCTTTGTAGACATTACAACCGTTGATTTGGTTGTTGAGGGTTTGTTGGTACAAATGTCTACAACACAGAGCTAGGTCGTGTGTTGTCTTGTCAATCTGGAGAAAACCCATGTGTTCTTTGATTTTAGTAATCTCTTTTTGTACCGTTTGTAGTTCATTATTGTTTTGTAATGGTGGCATATTACTGATGTAACCTCTCAGGGTAGTTTTTAGAAACATCGCAAGATTAGTACTTGCTGTGATCATAATGCAATGAGATGAAATCATCAACTGCTGATTCTACTTCTTTGAGGATCTCATCGCTGTTATCATGTAGGCGATAACGGCCACCTTTGGAGAAGTAGGTTTTTGAATCTCTTTGTTGTCAGCAGCTTTGAAGCGTGAATTAGAACGTGAGAGTCTGTTCGTTTATTCTTGTCAACAAAGTTTTAGCAAGGGCATTCTTTAGCCGATTTCAAATCTGTTTTTGGAAGAAACCTACTCTCCGTCGCATGATCACAAAGGATGTCTCTGAGAGTTGTATTGAGTCTACGAGACATCAAAAGGTTTTCGACTACTTACCGAAAGCTTCGATGTTCAACATGGTTACCCTTCAAAAGAAATACGGAAAGGATACTGAAGAGCTCGTTATCTTTGGTGGTGTTTTCTTTTATTCTGTTCACCCTTTGGGTGGTGAAGGTGTGTATTTTTAACGGGCAGGCAATGGCGGTTCACTTTGTCCAATCACCTTTCCGATCCCCCCCCCCGTTGGCTCTTTTTTTAAAAGAAGTCCGAAGGGCTGTACTGTGACCAATACAAAAAAAGGTTGGACCCGTTCAGACAGGTTACAAATAAAAAGTAAAAGGTATACCTCAGTAGAACTCTTCAACAAATCAAAAAGTTTGTTCTTCTCTACCTTCAGTTCTTCTAAGTACTTGCTGAGGCCACCATTCAAGTCTACCACAACTTTAATACGTTTTTGTGTTGGGTTGAGGTCTTTCTGTTCACTTTCTACTATCGCAATCCCTTCGATTGCTTCAATCTTTGCTGACACTTTTCGTACTTCTTGCTGTTCGAAACTTAACTCTGGCTCTGACGAAGATGCCATGGTTTTTTTTTTTGTTTTTTTGGGGTGGCGTTGCCTGTGGGAAACGTGTGTGAAAATATACATTGTCTGGTATGGGTTGATTCCATAGCTTTTTTTTGCTGGGGCTATCTGTGGGGAAATGAAATGACAACAAGCATGGGAATGTTCATTTAATATTTGACTCTCACATCACGTCGTTTGAATCAATCGAAGTGTAGTCTTTCTCTTGCTCCTCCAGTTTCGTTGCTTGTATCAGTTCCATAGTTTGTGTGAACTGCAGGGTCAAGGTGGGTTCAACATAGAGTCATGTACATGCTAGTAATCGGAACACTTGGGTCTGCTGAACATTTCGCATCCATTCATTCAGTCAGGCACTGCTCCTCTTTGGGAAAAGTCTAAACAAGCATCTATTATTTGCATAGCGATACAGAAAAGGACCCCCGCCGAAAGACGTTTTCGGTTAATGAGTTAGAACGGGGAACAAACAGAGAACATGCGAAAGCCGGTCTTAAGAAGAAGAACCATAAAGCTGATATCCAGCTAACATCAAAAAATGAGAGGAAGAAGTGAGTCTAAAAGAAAAATAAAAAGGATCGATTAGTTCATCTCGAGATAGAGACTATCCAAGAACAACCGCGTGGAGGTGGATCATAGTTCTCGGGGGTGGGGGGTGGGGGGGGATGGGATGGGAGGGATGGGAGGGATGGGAGGGATGGGAGGGATGGGAGGGGAGGAACCAAACAATTCTAGGATCAGTTTTTTTCAGATTCTGGACTTGCAATGGCCTTTAATAAAAAGAACCGGCACTGCCCACAGACAGTTCCAGGAAGGCAATTAAGGCTTGCACAATCATTAGCTGCTGCCATCTTTGCAACACATTCTGGGTAAACACCGCAACATCTTACAGACGTATCCAGTACCGCACTTCAATGTTCCGCAATCAGCAGTAGGCTGACTCTGAACTATGGAAGCTACCAAGCAGAATATCAACCCTTCCACTTCGTCAGATGTTTTTACCGACATCTGGATTTTAGTCACAGCGCCTGTCAATCGTTCCTTCTTTTGATTATATTTTTTAGTCTGGTGAAATCTCCCAACACACAACACACTTGCAAAGTAATAACATAAGACTGTATAAAAAATGAAGCTAGTTGGTGAGAGATCTGAGCAGCCATCTACCAAAAAATGAGCAACTAAGAAAAAGTTGAAAACCATGTTTGTCTATCTCATCCTCTCACAAAGAAACATCTTCTCTGACTTTATTAATGAGTTGTAAGGAAACAATGTCACTTCTGAGTGGGCAGTTTTTGAGTATCAAAATTTTGAATCAAATTTTTTTATATTTTCTGCAACCTGTTATTGACAACTAATATAAAAAAAAGACATCTGAAATATACCAAATCACCAAATTAATAATATCCATTCTCTGTTAAAGAGTTGACAATTAAAACGACTTGATTACCAAAATAATAATCTTTTTTTTTTTTTTTTTTACTTAATCATACATTCAAAGTGAACATAAGAGAAAAGCAAGACTGCCAAACTAAGGAGGAAAAACCTACATCACACAAATAATAAAAGCTTTGTGAAGAATTTTTGCAAAAGGAGAACGAGACCGCATGACACGGACTCGAATAATCTCATTTAAGTTTTGCAAATAAGAAAATAAAAAAGATAAAAACAACAAAACTAACACATAAAAACCAAAATAAGTTTGGAATAACATGAGGGTTGTTAGCAACAATTACATAGTTCAACATTAAATGTTGGGCAAAGTCCAGAGTGGGGAGGTTTTACCGAAATAATACCATCTCCTGTGTCCTTCTAAGTTCTGTGCGAGAACTACAAGAGATCTTACAGAATTGTCCTTCATGGGAATAGGGGGGACCTCAATATGCTTATCACCTGTAACTTCTGTACTAACAGTCGGTCTTGTATGTTAGATAAAATACATGCTTGGTTTTGCTAAAGAACGACGTTCTATAAAACCCATCCATTGAGACACAACAATGACCAAAAACATACTACACATACTTCCATCTCAAAATGTTTCAGCAACTACTATTGCTATCACTATTTGTGGGTGTGGACGTTCAAATCCGACACCAGGTTCAGTTCATCCATTGTGAACGAAGTCATAAGATTTGCAGGGGCAGACCAACCTATATACAGGTTGGCACCAGCGTGATTTATTTCAAAAAAAAGGAACATAGAGCGAAGGAATTCTATTTGTGTTGGCACATCGTTGACATACATAACGATACCAAAACAAATTATGATTCCACATATTCAAATGGTTGAAAAGAAAGGATGGAAGAACGGGAATAACAAAAGAGGTTAGAAGAGGCAGATTAGAACATTCTCAAAAGAACTCGCGGGATCCGAGAAGGTAGCTTAGCAGGTGACACCCATGGGCGATGTCTCAGCATTGCCCCAGAAAGGGGGAATTCCAGTCTTTCCTTCTCAAGGTGCAACCGCAGTGTCCCTAACGGAGCAGTGAACTTGTCCAGGGCGTCTTTCGGAAAATGAATACAGTCGGTCTTGTATGTCTGGGGAATAGAGGAATGGCTAACGTAGTACACAGCAAACCAGGGGATCTTCTTCTTGTTGAGTGCTTCCACCCCAGGTGATGTCTTGAGCTTCTCTTGCCAATTGGGCCAATCAGCCGACTGTGTATATTTGATCTGGCACACTTCTGCTGTGAGGACTGACTTTCCATTGATCAGGCGAAAGTGGGGTGTGATGTATTCAATTCCTTTTTCGTTGGAGAGATCGGAGTAGAGAGTCCTCCCATCGCTGAATAACCTCCAATCACTGTCAGTAAGCTCCTTAAACTTCGAAACATGACTGACTAAGTTTGTAGATAAATCATTAAATTCGATCAGGAACGTATCTTCAGCCCTAAGCAGGTCGCATTTACGATCGGTAGCTTTTGTTGCAGGACTGACAGTTGAGTGCTTGAAGAATGCACCGATCGGTGGCTTCTTTTTCAGATGATGGTATGCCACCTTTCGAACTATCTCATAGTGCATTAACAGATGCTCGACCCGCTTCTCTTGCCCCGTCATTACCTGATCGTCGCTGTCATAGCAGCCTGCAATGTGGTGCGACATGAGAGAACCCAACTGCTTTCTTTTTGACCACTCAGCAAGCATCAGCGGGAAAAATATCTCATTGGAATCCTTACCCTGAACAGGTTGGAGGAATCCTGCACCACGCATGGTATCCCTCCATTCTTCAGTGGGTTCTTGAACCGCGAACCAAGTAGAAACAATGTCCATCAGAGTGTGACCCTGAATTGTACTTATTATCTTGCACTCTTTAAGAATTGTCGATCGGGCTTTGGCAATATCGCTATCATACACCTCTTGGTCTCCCTTTACAAGGTAGTCTCTTGAGTTCATGACACCTTCAAACAAAGCCCGTGGATTCCCACCACATTGGTTAATCAGCTTTTGAATCCGTCCATCTTTCTTTGCAGCACTTCTGATGTCAGCGGGGAGGAGATCGAACGCTTCAGCCTGTGGCAAGTTAAGCAGGGGGATGTTTGTCAGGATAGGGCGACCTGAAGCAGTTTGCACTTTCGAAGCGAAAGATACAGTTAATGCGGACATGATAAAGATGACCGGACCCCCATATTCACTGGGATTTCCAATGGTATAATCTTGCAGCGGCATTAGACTGCTCATCACTGCGCTAGCTGTTTCCTCAATCTTTACGAGTTCATCAATCCCAATGACCAGGGTGCCTTGGGTTGTTTGCCCAAGCTTTTTCCGCAGGAGGAACACAGCAGTTTTAAAGCTTCCAATCCTCTGAACATCCTCCTCACGCATTCCGTTGTACCTTAAGATGTGCCTACCGTATGCAATGTCTGGATCCATTTTCTCGTAATCACCTTTGAACTTGCTAACCCAGTCACCAGATTCATTGAAGGAAGACGTGACGGCCCTTGCATTTGGGTCAGCTGCCTGAACCCACCCTGGCTTCTCCTTGAATCCGACCATTGCTCGCATGACCGCTGTTTTGCCTGTACCTTTCACTCCATACGAAGTCAGCAACTTTGATTTATTGTCGTGAGTCCAATATTTCTCGTCCTTCCGCACCACCTTCGTAGCATAGTCAAGGATTATTTCTTTTGCACTTTCGCGACAAATCAACTCTTGTTTATAAGGATCGAACTTTAGGTGTTCCCATCTCTTCAAGATCGCATTTCCTTCTTCATTATCACACTCTAACAAATATTCCACTTTGTGACCACCCTGTTTTAGTGTTGGGAAGGTTAACTAAACGGTAAGTAAAACAGCTTTTCAATAAAACTCATGGTAAAGTAGAAAACAAGTCACAACCTAAGTTACTAGGATGCAGTTACTTTGTTATCATGCATGTATATAAAAAAAACATTCCTCATGCTGTTACTAGTTCGTAACCTGGCTGGGTTTATTGGTGACATTCTTTGAAATATTCGAATTATCCATCATAACCTTTTTATTCCCATTCTTGAAAAATTTATCCCCCCTCCATGAAATACTCGGGTTAAAACTTGAGCTTTCTTAAAGTGTTCTTTTTTTGGATCAATCTGATAATGTTTGATCTTTTGAGAGGCGTTAAAGCATGCCTTGTTTCCATTGGTCTTGTGCTCAAAGTCTATGGTTTTTTCCATGATTTTGGAGCCATCTTTAATAAAACACCTTTTCGGTATCTTATTAATGTTGTTAGAGTCATAAACCTGACATATAAAACAATGGCGGTTCACTTTGTCACACCACCTTTCCGAGCCCCCCTACCCCTTTTCCCCAATGCAAAAAAGTAAAAAGCATACTTGTGATCCAACGAGTGCGAGTTGTGTATTCTCAGCTTTAGCATTGGCGATTGCAGTTTCCAGCCGACTCAGGCGGACACTCCTCTCTTCTTCAGTGATACCAAAACAATTACCTTTTCCGAACATGACCTGTATCTCCTCTTCTTCCAGTTCCCGGATATTTTTCTGATTCTCTTCCTTCAATTTCCAGAAATTTTTCTGATTCTCTTCCTTCAATTTCCAGAAATTTTTCTGATTCTCAGCTTTGGCGATGTCGGTTTCAACAATTTCCTTGCGGATCTCAGCTTTTACACGTTCATCCGAGTCCCTCTCTTTTCTGCATATTGTAAAGTTCAATTCCGCCAGCTCCTCCTGCAATTGTGCAATGCGGGTCTCCAGCTTTTCACTCTCCGCTAAACCCGCAAAGTGTTCATCCATGTTTGGGTGAGACTTTGTTTGCTGAATAGTGATAGTTTGACAATGTAGAAACAGTAATAAACTTTATAATACTAACATAAGTAATAATATTAATAAAATAAAACGTGAAGACGTGGGGAGGGTGGGGAGAGGCTGTCCCTAATTGTTTCTTCTATTTTCACTTCACCACCCAGCCAATCAAAACAAAACATATGTTGCATTCGACGAGCACACTTCACGTACGGAGGCGGCGGCGACTGCGAGGAAGCAACGCGCGGACCTGCAGGCTGCGGAGGCCGAGCTCGCTGCTGTGGCGGCGGAGCTGAAGGCGAGCGACGAAGCGACGAGGACTTCGCAGGCGGCCCTCGCGGCGGCGAACTCCGAGCTGGAAGCGGCGAAGCTTTCAGCCATATAATTTCTCAACCAAATGTGGATCACGGCAGGAAATGGTGGAGTTGCGGGAGGAACTGAATGATAGATTTCAGGAGCTGTGGGCAAGGATTCCACGAAAGCTATGCAATTCATGAAATTTATAAACAACTCAAGCCAAGTACTTCCTTTGCTTTGGATGCCATTTTCTAAGATTCCAAGAACCTTATCAGGTTGTGCTCTGTTATGCTCAGAGAAGGGGGAGTACAATGATACCATGCGCAAGCTCCCTTTTATTTTCATGAATTACATACTAATAATTTTTAAACTTCATGCAAGTGATAATTTTATGATAACCTGTCAATCAGGGTTTGCCTTCCACAATCACATAACTGTAAATCTGTAAGGAAAGAGAAGTATGAGTTTGAACAGCACATACAGTACATCGAATGACAATCAAGGATTAATATCCATACTACATTTCTTTAATATGTATTTCTTTCTTCTTTCAAATTTAAAGAACAGGAGACGGTCATACAAGGTTACATTTGCCCATGTTCTCGTTCTCATTTGTCTAATCATTCGATGCTCCTTTTTTCTTTCGGAAAGTAAGAAGTAGCCGAAGCGTGTTTGTGAACTCGCTAGACTGATGCAGTTGTGGGAAACGTGTCTTGGGATAGGTCAACAAAGCTTCTTCGATGAAGGATTACAGGGCAACCTAACGAAGAAAGGGGTTACAGATTAAATATATACTTCACTTGCTAAAGAACGACGTTCTATAAAACCCATCATTGAGACTCAACAATGACCAAAACATATGAGAGCCATCCCTTGCAGACAAAGTCATAAGTTTTGCAGGCAGAACAGACAAACCATACAGTTTGGCACTAGCGTGGTTTTAGTATAAAAAGCAATTCAGCCACATAGGCTGAAAGCAGTTAGACGGATTATCATAAAAACCAGTCCAATCACACAGGCTGGCCAGGCTAGAAAAACACCAGAAACGTTCTGAGCTATAAGGGGTAGTGGGTGGAATAATTAAGTGGTTTCTTTTAGTTGCAGTATTAAACCTGAGAATATACTGTTCTTTGTCTGTGCTTCCAGAATCTTTGTTTTTTTTTGTTCTCTTCACTTCTATGTTTGCCTTTCTTTTATACATTCTTTTTAACTTAAGTCTGACAATTAAAAAAAAAAGTGGCATCGCAATTTTTTTTATTTATTATTTATTGTGCGTTTTAGAAATATAAACAGAGGAAACATCATGATTTGTGGAAACACAACCTCATTGAATACTCACCTCGGAATCCTTGTTATCAATATTGCTTCAATTACCTAATAATGATAAAATAAAAACTGATAAAAGAATAATTCTGAACGCTTCTTCCTCTTCTTGCTTGTAGTCGTCCAGAGGGGTTACAGGGTTGCCCCCCATGGCGATCATGGTCTCCGCTTCTCGCTCATTAGAATATGTGTGTGTTGGTTTCTGTTGTACGGATTATAATTAAGTAAATATTGAGCAACACTGATCACAGAAGTGCTCGTGCGTAAATCTCGCAGGTACTATGTAAACAACCCAAGCGGTTTTCCGGAATGTTATCCATTCCTCTACCTTGCCCGGATCACTCACCAGCAGGAAACGAAAAGAAATAACTCGATTAGATAAAATGAAATGAAATATAAGTAATATTACTTTCAATACTTGTTAAATGCAAAGAAGAATAAAGAAAAAGAGGGGGTGAAGAAATATTTATAAATTCCTGTTTAGAAAGAGAGGAACAACAGTACAGTATCACCTCACCTTACCTAGGCCAATACCGATTGGGAAAATAAAATAGATTAACAGTTTGAGAAAATTTCTAATGCAGCGTAAATGAACATTAGTAATTTATATTTAGTTGACTAAAGTTAGATGTTGGAAACTTTGACAACAACGTGAAGACAGTAACAACTTACTTTAGGTATTAATACAAGATTAATATCAAAAAAAGTACTTGGACTGAAAGTACGAAAAATATTTTCTAGTTGTTAATCAAGGGAAGGGTGCGTTTAGAAAAAAACAAGAAAAAGAAACAAAAGAGAAATTATGTTTCTTGTCTTATTGACCAGAAGACGTCGTCGAATCTGGTAATTCCGGGGAGGGGAGGGTTGAGAGTGGGAAAAAATAAAAATGGGGAAGTCAGAACGACATCTATCAATTCCACACAAATTGGTGAGAGAATAAGATGCGAAAATATAACAATATGATATAACATCAGAAATAAATAAATAGAAACAACAATAACAACCAATGACAAACCAAGAATAAACCAAACCCTTAGTAGTAGTGGTAGTACGTGCTGGTGTACAAAAATAAAAGTGATCGATCGATCCATTGTTGTGAAAGGTTGTGAAGACAACAAAGGGAGGGGATGATCTTATTTCCTGGTCAGAATTAAGAAGAAGACAACAACACGACACTTGTAACAGGCACAACCACATTATTAAATACAAAAGTGTGAGAACCAAAGAATTCGGCGCACACTTGTTCTAACATATTTGCTCAACTTATTTCCAGTTGAGAGGTAGTGCACGAGGTTGAAAGATCCACCTTGATCCGTTCCAGCTGGAAGAAAATCGCAAGAAAGATAAAATGAAGGTCCAGAATAAAAATTAGGTGGTTGTGGTTGTTAGGTGATTGGGTTTGGGCTTTTCTTCGTTCGTTATCAGGTAATTCCAGAAGGTAGGTGGATCAAAAAAGTCAGAGAAAGAGATTCGAAAGTCTGAAACGCTGCTACCTTACCACTGCCATGTTGCCTACATGGACATCTTGCGTACTTGTACTTTTAAAGGACTCCCTTATTTAAGTGCATGCATGCATCGAATGTGTTGTCGTCATCATCTCCGTAAAAATCAACCAACGCAATATTTATTCCCGCCGCATCGCCAAATTTCGCACGGCTAAGTCGATTTACGTAATACAACATTGCGCCTCTATCTAACTCATTCGTCGCTATTTTGATATTAAGGTGAAGACAGCTGTCACTGGTTGGTGTTAAAACGACCTGAGGAACCCAGAACTGATTATTTGCTGGCGCGTACAAAGTGTCGCTGCCTTCCCCTGGTCTGGTTCCTTCCGCGAAGCCTTCCAATGCTTTTTGCAATTTTGGTGTGACTCCCTTTTCCGGCCATTGATCGTTAATATTATCAAACCCCCATATCTTTTTATCTCGTTTCGGCTCGGTCTCTTGCTTTGATAAAAATATAAGGTTTCCTTGTTTAGGGTCATTCCAGAGTTCACTGATTTTCACACTTGCTCCAGATTCAGGCCTGGGGATGGCCAACTCCCCCAATTTACCTAACACCAAGTCATACAAGGCATCTTCTTTTTCGTCCCCACCTTTAATATCAAGTTTAATAATCCCAATTTCTTTTCTAGACGGATTAAAGAAATGAAATATATCATCAAGTACGCTCTCCAGTTTTTCGCCTTTTATGACCGAATGGTGGGTATACCATGTACCCGAAATTGTTTTGACGCGTAAATCAAGATACCTGGCGCCACGTTCCAACTGCTCAAGTATTTTCAGCTTCTGAGTTCTGGCTAGGGGGGCAAGGAACACGTTGATTGGACTGGTGCCGGAGTCATGCGTCCCAGGTATGCAGATGTCTCTTAATTTCTTATCTCCCATTGACCCAGCAAAGGTTTCTTCCATCCACGATCCGGGATCAACCCTCGAGTCACTAACTTGTTTAACAAACCTGTAGTCCCATCCATTGCCGGCTGCTTGAGGGCCTCCAATATCGACCACAAATTGCTGAAAAACTATTGAAGAATAGGTTACTAGATCTTCCCATGATTTTCCCGGACGAGACTTTTGAAGGATAATTGGACCACTCGAATTAGTATAGCAACGTTGATAGTGTGACTTTAATCGTTCATTTCTCTTGCCTTTCCCATCAGTCGTTCCTATTTGTGCTATGTTTATCTCATCTAACCGATTGACGTAACAAAGATAGTTATTTGACTCTGCGATATCCTTCATTTTATTAAGAATTTTCTCCTTGTTCCCATCGTCAAAACAGTAATCAATACAAGTGCTTGAGTCATGGCATCGCCATTTCTCCTTTATATGTTTGTCACAACTATCCTTTGCCTTCTTCGTTGCCTTATTTTGACAAGTTTCTTCCGCTCGTACCTCAGCTACGCATAACAACGAGAGTACAGTCGTTATTAAAAGACGTACCATTTTTTTCTTGGAAATTACCTGCACACGTTTTAGAAATATAAACAGAGGAAACATCATGATTTGTGGAAACACAACCTCATTGAATACTCACCTCGGAATCCTTGTTATCAATATTGCTTCAATCACCTAAATAATGATAAAAATAAAAACTGATAAAAGAATGATCTCTCTCGCACTATATTAACAAAACTACACAAATGAATGCAAAATTTACACGAAATACAACTGCCATCTTGATTTACTGTTGAGCAAAGCTTTATTGTATTACGAAGGTTCCAATAGAGGAATTGCAGAAAACATTTTCGAAATGCTTTTGATTTGTTATTATTTTAGACATTCAAGGTTTATTAAGGTGGTGGATAACAACCTTAAATAGTACTGCGTCATGACCATCTAATTAACAATTGTAACAACAAGTGGTATCTCCAATGCATGTTTGTGATTAGTTGTCTAATTAAGTAAAACTAAAGCAAGGAATCGATTAACATTTTAGTGTAGTTCTGAGAAAGACTTATTTAGGAATGCTTACTGGACAATCAAATATCAAAGTGTAACAGTTACTGACGAAAGACATTCGCAGGTGGAAGAAAAGCAAGCTTGCGAAGATATGCAACACACCGCTGTGTGCTTTGAAGGGAGTCATCGATTGTTTCCCCAGCACTGGTGTTGCCAGTAGGTGGTTTCCATAATAAACAAAAGGGATTCTTGTTGTCCGAAAGAACTGCTTCTGAGAATATTTCAATCGGAACGACTTCTATAAAATATCCTGCGGAGCTAAGTGTCGTTTGAATTGTTTTCCAATTCCAAAATGTGAGCTCCGGGAGGGGCAAACCTCTAAACATTTTCTCAACAGCAACATCCACAGGCACAAACCCAGGAAAGTATGTCCCAACTGCTGGGACCTTTCCAGACCACACCACTCCCTGAATACATCTAACTATCCAATCATTTGGTTGGCAGCATCCTGTGACAGTATTGGGGCCAACCAAGGGAAAGCGCACAGAACGTGCAATGACACGATTCACTTCAACGTCTTTGATCAACTGCTCACACATCAGCTTCGTTTTTGCGTAGCCAGAAGCTCCTTCCTCTGTTGCCTTTGCTGCATCAGTGGATGAAACAAACGTGTATTTAATGGTACTATCCTGCGCCTCTGAAAAGGCAGCTGCGAAAGTCAAAGTATGCATCGTGCTGGTAACATTCGTATGAAACAACTCCTCAACAGGTGATATGAAGTTAACTACTGCAGCGCAATGGATAATGGAAATGATGTTTGAATTATAAATAGTTTTAATATCTTCATCGGGGAGACCAAATAATGGGGCGCGTATGTCGCCACAGAAAGCATTTATCTTTATCTTCATGTTGGTAGTGTCAAGGCCAGCTCTGTGAAGTTGGTCAAGAAGTCGATGCTTTGCAGTTGTGTTGTTCTCCGCACGAATGCCAACACAATTCACAACCGTGCCTTCAGTTGCGTTCATTATAATCTCATGAAGGAGGTGTACTCCAATAAACCCAGTTGCTCCCGTCAGTATGATTGCGCTGTCGGATGCCTCAGGTTGCGATCTTGTTAACTCTCGAAGTACCTCACTGTGTTCGGTTATGAGGCTTTTGAGTTTTTTACTTCTTGATTTCCTTCCGCGAGCGCACAATGAAGTATGAGTACAGTCACTCTCTTGAGTTTTTGTGTATTTTATAATTTTCCTCAATCGAATAATTAATTCTTCCAAAGTAACTCCACACTTAACCAGCTCCTCAAAGAGTGATTGCTGACCCGAAGGATGCGATAGTTTGTCTCGCATCTCGGAGTCTAATTTCTGTATGAATCTCATCGCAAGTAATGAATCACCTCCTAATTCTGAAAATGAATACGAACGCAAAGCCGCGTTGTTGTAAATCTCGCCACTCGAGAATTTAAGAGTTTGTTCGAAGTGTAATACCAATGACTCAACTTCCTTGTTGTCAAGTAGCACGTCGTAGTTCTTCTTTGAAGTACTTACAATATCTTCTACGAAATTCTGTACTTTTTTGCGTTGTGGACTTCCTGTTGGTCCCGTCAGTCCAGCTGGTGATTCAGAAAAAACTTTCAAGATTCTAGAAACTCGTTCCAGCGGTTGTAATCCGCGGGCAGACTGAACCCAGGCAATCTCTCGATGAAGGATTTCGTGACGTTGTTCATCAGAAAATATTTCTTTCGTAACTTGTAACAAAGCATAAGGAATACCATTCGAAACAGTCACGATCGCTTTTATAATCATCGGCGAGTAATGAAGTACCTTTTCCGCACGTTCAGGCACAAAGAAAGTTCCGTTCGCAAGCTTGACACTGGAACTCACTCGACCAACCACAGCAATATTATCTGAACCAACAGCCCTCCGTACAATGTCTCCTGTGGCATACCATGATGAGAACTCTGAATCAGGTCTTTCAGAATCCAGGGAGGAGAAAATGACATTTCTGACGTCCTCTGCGCTACGTAAGTAACCGCTAAATTCACCCAGGGTGTCATTTATTATTCGTCTTCTAACGACTGCTTCTCCTTCGGTGTAGGAATTCGATTTCTCGCACTGCTCAGTTTCAATCTGCTTCAATTCAACGTCAGGAGATATTGTGAGGGGAAATGGGTCTTCTGAAAAGACTTGTTCCGACTGAGGTTTATAAAATCGTAAAGCAATATTTCCAAACTCGGTCGATCCGTACCCAGTAATTATAGTTTCTGGACTGCTGGCTATGGCGAGCTGCAGCTCGTCACTCTGTGAAAGTGTTCCAGCACCACACATTATTGTGTGAACCCTTTCACCAAATATCTTAACGTTACCTTTTCTTGCTGCGTATTCTATTGCGAGTCTAAAAAGTCCAACTGTACCTGAAAACACTGTTGGTGCGACTCGTTGAACGAGGGTGAAGAAGTCGTCCCCCTGAAACCCCTCTGTGATTACAAAGGTTTCACCTCCATTGAAGAACGTCGTAAACAACTGGTGGCGTTCAGTAATGTGATGTAGCGGCTGGTAGCAAACTCTGACCAGGAAGGCTGGTTCTGGAGTTGGATCAATGGGATACTTTTGTGTATCAATATATATCTTTGATGTACTTCGAAGCCACGACTCGCACGTGTACGGAACACCCTTTGGCAACCCTGAAGTTCCCGATGTTGTGAGAATTGTAAAAAACTTCTGAAGAGGTTCATTTACTCTCTTACTGATATCACTGGGTGTGATCCCAGTAGCGAAGTTAACTAACTTTACTTCATCAACAAGACGTACGCTACGAAGTTTCAAAGCAGCTGAACTATCAGTGACAACTATTTGTCCGATGCAAAATCTATTTACAAACCCCCCAAGTTCTTGACTGCTAATCGATGGCGGCACTGGTACAGAAACAACTCCAGCAATGACGCAGGCTAAGTCGGTAATTATCCAATTCTCTGAATTCCCACCAAATATGCCAACACACTTATCGCAAACATTTAACGACTTCGAGAGAGCCTCCGCCTTTTCCCAAATTTCACCGTATTTCATCCATTTAATTTCTGTTTCAGTCCCAGTGACACCAATACAACGCCTGTCGCTGTATGAGTCAGCAAACACCGAATGCAATCGATCTCTCAAACTAGCAGAGCCTGTTGAAGAAATTCGTCTCCTGCTCACCCTTCTCCACATTGCTACAACAAGCTTAAGGGACTCACAACAGACGTTTAGCAGTCAGGAGCTTCTACTTAATAAACCATGTTAAGTATGCTGTATTGTAACAGAAACGGTTTTTACGACAGACGATTTTCAACAACTTGTTATGTTGTAACATAAGAGACTACAGTCTTAGTGCATCCCATAAAAGTATTTAATTAGATCTCAAGCTACTCATCAGTTTTGTTTTGTGAACAGAGCTGAATAAGTTTCTCCCGCACAGTAGCTGTCGTACTCTCCTCCAGTTATGTCCCTCGTGAGGATGTATTCCATACGAACTCCAAGGTGGGAGAGACAAGCTTCAATAGACTGCATTTTAATATTCTGCCAACACTTCACAGGATGCCAGTTTGTGTGAGTTTGCATTACTAAGAGAGTACCACCGGGGCGAAGAGAACGAATAACATTCTTATAGGTCTCACAGTGTCGGTCTCGTGTCACAGAGAACACACCGTTCTCAAATGCGAAATCGATCGAAGCAGTCGGAATGAAGTCCAACTCTCGCACATCTGCAACGCAGAAAGTTCCCTTGTGGCGTTCGCGAACATATTTTACAGCTGCAGCTGAATAGTCGATTCCGTAAAGATCAACGTCGACCTTTTCTTTTATAAATTCAGACAAGTCTCCACAACCCATTCCGATATCTAAAACTTTACTACCAGGTTCAACACCAAGTGTTGTGGCTATGCTGAGTGCAATTACTTTACTGATCTTCTTTGTGAGTCCCAACCACATCCCATTTGTGTCGTTCATATTTCTGCATCTTTCTTCTGTGCGAGCATCCCACTTCTCCGCACTCGGTGCGTAGATCTTCTGATCCAGACATTCCTCCTGCGTGAAGTCATTTGTTATTATCTTTTTATTACTGACAGTCATCTTCACTGAACACTCCCAACCAGTGTATGGAGGTACACACCTGCACACACCTCTCTTGTAGTCACAAACTCCATTTCCGTTACATTCGTAAGGTGAACCAGGACATGGGTGAGGTTTGGGATATTTGTATCCTTCAAAGTATCGCTTGTCAGTCTTTTTCGGGAATTGAGGGTACGCTGCCTGCTTTACTTTTGGAATCTCCCAATTTACTTCTTTCATCGAAAGGTAAGATTCCGGGTTTGCAATATGAGCGAAGTACTCACTCTTAACAATCCAACTCTTGCTGTCATCTTTCTTTTTTAAATAATCTTTTTCTGACAAAAGACCAAATCGTTGCAAGAGCGACCATTTTGAATCGGTGTCGTCGTATTCTACTTTTGTTGCTTTCGGTGTTTTTGACGACTTTCGTTTCTTAATTCTCTCAACAGGAATGGGATTTGCTGTATTTTGTAAGTCATTTTCAATACTTTGATCTGACTTTGCGTTACTCAACGATTCTCGTATCTGTTTATGTGATTCAATTCGACGTCGTGAATCAGACGCTCCATTCAAGAGGCTGACTTGTCCCTCGAGAGACTGCACACGGCGAAGGAGGGAAAGGAAGCTGATCTGTTACTTGTTTTTTGTGTTTTGTTTTTTTCGTGAATTTTTTTTGTTTGAGAAAACATGACACATAGAACCAAAGTAACAAACCACACACCATAACCAACGATAATACAATCAACATAAATATAAACAGTCTTCCTTGTGTACTCCGCATAATTATTTATTTATTCTTTTTTCCTCAAAGTTTCACATAGACTTGAGTTGGGGGGGGAAAATCCATTATATAATTTTCACACTTTTATTTTTATTTAAGTCCATAAAGCAAAGGTGCTAACGTCACGCTGCTGCAAATTCTCTTTTCTCCCGTAAAACATTTCTAGGAGATGAAAAAAAAAAGTTCATTGTAAGACTAATTATATCATTGTAACCTGTTTGAAAGGGTGATATGTTGAAGGCAATAACTAACGATTAGGAGTTTATTTCAGTTTTTTTATTTCAGAAACCAAAGACAGATCGGGATAACAGGTTTCGCAAGTGTCAGAGGGGTTGCTTTGTAAAAGTTGGGCAGCGTTAGAAATTTCACCACCCGACTTGTCAGTAGTCTTTGGCGACTAAATTTAAAAAAAAAAAAAAAAAAAAAAAAAAGTAAATTGTTTTCATCCACAAGCACCGTACTGCTAGGGTGCGGTTTCGACCATCACAGCATAACTCAATAAAATAGAAACAGCACCGCTATTTTTTTTTCAGATTGCTATTCCTTTAGAAAGCAAAAAAATCACAGAGTGCTCCTTCACTATTAAAAAAATGAGGGGGAAAGAAGACAACAACAAAAAAAAAAAAAAAAAAAAAAAAAAAAAAGTGAAAACATCTCATTTGTAGCAACCGGTTGCCACAATTCATTCTCCTCATTAAAGCAAGTAGACCCGTCACGCTAGAAGGCGAGCAGTATATATACAAATGTTAAGTAATGTTTTCAGGCATTACTTATTATATTCGAAGTTACAGTAATCTGAACAACAACAATCTCAACAAAAAAAAAAAAAAAAAAAAAAGAAACCTTTCATCACAGAAAAAAAACGATATTACTCGCCTTTTGTTTATTGTAACAATTGTCCACATCACTAGTATGCTGGCTGTGAATTTCTTTTTTTTTTGGGGGGAAAAAAAAGTACTTTAAGATCTTTTTTTTTTTTTTTTTTTTTTTTCTAAACTCGCAGAGAGAGCCGTATAACCTCTGAGGGTTACCTCCATTGAAATAGAAGACTAGCAATGGTCGGATATATAAACTACCATTCAGTCAAGTAATAAGAATCTCAACGTCAATAGCATGTCTGAACTCAAAGGCCATCTTCTGACCAAACCTCAGTTAGGATTCCAATCATATCGGATAATCGAATTGGTTTAGAGAAGGGAATGTTTGATATTAAACACTGTTTGTTGTTTGTTGTTTGTTGTTTGTGTTGTTTTGTTTGCTTTGCATTGTAGAAAGTAATTACATACGTCAGAAATACCAGACACGTCAAGTTTGTGTTTTTGATCGCTGGCGGTGAAGTCATTGTCGTCCTTTCGCCATTCATTGTTTACTTCTTTCCACCGCTCAAGGCCGGGTTCCAGATCCGCTCCGATCTTGTTAGCGTCGAAAGTATCTTTTATCACACGTCCTATCGTAGATGAATCGGTCTTGTTACCTGAGACAGGCTTACTTCGGAAACCAAACAGACTTCTCCACCATCCTTCCATATTCACTGTAAACAATAATAAGATGATATTATAATCTTAGAAATCAATTATGTGGATGGGCTGTTTACTTCCAATAGATTTAGTTTGTTGCTTCCTGATTATAAAAAAGGTAAGGCAACCACAACAATTTCACAAATACAAACAACGAATTGATCCTAACCCCACTTAGGGGTCTGATTTTTGTTTCTTTCTAATATTTTGACTGAATTGAAAACACTTCCTTTTTCTTTTTTTTTTTTTTTTTTTTTTTTTTATTTGTTAGTCTTCATACTTTTTTTGCCACCAATCCTGGGGGAAGGATGTGGACGAACAATACGCAAATCGGCTGGATAAAGTTCTCAACAGGTACCAGCAATCACAATAAGCAACAGATTGCCTCGATAGTGTATTGAATCACTCAGTGAAATCACTGATCGTCATGTTCCGAAACTGTTTTCGTTCACAACTAATGATCTGCTCACCATATCATAATATCTGATGGCTACTACTTAGAATAGCCTGCCTCTCTCTGGTCGATGGTATCTAGGCGATTAAGCCACTTGGAATAGGGATGAGCGCCTGTTTTTTTGTTAATAAGATGTAGACATAGCACCATTAAGAGATTAAGAGGTATGGTTGGAAGGAATGAAAACAATTACGTACCTGCAAGAATTGGGCGATCAGTTTAATTCTGGCTTGAATCCATCCCAACTGAGGGTCGCTGTCTTTGTGAAGAAACAGAATCAAAAATACGATCGCAAACCAGCTTGACACGTGTGTCTCCACCTGAGCAATCGCTTTACCAAATAAATGGTTTACTTTCTGGTAAAAAGGCATCGCATCCCACTTATTCTCACCGAGACCACCTCTTCTCATGTCATCCAATCCCATTCTTCTTGCCATTTTTGTATTAAATTGAAGCTTTAAAAAGTATTGGTAGTGTTGACTTCCTCTAACAATTACATTCACCGACTAACAACCAGCTACTACTCAGGAATGTGAACTGTTGTTGTAAAAGAAGTAAACGTTAGTAAGTTTTGATAATATGTCTTGCTATTGTAAAACGAACTTTTTCTTTTTCTTTTTTTGATGAGATCTTCAAGGGAAGGGATACTTGATACGACACTGTTTGGTTGACGGCTTCCTTTACCTAACTGGGAACACATCTCCACAAAAAAGAATTGTTTAAAAAATCCTTCGTTGGGGCAATACTTGTAACATAATTGTAGCAACAGCAATCAGATTGGTTCGGAGGGGGTTGGGAAAACACTTTTTTTTCTTTTTTTCTTTTTCTTGCTTCATTTTCCCCTTCTTTCTCATCTTCGTTAATTTTAGTTCTTTTTTCTGGTTGATGTTTGCCGTCGCTTATTTTCTTGTTCGGGGATTCAAAGCCAGCCTACCAAAACGAATGAAGTCACCCGTTTTGCAAACCCCAGCACCTCAAAAGGACTGACACACCTGGTTTCCCAGGGCGGAACCCGTGGAGACAGATTCAGGTTTCTCATTGCAGTGCATCTCTTCTTCAATAAGTTGAATAAAAGATAGCAGAGTTCATCTCGCGAGTTGCTACAATCTTTTCTAATTCGGTCGAAAAAGAAAAAAAAACGACCGAATGTCATGAAACATTAATTATAATAAAAGAGGCTAAAGTTAGCCGGACAAATACCAACACACCGTCGACCTTCTCTTCAAGAAGAGTGTTGGATTGTGAAGTAAAGTACCTGTTTAGGGTACACTTCAAACGGAACTAGAAAATACGAGCGACGTATCCCACCTGTATGCTGGATTGGACTTCCTGTGCTCTACGCTGGTTGAATTCAGTGAGAGGGAAGGTAATAACCTCACCATCGATAGTAACAGACTTTCTCTTTAAGAAGAGTACCAACTGTTGGTTGGTGAGGTTCAAAACTTCCTCAGCGAGAGACTTCTCACATCTCTGGTGTGAGGCAGCCAATACATTAAATGCGAATTCTCTGATTGAGGAGGTGAATTTGGTCAACGAAGACATCAACTCGGTCAAATGTTTGAACTCAGCTGATACCCAAAACTCTTTAAACCTACATTCCTCTAGAAGTGAGTGAGCAGAAAGAATAGTTTGGATTTCCTTCGTCTCACGAACTTTGTCGTTCAGGAGGTATGTCGACAACACGAAAGCGTTTGATGGAAGGTCCTGAAGAGCGAGCATCAGCACTTGCTGAACGGTAGTAATGTTCTGCATCTTTGACGGGTAGAATTGATAAAGTTTCAAAAGTGCGAGATTCGCTTCCAAGTCAAAGGATTCGTCAGCGATCTGTTTTTTTTTTTTTTTTTTTTTTTTCTTCTTTTCCATAAACCCCAATAACATACCTGATCAGCAAGGTGCTGCTCCAACTTTGGGATGGCAGTGATGTCCATCTCCTTAGCGAGCTGAAGGTCTGCTTCATTTAACTGAGTCATGTTTGTGTATTTCTTTTTGTTTTGATACCTAAGAAATAATATTTCATTGAAATTTAAATATCACACTTTCCCCTTCAACTAAATAATATCACCTCCTTAACTATTGTTTACCCTGGTCGAAAACAGAAACCATGAATTATTTTTTCTTTCCTTTTTTTTCATTATTTTATAAGGAACTTATGAGACATTAAAAGTGAAAAAGGGAGAAGAAAAAAAAACTGACACCCTTCCTAAATCGTGTAAATGATGTCTTGGTAAATGAGTAAAAACTCAACCAGATGTTATGTAATTATTGGATGTTGAGAGGTATCGTTTTTCAAACAAAAGATAATTTTTCTTTAAATCTTCCGAAACTGACGTGAGATCAGCCGCTGTTGTGATATCGTGAAGAAGGTTTTGATCATTCTCAATCAACTCTTCGAGTTCAATTATTCTTCTTACACATTGAGAGTTAGATTCTTGCAGAGCTTTAGTTTTCTGAGACTCAATAATGTCAGATTCGACCTTCAGTGATGCGATTTTATGATTTAAACTAGTGATCTGATTGCGATATGTTTGTAGGGTACTTTTTAATTCTTCATTTTGAGCTGCCAACACCTTCTTGTCGTAGTTACAAAGAACCTCTGCTTCTAACTTAGCGACAGACTCTTTGTATCCAAGGACTTCTGCTGTGAGTGATTTTATTGTTTGAGTTGAAGTTTCTTGAACTAATTGTAGTTTGCTTTGAGCTTCAGTTTTCTCAGTTTCTACGTTGTCGTGTTTGCGGGAGAGTGCAGTCAAGTCTTCTTCCAGTTGTTGCATTTTTGAATTATTTGAATTTTGAATACACCTGTGATGGATTTCATTATTGTATTCCTTCTTTCGAAGTAGAGCTATTTCTGTTTCAGATTTCAGTTTGTAAGATTCGAGTGCTGCTTTGATGTCAGTCAGTTCTTTTGCTGTTCCAATAGCTTCCTGTTTAAACTGTTCTTTATTATGCCAACTAACAAGTGCGTCATCTTGTACTTTACGGTCTTTGGTATCAGCGTCTTGTTGAAGAGTTTTAATTGTGTCGGCTGCGATGTCTAGTTTTATTTGCAGAGAATTCTCTCGTTTTTCTGCTGCCTCTGTCAGGTCTGAGAATGACGTTTGCGATTCCGTCAATTCCTCTTCAAGTCTGGACACGTCTTCAATGAGAGAAGTTATCTTTTGTGTTGTGTCAACATGACTTGCTTTAACTTGACCCTCTACCTGGGCGTGTTTTATCCGAAGCTCGTCGTACTGAGTTGTTACTTTCTGAAGTTCTTCAAATACCGCTCCCTGTTTTTGTTTTTCCTCCAAGTTCAATTCCCCGAGTCGCTCTATTTTTTTATTACATCCTTCCAACTCATTTTGCAAATGTGCAAAATCAGTTTCAAACTGCAATTGCTGTTCTGCACCTTCTGACTTACATTTCTCTAATTCCACTTTCAGTGTGATTTCTGTCCTGTGAAATTCCTTCTCTTTGCGTCTACCTTCGCACATGATTTCCAAATACCGTTCCTTGAGATTATCGACTTCTTCAAGTGATGCTTTTGTGATCTGTTTTTCGGTACCAATTTGTTTAGTAGTAGTTTCAAGTTGCTGGCTGATGAGAGCTATGGCTTCGTTGTGTTCTTTTGACTGGTCTTGAATGGCTTGTCGCAATGCTGATGTGTCTTTTGTAGTAATTAACAGCTTACCAGAAACACTATCAAAATCAGATTGAAGCTGTTGAAGTTTAGCTTTGTGAAGCTCTAAGTCCATTTCCTTGTGAGTAACCTGTTCTTTGAACAGTTTTTGTAAAAGTGAATCTTTTTGGTTATTTGTGTCCATTCTGTCGAGTTCCAGTTCGGTGTGTTTTCGTGCTTGTTCAGAATCGGATAACTTAGCAGTCAGTGAGTTGATTAGGATGGTGTATTGTTGTTCATTTTTAGTAACTTTGTCTTCAGCTGTTTGAAGTTTCTTTCGAAGCTCTTCGTTGATGTGGTACTCGCTGCGGATGTGACGTTCTAGTGTTTCTATTTTTTGATTCTTTTCTTCGACGTCGAATCGAATATCTGTCATGTTGTCTTCAAACTTACGTTCCATGTCTTTGAGAAGTTTCCCTCCTTCTTCTGTTTGTTTTTTTTCATTTTCTAACTGAAGTCGAAGACTCTGACACTCTTCATCAGCTGCTCTCATATCCTGTCTTGCTTCTACTACTGCCTTCTCTGCTATTTCAACTTCTCGTTTTCTTGCGTCAACCGCTGCTTCGATCTCATCTTCGCGAGATTGTTTGCGTTCTTCTTTTAGAAGAGTTGAGAGTTCTTTTTGTTTCTCTTCTTTAGACATGTTTGAATGTGTGTCTGGTGCTAATTATTTTATTTCAATGAAATAATAATAAATGTCAGTCTGTGACTAGACTACGTATTTATTATAAGTCGAAACAAAAAGAATTTTGTTTAGTTTGTGCACGAAGAATTGTAACCCGAAAAGTGAGAAAGCCAAAAGAGTTACGCGTGCTATCTATTTGGATAGTACTGAGGATCCCTTATGAATTACTAATCTTAACAATCATCTATCAACCCAGGAGCTGTCCTAACTGTTGGGTGTCTTGGTTTCGCAGGAACAATCTTCGGAAGTACAACCTGATCTGCTAATGATTTCGGTTTTTGAATTCGACTTCGACTGAATTTCCGTTCTCGCTGCGTCTTCCGCTCCTCCTCCTGCTGAGCGTGATAACGATTACTCATCCAAACACAAAAGAACAGTCCAGAAATCAATCCAACAGACAACAACACTGACTGCGTTGGTGTTAATTCCAAATCTGGCATATCACCCCCTGCATTTGGATTATATGTCGGTGGTGCCTTCTTCTTCCTTCCTTCAACCAATCCAGACAATAGAGTAAGAACCGACACCAGTAGTAGCTGAACCATTTATTTTGTCTTTTTTATCTGTAGTTGAGCATAAGTATTTAAGAAATAGTTCTTATTTTCGTAGAATGAAACAACGTAACGAAAGATACAATACAATTAAGATAAAAGAGAGGTTCAAGGTCTCGCTGACTCACTTGAGAAAGATCTACTTCGATAGCGAAGTGTTGATGATGACGATCTCAACATCGAAGTTGGAGAGAAGTTATAAACAGTGCATGTACACCAAGTTCCATTGACTAGAACAGAAGCAGAGTGACCTCTTGGAGTCACTGTTGTTGTCGTTACTGGTGTTTTTATTATCCATCGATCAGCGTGAGAATAAGATAAAATACTTTCTTTAAACATCCAAACAGATTGGTTGTTAGATTTCCTAACGTAGTGTCCATTCAGTTCAGAGTTAGTCGATGAGAAGACAGTGAGTGAGTTTGGATAAGAATCTGGAATGGAATCATCTATTGTCTTAGTTGTTGAACAAGTGTGAGATCGAATTAAAACACTTTTGTTAGAATTCGTCGTCATCGTCTTTTCTCTTTTATCAGAAACGACTGCCCTGTACGCCTTTGATCCCAATATTTTTGTTAACGCAGAGATCTCAAGTCGTTGTTCTTCACATCGGATTTCAAGACCTGCCAAGTGTTGTAATTCTTCTTTCAGTTCCAAATGATGTTTTTCTGATTCAAGTCGCAACCGACGCTCTTCGATTAATTCTCTCTTAGTCTTGGATAACATTTCTGTTTTAGATCGTTTGGTTTCTTCTTCGCTTAATTCCTTTTCTTTTTCTAAAGAAATAATAATATCTTCGTATTCCTGAACTTTATCCGCAAGCAGCTGTACTTTAAGTTGCAGTTGTAGTATTTCTTCCGTCTGATGAAAACTTGACGTAGTTTCCAACGGAGATATTGGAGAAGAAAGTGGACTTGTTAATTTGAACTTCTCCGTTGCTTTTTTATCAATTTCTAGCAAAGTACTGTTACGTTTCCTTGGTGTCGTTTTTAGTGATTTTCCAGGAGGAGTTTTTCTCGTTCGCATGCTGAAAAATGAACCAATCCAAGCAATGGCCCTCACTGACGTTATGTAAGTGATGGTCGCATTGTAGGTCCCAATTATTTTCCGTTTAACAGGTATTAGGATAAAGTCAAATGCACCTTTTTGAAATGAATCTTTAATCAGTCTCAACAAATCAACTATAGCGGGGTTGTGTCCGAAAATGAAATCAGAGTTTATATCGACGTCTATATTGACGTACTCGATGTATCTGAGAAGGTTATTAATTCCTGTCGTGAATGGTGACAGTAACCAAAATGTTACAGCACATCGTGCGAATGGAAATAGCAATCTCGCAGTTTTCATTCTGACCAACTCGAGTAATACTCTCTCAGCTCCCATCATCGAACACGCAACTACCCAATACACGATCCACCTTCTGTGAGCCATTTCTCTCTCAAAATCAAATCGTTTTCCTTCTTGTTTTGATTCTGCCTCCATCTCAATATAGTCTTTTGAGCTTTGATAGAAAGGTAAGCAAAAACAACCAGTGGCTGCCATGCTTTGAACCAGAAGCTCCATTTTTTTTTTTGTTACCAACTTACCTGAAATAAAAATAACAATTACCCCTTCTGTATAACAACAACAACAACAACACACATGTAGTCCACAGGTTACTCTATTGTAGTGGATGAATAAAGACCTCTAACAGATTTAATACAAACAGAAGAAATAAAAAAAAGAAGAATTAACTATCCAGTGAGTGGGTAGCTAGATTTAATTACTTACTACGAGCAGTTGTAAAGTGAATACTTCTACGTCATAGTCATAACTAAATAAGAATCACATGATTAGTACCAACTCGTAACAGGGGCTTCATTCGAGTCAGTTCGAGAGCGCAGCTGTTGTTGAGCGATGGCAAGTTTCTGTTCGAGAACTCGACTAGCAGGAGAGGACTCTACAAGCTGAGAACATGTAGACAGCTTACTACTAATTGGTACCATTTGATTAACATCTAAGTTGTTGAAGGCTCGACGCTTCTCAGGAGGCTGTCCCCAACTGACACTCGACGCGGAGCAGAATTCCGCTGAAGATCGTCCCCAACTTACACTCGTCGAGCTTCTGATGTTTGCAGGTGTGCTACCAACATGACGTCCACTCTGAATGTTATTATTTGAATGGAAGTCTCGAACGCCAACTCTTCCTATGATGTTTTCATCACTAGACTCTGTTGTGTTCCTCGAGGGAATTCTGATATCAGCGGCCGTGTTTTCTCGACTTCGAAATACCTCAGCTGTGTTCCCTCTTGAGTATCCTACAGATGACTGATCAATACGACAAGTTGATGAGTACTTTGGTCTTACAGTGTACTCACTGTCGAAAGCTTCATCTACTGATGATAATTTATTATGATGTTGTTGTTGTTTACTTCTCCCCGTAGTCGACGGTCCTCTCTGTTGTAAAGACTTTGCTTCCTCCCAGCTAGTAGCAACTTCCCAGTCTGCTTCTGGTTGTGAATCTCGAGAAGGAACAGGAGAAGGTGGAGGTAGTGTGTGGGTCTCCATTTTCATCGTTCGTTGGAGTTCTTCCTCCAACATCGACGCTGAGGATTTCGGAATTCGAAACAAATTCGTCAACTCAGACTTTCCCTTTATAGATGATAGCGCTAATGATATTGTTGTGATAGATGAGGATAAACGAGACTGGACATCAGTTGAACAGTCCTGATCGTTGTTCCGATTCAGAGCACGCGACAATGCGATCCTCGATTTCGATAGTTGTCTTTCCAATTCAAAAGGAGAGTTCGGAGTTGAGATATGAGGAACACCATCTTCATGAGAACTAGTGTGGTAGCTGTTTGATGTACTGTTGGAACTTTTCTTCTTATCCATCTTCGATTTGTTATTAGGTGTTGTGGTACATTTACTTCTCGTAGATACAGATCTGCTGCTTTTACTAAAATCCTTGTTTAGTTGACTACGTGGTGTTCGCTGTGACTGTTGGCGCCTTCTTTGTGGCTTCTCGTTGACTGCTTTCGGTATCGTCACTTTGTTTTGAATTGTTTTATTCAACGCCTGTTGAGATCTTTCTAATTGCCGTTCTAACTCCATCGGTGAGTCGGATGATTTCATATTTACGACATCTGTTTTGCTCTCATGAGATTGCTGACCTTTTTGAGTAGGTTTCTGTTGAGAAGTTTCCAGACGGGCTGAATTACTTCCAGCTGCTGGTTTCTCATTTGAAGGGGAACTCAATAGAGCAGCGAGTATTGCTGCTTTAGACTCAGCTAAGCGATTCTTTAGTGGGTGTTGTAATCGACAATCTGGTTCCGCAGTTCCACCTCTCGACGATGGTTCGATTTCATTATTCAAATCCACACAAAACTCTGATGGAAGAGATACCTCACGTTCCCTCAGTTGGTGATCGTCAAGTAACTTCTGAACACGATCAGGTTGCAGAACTGATCTTCGTACTGATGTATTACTTGGTAACGATACTCCAGATGTAGATCTTACAGTTGGTCTTGGAATTGCAGAACAAGGTGACGGTGGAGGATTATTTAATAAAACAGATGAGAAGGAAGTACCTGAACGACTACTTTCAGATCTTTTATTGACTGCAAGAGGAATATTACTGCACACGAGTGGTGACGAGCTGTTTGATGTTTTTTGGAACATTCGATGACACGTCATTTTATCCAACTGAGTCAGTGATTCTGAATTAGGATATTTCACTCCTTCCTCTCGGGCCTTCCATGCGACTTCCGCAGCATAACTCACTGCAAGTTCTTCATTGCGAGACAACCTTCGTAATGCCTTCGGAGGTGGTCCAATTCGATGGGCAACATAGTCCTCAGCTGACGTCATTTTCATAATTCATTCCTGCGGAGAAGAACGTTTGATGAAGTAATTAGGAAGGATATTGTTCCTCTCTTTATTCTTTTTTTCTTTTCAATTCTATCAACCCATCCAAAACTGCAACCTGACAAGGTTGGGTAAGAGATTTAAAAAAAGGGAAAATTACTGACTCGGCAGCCAAACAATGTGGAATACGAAGTTATCTTTTTTAAGAGAACCACTCCACCCCAATGCTGACTACCGTGTGTAAGTGAGGAGAGAGAGAGAGATACCTTTGTCTGCAGTATTGAATAACTTTTTTTAAAAAAGCCTTCCACACTCTACCAATATTAAACGACACAACACATTGAGCGGTCGAGAGGCTCAACTACAAGCAGAGGAGGGAAAACAGATTTTTTCTATTTGCAATAATAAATTAGTTGTCTTAATGAGTAGCTGTAGCTGATTGATCTTTTCAGTAGTCATATGCTTGTAATAAGGAGGGGATATTAATTAATTAATTACTTCACATTTTATCCTTTTATGAAAAACATAACTAACGTTCTGTTCCTCACACGAAAAGAATAATTTGAAAACAAAGAGAGAGCCGTCAATCACGAGAAGTTAGGGAAAACAAGACACCAAGTAGATAAGAAACAAAACGAAAAGGGCAATCAAATTGACTGAAGGGCAGGGCATTACGTGGCTAAGCCACCGTATCAAACCTCAACACCATTGCAATCATCAGGTGATGATATCAATTCACAAGGAATCGCTTCTACTTCAGGGATTGGGTATCCAGGAATAGGTTTATCCCCCCAGGCTTGTTGAGGACATCCTCGTACATTAATAACAGCAGTCGATACTTGCGATGAATGACTTCTACATAAATAAGCAATCGCAGCACCAGTCGCTACAACCAACGAGAATCCGAGAACCGCACAAAGAACAGAAAGAAACAGAACGAGACTACCACCTCTCTCACTACTTTGAATATTATTATCATTACTAATTGGAGAAGAATCAAACGAATCAGACATGTGTTTGATTGTGTCGGTTATTTTAATTAATGTACTGCCACAACTCACTACCAGCAACCCATCTGTTTCTCCGACTGCAATGTCAGGGGATACAACGCACCCTTGAAGGGGAATGGTACTAACTAGATACGGTGCTGACATACTTCCAACGTTAAGAAGTTGAACAGTTCTGCCAACTGAAACATAAATAAAAGGATATCTCAGTACTGACTTCCCAGCTCCTTCTAATTTATAAACAGAAATGATATTTGGTAAGTGTGGGTCTGAAACATCAATCACAGTGAGTGAAATTTTTCCAACAACAAAAGCGATTATAAAAGACTTTTGACTCGAAGTGTTTAGGTGTTGAAAATGAACTCCATGACCCGACTGGACACCAACAACTGATAATAATTTAGGATTGTTCGGGTTAGTTGTGTTTACAATATGAAGATGTTTATAGCTGTTAATTATGTATGAAATTCCCAACCAGACAGTCGAATCCAAAACATTCTGCGCTTCATAGTACGAACCAACGACCGACAACTTATCACCAGCGGTGTCAATAATGTGATAATTTTGCATTCCCAATGACAAGTATAAAGTAACTGAATGAAATGTTTCAATTGTTAAGGAACCAACCATTAGGTCTTTCATTGACCATTTTAGTACGTGACGAACAACTACTTCAGTTCTACCATTATTATTGATTGATAGGATCGTGAGGTATAGTTTTCTATTTCGATGTCCGAGTACGTATATTCGATTATCGTTAACAACCATATCCAAAGGGATGACATTACTCCCAATAGAAACCCTTCCTAAAAGGATACTACCGTACGAATAGGAATCAACTTGTCCATCACAGGCTACTAATATAAATTCATCATTCAATATTGAGATTGACCGAACTACACCACAACAGAAACAGTTGTCGAATATCAAAAACAACACAAAAAAGTTCAACAATCTCATGGTTTGTTTTATCAACTGTTTTCTTATAGAATACAATTATAGTTCAAAAGGTCTATTACAAAAAACACTATTTTTTTCAGATATAAAGTTACGACAAGGTTGGCGAAGGCTAGGGGGGATAGACTCTTACCAGGAGGTTGGAAGTAAAAATAATTACGTTAAAATCAAAAGTTCTGCAACAATTGCAAAGCTTTTTCTCCATCTGCTGTGAAATTTTGTGCGGCACTGTGAAGGGCAGCGTTACAGCAATGTTTTCGATTGTCGTTTAATAAGAAAGTACCACACGTGAGAAGCAGAGACACTAATTGAAAAGAGTGAACTGCGTTTGCTGATGCCAAAGTAAGCGGACAATGAAAAGGATCATGAGTACTCGCACAGGGAAGGAACATAGCACCAGCACCTAACAGAACCTGTGCAATACTGATTGCAGCTGTTGAGGTACTCTTACACACTATTGATAGCAAAGAGAGATTATTATTAATTTCATAGTTCGGATAAGTCTTTCTTGGTTGACTCTTATTGACATCAGCACCACAATCGATAAGTTCATTTACAGCATTAGCGTCACTGTTAGAACAGGCATACCAAAGAGCTGTACATCCGTTATTGTCGGTAGTGTTTATGTCATTATGTTGAACAGCTTGAATGAAATAATATCGAAGAGGTCTTCCCCATCTGACTTCTTCAATCATTTCTTCAGAAGTAGGAGATCGTTGTTCTATTTGGAGTTTACGTCTGGCACCCCATTTCTTATTTATCGTCATTTCAACTTCATCAAATGGTGAGATTCCGCTACTCATTATTGTTGAGTTTTGTTCAATAACTTTACCTTCGTAAATGATATCAAAAGACTCGGATGTGAACTCAGATCCCAATTCCGACTCTGAGATGACTTCCTCAACTACCTCCGACACTAAAGTATCAACCGATATGTTGATAATTGTTTCAATGCATCCTTCAGAAAACAGAACCGTTAGACTCATACAGAGGATTACTCTCCTCTCCCAACCCAACTCTGTTTAGTTTCGAAAAAAAAGAAAATTAGTTGACAACTTATTACGAATTACAAGTAAAGACCTGACTTGTCCTTTGAATTCATCGGTTGCGCCACACTGCGTAAAACCTTAGCAAAAAAAAAAGAATGAAAAAAAAAAAAAAAAAAAAATGCGCATTTTTCATACATGTTGGGTAGTTGTCTTCACATAAAGTATTCACCGAATAAGATGTACTTTTGTAACATAAACCATCCCCTGAAGATAAATTGAGGAACGCTCAGTGGCGCTTGTCATTATTAAACACAAATACATGACCATCCGGAGTCACTACAACAAGTCAAGTGTTATATTTGTTGATATTTCCCGAGCTGCTGGTGGAGGAGCAGTTCCGCTGCGCATCTCACGGACAGAGTAGTCCATTCTGTTTTGATGATTAAATTATAATAAAACTGAGTTAGCAGGTGAAAGTAAAGACAAGTCGTAAAGAGTCAGGTTAGATCATACCTCTCAAGTTTGTAAGTTAAAATACGTTTTGAAGATTCATTCTCATCTAGGTCTTTCATTAGTCTTTCTGTACCGACGTTCATGTGTCTGAACTGCCAGTCAGGATCCCATTTCTGATCAGTATCTCGGAGTGCTGAGCGAACAATAGATCCAGGTCTATTTTTACTTGTAGGTATCCTACTTGAGAGGTCACGGTACATCACACTGTCCCATCTACGTTGTTGCACAAGTACTGAGCAGCTTGGTCGTGGAAGAACCCGACGAATCGCATTCATTTTATTTATTACTGTAGTGGATTATAAATGTAAGTGGCATTTTTTTTTTTTTCAAGCTTAGAGCAAAAAAAAAAAGTGTTTCCACACAACGAAAAAGGCGCACAGATCGTGTAAATATATCAATTACAAGCAAAGAACGAAAACATTGGCTGTAAAGCCACAAACTCACCATCCCCAACCCAAGAAATACACATCACAATACATAAAGTAGCAAATACGACAGCTTAGTATGCTACCTCATATTTACAGCAGTTGATGGTGTGCTGCCCGGTAGCTTTTCTACAGCGTCTCCAAGGATACTCTTACGACTTTTCCTTCTTTTCATCTTCTTTCGAACTGGTTCTGTGCCAACAGCTCCCCGAGTTTCCAGGTAGGTGGCGAGATCAAAGTGTTTGCAGCATTTAGCAACCTTTAATGCTGTCCAGCCTGTTGTTGTTTTTTTTTTTTTTTTTTTTTTTTTTTGTATTATCTTTTTAAATATTATGTGAAAAGACTCGACCAAGTGTTAAGAGAATAATAAAAACAAACCTCCATTATCCGTATTTATATCAGCTCCGCGTTTGAGAAGTAATTCAACTGCTTCTCGTTGATTGTTTTTCGCAGCGTACATGAGAGGGGTCCAACCTTTGGCAGCAGCGCTTAAGTCTGCACCATTATCCAATAAGATTTTCATTATTTCTATTCTTCCAGAGTCTGACGCAGTCATCAAAGCTGTGCAATTATTCGACATTCTTTGATTCACATCTGCTCCACGTTCCAGAAGAGCATTTACGAGGTCAATATGTCCATGGTCGGCGGCAGTGGCTAGACAGGCCCAGCCTTCAGTGTACTGCTTTACGTTGACGTCCATACCACCGTCTATTTGAAGCATGACGATAGGAACATTTCCTTCTTTGGCAGCTCTAAACATTTCTTCACTGCCGAAGGTGAATCCGAGTGACACTAATTTCTGTCTTGCTATTGCTTTTGGACTAACCTCAGCTACGATCCAAATCTCTTTGACATCCAAAGGTATTAACGTAGCAAGTCTTGCGACGACTGGTTGTAGTTCTACATCTTCCCATCTCAGGAGCTGATCTCGTTCACTCATTTCAGACGCTTCGCGGATTTCTTTTTTTAACTGCTGGACGGTTGCTTTTCTATCGATTTCAATAACATGTTCTGAAGACTTTGATGGAACCGTTACATGGACTGTGATGATGTCCTTCTCAACGTGAACAGCCTCTCTCGGTTTAGCTATCATATGATTATCAGTGTTCGCATATCTAATAATGGAAGAGTGAATTATTATACTTTTGGAGTGTTTCATTACTTTTAACAGCTCGCATCGTCTTGATTACATCATCTGTAGAAGTGAAGTAGATAAATAGTTGAAATAAGATAGCCAGTCTTCGTATTACTACTTAAAGATGGTATAGAAGGACAGTAGTAACCATTCTGTTACTTAAACTCAATCAGCACAGCTCTCTTGCTCTTCAATTGGCTTTGCAATTGTTGTCTTGTTTCCACTGAGTGACCTTCGACAGATGTAATTTGTCTTCCTATCAAGTGTGAAAGAGAATCTTTACCTACACTTCGAATGTAGAGGCTGCCAGTGACCCTAATACGATCAGAGGGAGTGGCGATAAATGTACTTAAACAGCTCAAAGATGAATTTTGTGATATTTGTGAACAAATTAAAAGATCCTCATTCTGAGTAGTGGTGTCGATGGTGTTCTCGTGATCCCAATTCAATTCCACCTCCACTTCCCTTTCGAGATCTTGCAAAGCCGCTTCAATCTGTTCCTCCACCGATGTTAGTGATATTCTGTTTGAGATTCCTTTTATACTTCCTCCCGTGTGAATTGGTAGATGTCTTCCCTCTTCTATCTTTCTTTCCCTCTCTAGGTTTCTCAATGCTGAAGTTACCTCCTGTTCGAGTTGTGTTAGACCGACTGGCATCATAATTCTGAGGTCCCTGTGGGGTGGAAATACCCATGGTAACGATACCCAGGGTTTACATGTTATTACTGTTGTTGGAAAAAAGGAAAAAGTTTTATTTGTACAAAAAAAAAAAAAAAAAAAAAAAAAAACTAATACCGCAGTGAATCCCATGTGACTAATGCCGGGAGATTAAATTTTTTTTATTAAAGTACACTTAATTAATCAAATCAACGACAGTAATATCCGAATCAGAACGGTGACGAAAATAAGAGAGGGAAGCAACATTGTGATTTCGGATAAACAATTTGTTTGTCCGATAGACACAAGGCTGTTGGAAGCAGATATTTGTCGGAAGAGATTTCTGAGTTATTTCTGGTAATCAAAAAAACAGAAGCGTTCCTCAAACTCACTGAAAGTCGGGATTCTAATCATCTCAAATTAAAAGCCTACACTATCTCGTGTGTAAGATTATTAGAAATTGAGAATTTTTCTTTTTTTTTTTTTCATTGTCAGAATCAGAATTCTTTTATTAGATTCGTTGTATTCTTTTTGCTCTCGACAAATTATTTATTGCGATCTCCTACTTTCATTAAGCTTGATATTTTTTTTATTTATTTTTTTTTTTTTTTTTTTTATTCTGAAAAGAAAAAAAAAAGGAGGAGGGGGGTGAAGAACATTGTTTTTTGGTAAAATTATTTTATTTATTTATTTTACGAAGCCTAGGAAGCCAAAAGTCAGGAAAAGCTCAACACAGGGTAACCGTGAGACTCTCACAGATGATAAGAGACTTAAACAACTGACTACTTTATTATTAATGTCATCGGAGGAAAAATATAAATCTTTGTGCTTACAAATGATATGGGTTTCGTTGTGAACCAAAAAAAAAAAAAAAATAATAATAATAATAATTAAATAGTGTTCACCGGCCTTGACATGTACTCCAATTAGAGTATAGGTAGAAAAACAGGATCGGCCAAACTTCACTTTTTTTTTCTTTTCTTTTTTAAAACTTTTTTTTTAATCACATTTTGTTTTGTTTTGTTTGTGTGCGCAACCATTACATATCCTAACGAAGGAATAGGGTTTACGGTAATTCTTTCTACCCGGACAATAGGTTTTGTAGGTACAAAAAGAATAAAAAAAATTATGGAAATCAAGGGGGTCTAAGGCTCTCACGATATTTAGGAACGCCCGTCAGTGAGATTACTTGATATTGCTACAACACCGAGATTCTTGGTTGTGGGGGGAAAAAAAAAAAAAAAAAAAAAGGGGAAAGAAATATTTTCCCCAAGAGGATGGTGTACATCAAAGTAGGAACGCAGGTTTTGCAGAGAGAATCACAATGTGTTTTTAAACATTATTTAAGAAAAATAATAGAAAACAAAACCAATATAAAGATATCGAAAAAGCTCTGTGGGTCAAAGCCCAAAAAGAAGTCTTTTCTTAATCGAACGCAACATTCTGAACGAGTTTCCCTCCCACGGAATGCTACGTAACTTTATATTTTATTTATTCCTTCTTTGATCCTTTCGTTTAGAACTCTCAGAGAGAAGGCTGATGAACTCTCTTTTTTTTTTTATTTTTTTTTTTATTTTTTTGAAAATCTTCAAATTATGTACGAAGCTTACTGTTATGTGGCTTTCTTTTTATTTTTATTTTTTTTCTTTTCGACAAAGAAAAAGAGAGTAACAAAAAAAAAAAAAAAAGGGGGGAAATAATTAATTGCTAATTGCACCACAGATATGTCGTCGAAGAATCGATTCTTCAAAGTGGTTTTTTAAAAAAAAAAAATAAAACAAAAAATTGAAGCGGATGACGAATGTTGTACTGCATACAAACCAGTTAAGAAAATATAACAAAAAAAATGACTTTTTTTTTTTTTTTTCCCCCCTTCTAAATTTCTATATAAATGTAAAAGGGGGGTCTGTTCCCTACAGTAGAATGCAAAAAAATAAAATAAAAAAAATCACACGGTGCGAACTGATATAGAGTAGCACACGTAATGTCCTATAAAACAAGGTGTATGAAGAAAAAAATATATAAGACGCGTTTGACTCGAATACACATCAGTAAAGCGATAAACGTCTTCAACGCAATAGATAATTTGCATAGAACAAATAGAACTAGATCCATAATTTAAAAGTGCACTCCTTTATCGTATTAAAATCACGTTTAAAAAATAATAAATAAATAAAAAACTTCAACCTACGACACCCAATGAAGTGAATCCAGGGGTAGTAGTAGTGCCTGATTACCTTACCCAAAACATTTTTATAAATATAAGTTAAGAGAACAAAGTGATATTTCAACTTTTTTTTTTTTTTTTTTTTTGTAAAATACAAAATAAAAAAACCCCACTTATATTACTGATAACTGTCTGTTGGGAAGGGGAGACTCTACCACCGATGACATCCGTTGACTGCTTTCGCACTTGGAAGCTTCTGAGAACGTTAAAATAATACCAATTGTATCGGCAAGCGTTGCCCCTCCAGCAGTTTACCTTTTCTTGGTTTCGAATGAGAAAGGAAGATATTTACTGGTTAGTATTTAATTATTACATAATAACAAATATTCACTACTAGAACAATGGAAAACACTTTGATGCCAACCCCCTTCAGGCTGATTTGTTAAATAAGATAAGATAAGAGAGAGAAGGCGGATAGCACTGAAGGAAATACCCAAGAGAGAGACATTTGGAAAAGAAATGGCGGGGAGGTTAATTTAAAAATAATTATAAACTTCTATTGAATGGAATAATGTAAACACCCCTCCCCCTCCCCCCATGCTAATCCTGAAGACCACTAATAACATGAGGCACAGCGATAACTAATAAAATGTCATTTTAGTTTTAAAAAAAAAAAAAAAAAAAAAAAAACCGATCCACATCGCGATACGTAAAAAAAAAAAAAACCAAAGTCGTCGTCATTTGGAAAGAGAGTAGAGGAGGAAGAAGAAAAAACAAAAAAGAGAAAAAACCCAATTCCACAACAATTGTTTTGGAAAATCGCCATCACCAATTCATCACAAAAAAGAAATTAGTAAGGGAATATAACCTGACAGCGTGATACTAGTATTTTTTTTTTTTTTTTTTTTCCATCAAGAAAATGCTTTTAAAAGTGAAAACAACTTTCCAACCAAAACCTGAGGATTACGCAGTACGTACGCATACGGTCAAAACATTTATTAATTTCCTTCAATGCAAAGGAGGAAGAAAGGCGAGTGAGGGGGAGATGATAGTTGACTTAGAGAAAAAAATAATAAATATGACAGAAGATAAAGCTTTCATTTTTTTTTTTTTTTTTAAAGAACAGTAGCCATAAAAAAAAGTAAAAGATAAAAATAGATTGCACTCGGTACATAACTTAAGAATAGCATTAGAATTAAGCATCCTGAAAGCATTTGTCGAAATTTTTTTTTTTTTTTTTTACCTTCGTTTATACAGATAATTACAAGGTGAACCGACAAAAAGGGGAAAGACGATACTTTTTTTTTTTCACACGACGTATATTCGCAGTATAAGAACGGGAAAAGAACAAGTTCGTTAAAGTCAAACAAAAACCTCTTTAAAAAGTAATAATTATATAAACACGATAGATGCTTGTCTATTTGTTGTTTTCAACTTTTTAAGAACAAAACAAAAAGTCTTTTCTCTTAAAGTGACTACTTGCGGCAAACATCTTCTCGCATTTAATCAAGTTTCTTGGTTTTGTTTGTTTACCTTAAACCAAACTGACTTATTTATTTATTATTTATTTACGAAGCCTAGGAAGCCAAAATCCAGGAAAAGCTCACAGAGTAACAGTTATATCGCTACCAGCAACCGTGAGACTCTCACAGACGATAAGAGACGTAGGATAACCTGGAACAAATGACTACCTAAACCCACCGCCCACGCGAGCAGACAGTGTTAGAGACGGCTTGCAAGCAGCGAAAATCACAACAAAAATTTCACTTCTTTCGGTTAAAAGTTTTTTTTTTTTTTTTTGTCAAAAAAGAGGTATCACAAACACTCAGTTTAATCACTTGCGTAGAGGGCAAAGAAAAAACGAAACACACACACAGCCATAGAGCTGCACATTAGTTTAGGTAGATAAGAACAGTCAGTTCAGTAGAAGAAAAATAGTATTGGGGTAGCCCCTGCAGCTCTCACCTACGAGAACTGATTCAGTAACACGCGAATCGTTAAGACGTTCGACAAGCAGCAGAAATAATTATTAATTCTGGCTCATATCCAGTGAGGAGGAGGAAAGAAGAAGAAGAAAAAAAAAGAAGGAAGGACGGTTTTATAAATTGACAACATAATAAAAAAAATAAAATGAATTAAAGTTAAAGACCCAAAAAAAAAAGAGATCCTAAAAAAAAAAGAAAAAATTTCATCAGGAGAGGTTGATTGACTTCACTTCATAAGATCACGGTTGCAACGCCCCTACAAATCAGCCATACACGGGTTCTCTTAAATGAAAAAGAAAAATTGGATGATTATTGGACTCGCCAAGGCATCACTTTAGTTGACGCCTTGCTACTCCCAATCATGTCTAACAACAAGGGTTAGATTGGTGTATAAAAGAAAATAATATTAAGTGAAACTCTTATTAAGGACACTTTTAAGAGAAGAAATTGAGCAAAAAAAATGTTGAGTTGTTGGCATTTCTATCGAACAGCAGATACTTTTTGTTTCCAGCTTTGCTTTCGATGTCTTTGTAGTGATTTGATCATTCTTTCTGTTGAATAACTTGGTGAGTTGCTGTGAGGTCTGAGCATCGGAGATCCAACAAGAAGCCCTGCATTAGTATTCAAGTGACGCGGGACATCAACCAGAGCAACTGTGTGAGGCTCTTGATATTTAGGACTTGACAAACGAACATCTACAAGAGACCGTTCCTGTGGGGAAGTATACCTCACCTGTCTCGATTGAATGTTGGATACCTTTTGTTCAATCACATCGTTCAAAGCCTGTTCGACAGCTGCTTCGTTGTATTGTTGTTTTGAGTGTAGTTCGCGTGCTGCTAACAATTCTTTTTGAAATGATATTTCCGATGACCTCCTCCCTCTCTTTTCAGTACCAAGTTCCTGTTTGATATTATTAAAATTCTCAGTTAGGGTTTCGGCATTTCGCTGGGCTTCTTTCTGAACAATTTCGAGCGACTCAACTTCACTTCGAAGTTCTTTATTGCAACTGACAGCTGTCTGAAGGTCCTCAAGTATGGTTCTGTTACGTGGTATTGACAATTTGTACCAACCCCAATTATGAAGCTTTCTATAAAATATTCCCAACGTAGATAATTTTGTTACATGAATTATAATATTCGTGGAGGTACTTTTCTTTGTTTTGTCTCGTTTGCTCTTTGCATTTTGTGATGCGAATCTAAACCATCGTGTGTAACAGATATTCATGTGTTTTTCTAAAACTTTTTTTCGACTTTGTAATGATAGTTTTTCCTCAAGTCTAACTCTTCGAATCTCATGGTCCTTCATCATAGATGCCACCTCATTAATCCCTTGTTGAAGACGTTCTTGGTTCTTGTTCTTTATTAAACCAGCTTTGGTTGTCATCTTTTGTGTGTGAGAAAAAAAAAATCTACTGAAAATTGTGATATAAAACTTTGATTACCTTCTCATTTGAGCAATAAACTCAAATTGATGAATGAGAATGCTAACAGCTGTCCATCAAGAAGCAGCCTTGTTGTAGCACGAAACGAAGAACATAAAAACCGGTAAAACAAAACACATTTTTTTTTTTTTTTTTTTTTTTTTTTTTCGAATTACATGATGGCTACACACAATCCAATCTCATAGAACATTCCAAAAAAAAAAAAAAAAAAAAAAAAACATTTGAGTTTTTTTTTTTTTTTTTTTTTTCTTAAACAGAATGAAATAAAATGACCGCAAGGCAAGCATCATCACGTCATCAAATAATCGAATTTTGTTATGATAACTAAATATTAAAAAAATGAAGAATGAAAAAAAAAAAAAAAAAAAAAAAATGTAGAAAAATACAAGTTATAATCAGGTGGCCCTTCATGTAATAGCAAGCTTACCATCCACACAGTTTTGCGTATTCAGGATGTTCTTCTTTGAATATGGCAGCGACCGTGGCAGGTTGAGATTCGCTTCTAAATTGAGTAACAACGTCTCCTTCTTCAAATAGGAATCTGTTTTGGGTATTGGTTGTCAATGTAAGTAGACATTTTGGTTATAAAAAAAAAAAAAAAAAAAAAAAAAACATACCCATCTTCAAGGATCAAACCGCAGTCCATTCCGACTTCAATAGAGTCTCGCTCTTCTTTATGATGTCGTAGGGATTTGATACAGTTTCCTTTCATATTTATAAATACTTCAGTTTCACCTCTTGTGACCCTAAGTGGTAGTTTTGTTTGAATAGCTCCGCTTGATACTGTCATACCAGCGACGTTACCACTCTTCTCGCCTGAGAATGAGAAAGTGTTTTTTACTTTTGCAGTTCCTGTGACTACCTCTTTCACAACTGGAGGGTAGAATGATATCATTCTCTCATGAACGGCTTCGATCATTTTATAAATGATATCAACGATTACAACGTTTTCCATTTCTTCAAGAGACTCGTCTTTGACACCACACCCGACAATGAGTGTTTCTGCTGGTCTGGCGAGGTACAAATCACCGTCTTGGGATGATATATTTCCAACACCTTTGGATATGACTCTGCAAAGTACTTTATCAAGTTCAGGTATAGCGCGGATGGCGTTATCCATAGCGTCAGCCATTCCTTGAGTGCTTGCTTTTATTATTATTCTTAAGTGTGGAACGTCGCTTCTTCGTTGAGAAGGTTTCAAGGCCTCGTCAGGAATATCAGGTCGTTCATTCCAAAACAACATTCGAGTAAATCCCTCAGTTTCTTCAGTCCATTTATCCTCTGTTGTCTTTGCGTGGATAAAGCATGACCAAAACCTACCCCATTCATCATTTTTAATTCTCCTACCAGCATCAACGATTATACTATTAGGATGAGGAGTATATTGTTTAAAACCATCAATAAAACAAGGCTGTGATGGAGTTGCTTCTTTTAACACTTCTCCAGATTCAGATAAAAGTTTTTTTATAGTCGTGAAAATTCCTCCAGTGACAATCGACATGCCGGGTTTGAGAACGCCACGTTTTACTATGACGTTGACTAATTTGTTTGAGCGAGCTTCGAGAGATGTTGTTGTGTTACTTTCCAATACGTATGCCTCTGCTCTGCAAGGTTCAGCAGAACGCAGCTCTAAGACTTCAGCTTCAAGTGATATAGCCTCAAGTAGCTCATCAATACCCGTACCTTTCTGTGCACTTATTCGAACGACTTGAACGTCGCCGTTGTGGACTGAAATTCCCTCACCCTCGAGTCCGTTGATCGCCTTGATCACATCTTCTTCGATGTTAAAACTTCTATCAATCTTATTCAGAGCAACAACAACTGGAACATTATGCTTTTTAATACTTTTGATTACTTCAATTGTCTGAGTCTGTACTCCTTCGATAACTGATACTACCAAGACAGCGAGATCTGTGGCTACGATGCCTGCTGTTCTCATAGTTTCGAAGGCAGCGTGTCCAGGAGTATCAATAAATGTAACTTTTTGACTAAATCCTGCTACTGGTACTTGAAATGCACCAATCGCCTGTGTAATTCCACCAGCTTCACCAGAAGCAACGTTACTTTTCCTCAACGTATCTAAGAGAGTTGTTTTCCCGTGATCAACATGACCCATTACAGCAACAACAGGTGGTCTCGGGACGTACTTTATTTTTGCAGCTGGCACTGGTCGTCCTAAGCTCTTTAGGGCTTCTGCAACACTTTCTCGGCTGCTTTCGTTGACGATGCGGGCGACGTTAATACAGTCTTTGTATTGTTTCCACATACCGATGGTTTCCATAGGACTTCGACCCCCTGGACTTCTACGCATACTTGAAGTTTGAGAGTATTGTGACATGGGTCTATCTCTTGAGTGACTAATGTGAGCACGGTGTCTGACGCTTCCTAACTTCGCAGCCTTTTCTCTTTCTATTTGTTGCTGTGCTCTCGGATCATCTAATCCGATAAATTCATCTCTTACTTTGACAGCTTCTTTTGTAAACTTTACCCAGTTGTGTACTGGTGGTAAACCTATTCTCTGTCTGTTTCTATTTATTAATGCTCTCTTTGTCACACCAAGTTCAAAAGATCTTATTCTTCCCGTTCGCTTTTCAACTTTGGCTTCCGGTTCTGGAATTTCATAATATGTTTCTTGAACGACTCTTCCATAACGACCACCCTCTGGGGTGATGAACCGCATACTGCGGGGTAATAGTTTCTTTGATGCGGCAATCAACATCTTTTTTGATATGCCTGTTATGAATTTATATATAAAAATTAACGAACGTATTTATCCCTTCAGCTGCAATTAACATAAACCTGAAATGGGGGGTTAACTGTTCGAGTTTGTACGTAAAATACAAATGTTTTGTATCATAAACAACATAACGATAATTTAACATTAGTTCTGAGATACAGTGACTAAAGGTAATGTTAGTGTAGGTATACACTCTGCGATTGACGTAAATACTTTACATTATAATAAATGTTTCTAACTTAGCTGCATACACATCTCTTTTTCCTGAAATGGGGGGGGAACTTGGTTGGAAAATGATATAGTCAGACACCCTCATAGAACTCGTTAACATCACTACTGGTAGTGTTAAAATTAAAGTCTGAAAACACAGAAAACTATAACCATCGTCGTGAAGACTCTACAGTATGTCACCACTAAGATCTTAACCAGCTCACTGTGGCAATGGAAGCAGAATCATAGTTCTCATTCTCCCACACGGAGGACACAAAAACAAAACACCAAAGTCACCAAAAAGATAAAAAATTTAACAATCAGGTTTTCACTTTATTTTATTTATTTTTTTTTTTTTTCCTCACAATAGTTGACCTCAGCAAAATACTCAGCTTTCACGCAGTTTTTTGTAGTTTCGTAAAAAAAAAAAAAAAAAAAATTATAATAATAATAATAATAAATTGGAAGAAGAAGAAAAAAACAACAGAACATCTGAATTCCTCTCCTGCTTCGACAATTCTGATGGAAAACATAAAATACGCATTCGAAAGCTGAGTATTGCCGCATCATTACGTGAGAACATATTTCCTACTTTGGAGGCAATACGAACAGCATTAAAGGCACGACTGGAGCAATTTTTGCATGCAAATCAAAAAAATAAATAAAATAAAAAAAAAAGTTGATAGAAATGGCAAGCCTAGAATCATGTCACCCGTAGTTCGGAATAATCACCACGTCAGGAAAGAAATAACCTCCACGAAGAGGAAACCGTAAATGTAAAAAAAAAGGCTAGAATTGAGAGTTGAAAAGAAACACGAAACATACTCCAATGTATACATACAGAAAATAAACTATAGTTTGTTGAAATAAATCTTTTTTTTTTTTAAAAGAAACACGCAGTAACAGTTGCATATCGTAAAAAAAAAAAAAAAAACACCTGCCAAGTTTCATTCGCTTGCTGTTAACAAGAATGGAAGAGAGGGTGTGTTGCCACTTTCAGAGGAGAGCATTTTATTCTCTTCCTTTTTATATTTTGATTTTTTTTTTTTTTTTGATTAATTTTTTTAATCTCGTTACAAAAAGGATGACCAACCACAGGCTTCTTCGGGTTAGGCGGAAAAGGTTAGCTAACGCATTGACGGAATCAAAAAAAAAAAAGAAAAAGAAGAGAAAAAAAAAAATGAAACCCGCAACAATCCTAAAAACAAGATTCAGTACTTTCCATGAAGATTTCATTGCACTAGTCCGCAAGTGTTATGTAGGGGCAGTCAGAATCAAAACCTCCCGTAAGATCTGTCCTTGAAGACATTTCAATAGGACTGCCGCCATCTTGTTGTTTCATATCTCTCGCGATATCAGCGACTGTTTGTTTTTGAATAGAATGCTCTGAAAGAACCCTAGCGATTGAAACGCATCCGCTATCGACAGCTGCAGCTACTGTACATTCACCTTCAAGACAAGCAGGTAAATCATAAACTATTGAATCCCCTTCGCGAACATCACCACCTCTAGAAGTAAGAAGAGTCTTTATGGAAGTCGCCTGTGCGGCAACCTTCGCTCTCAGTAATTTATTTTCTTGACGAAGTTTTTCAACCTCCACAGCATCAGAACCAACATTTTTCATTCCAGTTCGAGTCCGTCTCCGAAACCAGTGTCGTCGTCGAACGACGTCACCTCGACCAGGGAAACGCTTCCAACTTGGACCCTTGAAGGCGGAAGAGTATTCAAATCCGTCAGCGTCTGTGGAGTCGACGTGTTTTTTAACATCCCAGTCGGCTTCCCAAAACCATCCATCAGGACAGATGTATTCTTCTCTAGTGCAGCTTTGAAGACCAGTTACATCAGAGAAAGGAGATGGGTCTCCGAATGATAAAGTTGCACTCCATCCAATAACAGGAAACCAACGTTGGTTTTCAACACAAGTTACAATCCAACCACCACCTGAATCGAGAGGTAGATAATTATGAAATGCGTTTACTCCTTTTTGAACACCAGCTTCAGAAATAATTATCTCCTGCAGGTCTCGAACTTGAAGTAACATTTCAGGTTCCCGGCACTGTCGAATTGCTGACACAAGTGAACGCTGAGTTAGGTTTTTTATCGGAATCGGAAATGATCCAACACCCTGTCTCTGAACGCAATGTCCCCAAAATGGTTGATCACCGAAAAACGGAATAACAACAGTTGGAACACCCGCACGAAGACCTGCTGCTGTTGTACCCGCACCTCCGTGGTGAACTACTAATGAACATTTTGGAAACAACCAATCATGAGGAATAGGCTGATCTAGAATGTGAACATATTCAGGAACAGTAGTCAACTCTGATCCTAAATTAGCCCACCCGGGTGATATTATGGCTCTGATTGAACCATCTTCACTGTGTAGGGTTTCTAAGGATTGAAATATTATCTGTTCCAGGGGGCTGTTGGCTGGAGTTACAATAGATCCAAATCCGATGTAAATCGGAGAACAACCATCAGCTAAGAAATCAGCCAAATCATCAGGAGGAGCGTAAGTCTTAGAACCAACATCACTGTCTAAGAACCAGAATCCACTAATTGTAATATGTGGGCCCCAATCACTTGGTTTTGGAACCAGAACTTCAGACACGCAATATACATGTGGGACTTTAAGTGTGTGTTGTAGTCCAGATCCGTGACTCAGTTTTAGAAGTCCCATTTCAGATCGCAGTGTGTTTATGATGTCACTCATCCCAAGCCACATCAAGTCTTCAACTATTCCATAACTCTGTTCATTTCCAAAAGCACTAACGACAGCTAAAGGATGTAAATAAGCTCTCGTAGGTGACCATGGCATTGTAAAGTGAATCTGTAGAGGAATCTGTAATGCCTCAGCGATATGAACATGAACTTGAGTAGGAGGATTCGCAATTAGTACTTCAGGTAGGAATCCATTTGTCACTGCTGACCAACATCCTCTGAAGATTTCGAGCATCATCTTTCTCTTGTCTCGTAGTTCTTCTAAATTAACACTAATCATGCTGGGATGCTCAACCATGAATTGCATTAACTTTTCAGGATCACCTCCGATATCAGAGAACGTTACCCTTCCAGGTTGATTAGTGAAGTGTGACATTACAAAATTCCGAAAGCATCCATGAGTAGCTATTTGTACTGTGTGACCGACCTTCAACAATCCTTGAGCAAAAGCAATAAATGGTTGAACATCACCTCGACTTCCAACAACGAGGATACTAATCCTTAATGGAGGTACTGAATCCATGTTGCAATCCTTAGCACTTTGTAATGTTCGCTGTTGTTCAACTGTTCGGAGGTATGCATGTTCGAAAGACATTTGAGATAGACTGTAGTCGACAATGTTTCTTCGACCTGCCCATTCAACAACCTCAGCTAAGCTAGTCCCAGATGGTAAATGAAACTCATTCGTATTGTGATGAGCTTCTATAAGTTTCGCTCCAGGAGCTAAATCCATAATCTCACTAACGAGATCATCTTTTGACAGGGAGCTCAAAGCACTGTGTCGATTACCATTATCAGACTCTGTAGATATCTGAAGGTAGTAACCACTCGCAAACCTTTCTTTTAATTCTAATGGTGATCCGATAGTCGACATGTGACCATTTAATAAAACACCGATTCGATTACAAACTGAATCAGCTTCAGTCATTGAATGAGTCGCTAGGATGGTGATCGTATCAGTCTTACGATTGTTATTGTTAGCTCTGCTGTTAATCATCCACCATGCTTTCTTTCTAGTCGCTGTATCCATTGCTAGTGTTGGTTCATCTAATAATAGAATTGGTGGTGCTCCTAACAAAGCAATCGCTAAAGCAACTAATCTCTTCGCTCCACCTGATAGCGACCCACACAACTTTTTCGCAAGTTGTATCAAACCAATTCTTTCAAGTAGTTCGTTCACTAAACTACTGTTTGCGGAACTAACTCCTTTTAACTTCGCGTAAAATAATATAACTTGATGAACAGTGAGATCTGATGGAAGAGGATCAGTCTGAGGGAGGTATCCCATTAGCTTTTGAAGACGTTTTAATTCCAAAGGATACAAATTAGAAAGCCCTCTCACCATAACTTCTCCCTGAGTTGGAGAAAGAAGACCAGCCATCATTAACAGAGCTGTTGTTTTACCTGCACCGCTGGGTGAAAGCATTCCGAAACAATCACCAGGTTGTAGTCTAAGGTAGAGTCCAGATACAGCTACATTCTTGCCGTATACTTTACGAACTTGTTTCATGAATATATCTGTGTGGTTTAATCCCATTCGATGCTCAACATCTTTAATCTCTCTCCGAATACTGAGATCTTGTTGAACACCTGCGAGAGCTGCTTCACGCTCGTAGTAGCCAGCAGGTCGAGGAAAGATCTTTTTAATTAGATTCTTTATTTTGTAACCAGATTCACAAAGTGTTAATGCAGCTGACCAAAATATTAGTTGATACATCAATAAGAGATAGTGTTGACTCATTGTTCCTGTTGGAGTCGCACTGGTTTCATGGTTGCGCACATCAGTCGAAGCAATTTCAAGAAAATTTTGAAAATACAAAAAACCATCAACGACAACGAACAACGGACTCAACCAAACCCAACAATTTCTAATCGTCGACTGATGACTCTGCATTGTCGCTGATAGAATAAGTCCAATATGAACCACACTAACATGATAGAAAGTACACCACATAGCTCCATGAAGACCAGATTTAAATGCATAACTCATTGAGTAATTCATGGCTAATATACAGGGTGTGAATATTAATAACAACAATGCCATCGCACCAAAAGTACTACTGCTCGATGGATACCAAATACAAGTGACTGACAGCAGAGCAATTTCTACGACATATGAAGCTAGTAAGTCTGCGAGACCGTAGGCAACATAAAAAGTTGTGTCATGAACCCCACAAAGTTGAGTTAAGTGACGTGCACCATTCGCTCTTTCATTCACTAACTTTCCTGCAAACAATGACGTAACCAAAGCAATAGAACAAGCAAACATAGTACCATAAACTACTAATGGAGCTATCCACGGAGCATACGTCGGATACGATCGAAAGTGTCCTCTCATTACTTGATTTGAACTATTACTACGCAAGACGTTCATGAGGTAGTTGGTCACCACAGGAAGGGCGTGAGTTATAGACGCATTAAACCAAATGTTCACAGATAAAGATCTTTCCTCTGCTATCGTTAAGTTAAGAGCCGCAGGAGAACTCAATAAATGTAACCTTGAAAAGTTACCATCCAGACCTTCTACGTATAAGGGTAATTCAGGGGGTGTGCTCTGTAACAAATCCAAAGCACTCACACCAATACCTGTTTCGTTATTGACATAAAGAGGAATTTGGTCAGCAACAGTTGTCATATTTGAGCTTAGGGTGATGTTTGCTGAATCTGTTTTCAGCAATCCGTCGGTTATTAAAAGTGAAAAGAATATAAAAAGCAACGGAACAACCAATTGAAACGCCAAGAATTTCAGTGATCGAAACGTTCCGTAGATTTTATGATGAAGACAGATTGTAATTATTTGTCTTGGGATACTTAAGAAGGTACTCCTTACCCTCAATAATGTCGGTAGGCTATCATGGATTTCTGGTTCAGACAGAGCACTGCTACTAAGAAGAGGAGTAGTTTCGTATGATGAAGATGTTGTACCAGACTTCTTGCTTGATACGATTGGATCACAAAGTCTGACAACGAACTCTTCTAAACCAGTCATCTTTAGAGAGAATGACTCGATACCTAGTTTAGCACATTCTTCAGTGTCTTGTAATCTCCTAAACACATCAGTGTAGTAGTGTAAATCTCCGTTTAATTGTACTGTTAGCGTTCGTCCTGAAGTCGTCCATTCCAACTCTGAAAAATTCAACGAATCAACAATCTCTTGATTAAGAGACATTGAATTGTTATTTTTAACGACTGTTAACTGTTGGAACGCTCCGTCTATTTTTTCTTTCAAAGACGCCAACGATCCGATTCGATCATCAGGTAGCTCACCTCTATTTAAAATTGCTAATTTATCACCGAGTCTTGCTTCTTCTAATAAATGAGTAGTATAAAGACATGATGAATGTTTACTCTTCTTAATCAAATCCCAAACCTGTCTTCGGGAACGAGGATCTAAACCCGCTGTGGGTTCGTCCAGAATAACAAGTTTTGGATTTCCTAAAAACGCAAGTGAAACAGCAAGTTTTCGACGTTGTCCAAGTGCTAACACTCTCGGTAGCTCATGACGCTTGTCGTGAAGACCAATTGCTGCAGCGGCGTTTTCAGCGTAGGCAGATATCTCTCTGACAGGGATTCCTTTAATGCAGGACATCAATTCCAATACTTCAGTCACTGTCATGTCTGGAATTAATTTCAAAACATCTTCTTGAGGACAATAACCAACCCATCCATTACTAGTAGCTGCAGTAACTGATTGACCGTTGAGCAGAACTGTTCCAGTAGTTGGTAGAATACCTGTTATCACTTTTAGAAGTGTTGTTTTTCCAGCTCCATTGTGTCCAAGAAGCGCCATTTTTTCAGCAAAATCAACCGACAAAGTAATCTGACTGAGGATTTCTTTTCCATTCAGCAACACAGTCGCATCCTTAACACAGATTGCTGCTGGGGCGATATACTCCAGGAGGTGATTGTCACAGGGGAAGTTAAAAATTTTCGTTCTGAAATACTTAATGACCCTTACATGTTCCTTAATAGCACATGTTATTAACGTGTACAAGATGGTATCGAGTGTTAGTATCAATAAAACGTGAGATAGTTCCGGGACTTCATACTTCCGCTCCCCAAAACTGTAAGCTTTCAGTTGCTGTTGTGAAAGCGTTGCTAACCCAACAGCGAATGCCACGGGGGATAGCAAAGACGGAGCTGGCCATTTCTCAAAACAGACTCCACTTGTTAGAAGCACAGAATCACTACATGCGGAAGCAACGAGACCAAATATAGAAAATAGTAAATAAAAACTACTCGCTGACAAGAGACCGAGAAGTGGAGTTGAACACAACTCAGCCATTAACGCCGACAGTGGAATCAGAGAAATCATAAACAACAAAATAACACAAAAGATACTCCCAGCATCAACATCAGGAAGTACACCTGCTTGTACGGTAAAGGTTAAAACTGGCACGTAAAGTACCAATCGAGGCACCAATGCAGCAGCTGTAAAAGACGTGTAGTACATCATTCTAGTCATTCCATTGATAGCTAAGAAATCAACTGTTCCTGACTCTCGATGTCTAACAAGTGCGTTTACCATTCTAACAAAAGGTATTAAGAAAGAAAGACATCCAATGAATCCTAAATTAGGTGCCAAGTGAGTTATCAATACAATCGAACGTATTATTTTGTGAAGTGACATTTGAGAACCCGGATTGTATCGGGTGATGTTTACCTTTAGGTTAGAGTCCAAGTCAGAGGCTGCATAAAATAATGATTTTTCAAGAGCTATCTGAAGAGATAATAAATCAGTTGTCCAATACAGAATAGCACTCAAAGATTGGTCCCAGTTAGCGAGAGTCAAATCAAAGGCTTCTTCCTCACGAAATTTCGGAGCATATATAACATAGTCGGTTTCGTTTATGAGTACAGCAGCTTTCGCACTGCCTACTACAGTGAACCACTTTCGCCAATTATTCCAATCTATAACGCTGACTGGGTTGTTTAGGTATCTTAGCATTTCTGATGAGTCTTCCCAGACTTTTATTCGTACAGGACCTGATATATTTCTAAATCTTGAAATTGTTTTTTCAAGATATTCATGTTCGATACCATCAGTACCTGCAAACCATATGATATCTCCTCCGTAGAATCTGCTTTCTGCGAGATCTTGAACTTCGATTCCCTCATTTACACGATGCTCGTAGTCATACTCTGGCCATCCATTATATAAAGGAAGTTTCTGAGGTGAATTTCTAAGATGTCTCCTCTGAATCGATGAATATACCAACGACGCCCAAATGATCATCGCCGGTAATAATATTTCCAACAAACCTAAAAACCATTGCTGAGGCCTCCATGAGCGGTGGATCTTCCATAGGCACCACAATTGCGTCCAACGGGTCATCTCAGCAGCATGTCAATTCGTGTTTAATTATGACTTTTAAAATAGAAAATGGTTTTTATCAAACAATCGAAGTGTTTTGCTTTAACTCTCCCCCCTCGACTGATTGCGTTGGGTCAGCTGTACACAAATTGAATCATAAATAAAAAAAGTCTTATTATCTTATTATGGCTCTTTTTAAGTATAAATAATGGAATTTGTTATCTATAAAAAGAAAGAAAAAAAAAAGAGAGACAAATAAATAAATAAATAAGGGGGATAATTTCCTTACCTCCCATGTTAGTTTAAGAATCACATAGTATCGATTGTTAAGATCTCCGTGGAGGTTGCGATGTCTTATTTTGACTTCTTACCCGATGGTTTCTTAGCACCCTTCTTGGAAGTCTTTTTCGCAGCCTTCTTTCTCGCTGGAGGTTCAGAATCTGTTGAGTCGCTGTCAGAACTGCTTGTCGGCTTTTTAGCAGATTTTCTAGCTGGTTTTTTTGCAGCCTTCTTCGGAGTTTTTTTAGCGGATTTTTTAGTTGTTTTTTTAGGCCTGTCGTCAGAGTCGCTTGAATCTGATGATGTGTCGGAACTTGATATCTGTTTCACAACTTTAGAAGCTCTCTTTGCTCCCTTCTTTACTGCTTTCTTACGAGGTCGGTCTGACTCACTGCCATCAGATTCGAGTGAATGACCTTGACGCTTCAATGCGTTCATCATTATTTCAATTTTCTCCCTATTCATGTCCCGATCGCCATCGTCATTGTGTGTGCACAATGATATGATCAGAGCCTTCAATTCCATAACGTCAACGTCTTTCGAACATATAATTCTTACAATATCAGTTGAGTAATGTGATGAATTACTTACAGCTCCTGCTAGAGGATGTCTTCCTTGTTTGTCTCTCAGGTTTACATCTGCGCCGTGTTCGATTAGTAGTTCCGCAATCTTAATTTTTGAGGATGCCGTCATCAGAGCTACCTCCCTGGAATGTTTAAAACAGATAAATGAGAAACATAAAAATAAGAAAATAATTTTTTTAAAAAAAAAAAAAGGTTTCGACATTGCAGCGCGTTTACCCCTATATTGAAATAATTAAAATAATAATAAATCGCAAAAGAAGAATTCATTCGAATGATTCAGCTTCGTGTAAAACACGAAAAATAAATGTGACGAGTCACAGTAACAATCAATACAGATTACACCACGTTTTGCATATATTACTTTACTCCAGGTGTGTTGGTTACCTCGCAGAATCAGCTATTGGGTTTGAGTGTATTGTAAAAGACTTAATAACAATATTAATAGTAGGTCGGTATTTAGAATCAACTGCGGCTCTCTCAATAACGTCGAGCACATCCAATCCGTGGATTACTTTACCAAAAACAGTATTGACTCCATTCAAATGAGGTTGTTTACAAAATGTTATAAAAAATTGAGATCCATTCGTATCCGCTTGACCCTTTCTATTTGCCATACTTAACATTCCTCTTGTTGAGTGACGAAGATGATTGTGAATTTCATCTTGAAAGTATCCTCCCCAACAAGACTCTCCTCCCTTTCCTTTTCCAGTAGGATCACCTCCCTGAACTATAAATCCTTTCATACATCTGTGAAATGTTGTGGAGTCGTAAGCTCTGTTTTTTGTTTAGGTTAAAAATCATATCAAATCAAAATATAAAAACACCACCACAGATGACTACATACCCAGATCCAGCCAACGCTAAGAAATTCTCACAAGCCTTAGGACAGTCCTCACAGTACAACTCAAACTTTAAATCTCCCAAACTTGTGTGGGCGGTCAACGACATGTTTGTCTCCTCCCCTAATTGATTTTAAAATAAATTAATTTTACAAAGTAACATAAATTCAAATACTAATTTATTCTTTGAGAGTAAGAAAAGATTACATAATTATGTTTGTTTGGGTAGACTCTCTTAGTTCAGCTTTAATTAACTTTTTACTGAACTACAGATTGTTGAGTAGTGAGTCTAAGCAATAGGAAACAATAAGTATGTCAGGTCTCTGCCTTGCCTACTGTGGGACCAATAGCTGAACCTACCGCGGTATTCACTGGGACTCCAATTGCGGTCATACCGCTTCCCCCAACACTCATCTCTGCCAACAGTCGCATCCACAGCAACCGTTCCAACAGATAACCCGCGTTGTTCGGCATCAAAAAAAAACAAAGAAAGATAAGAGGAAAAGAAACACTAATTTCCCTCACGAATACACAAACACCTATTCAGTGAAGTCAGTAAGGTCAGTACTCAGAAGATCTTTAATTAATGATTTCCTTGAGTCTTTCAATCCTGTCAAGACGACTCTCGCTGGAGTATTCATCAGAAAACTTTCTCCTATTTCAGAAAGTTCACTAAAAGATGATAAATCGATCTCCAAAAGAGCAGCACAGCAGTTGCAGAAAAAACTTCCAATGTGAGTTACTTTAGTCAAACCTGACAAGTTCAATTCCGACAAGGACACACATTCATACAAGAAACCATCCGATATTGTTGTGAGAGAGTGGCAATATGACAAATCGAGTGACTTTAACGACACACACACATCAAGGAAACCACTTCCAATAGAAGTAAGGCTACACAAATTAGACATATCAAATACTAACAGAGAACTACAAGCATATAAGAATTCAGAACCGATTGACACAACATTTTGAAAACCTGAAGTACACAATTCAGAAAGGGATTCACAATTATTCGCAAACTCTCCATCAATAAACTTAATGCTGCTAAGACGAGACAGATCGATGGATGCGACACTACTGTGATTAAGGAACATCTCACTTATGGTTTTTATCGATAAATAATGATCGTGAAATATTACTTTTTCTACTTCAGAAGGCAAATCAAGACTGAGACAGCCATCTATCGCAAATGTCGAGGCATCTAAATGAGAAACTCCGTCAAGAAGAATGTTTTTGATCATGTCTTCTCTTTTAATATTATTTATGAAATATGATTTATCGAATATTCGAAATTGTTTCTTCAAAACAACTAACTCATCGTCTCTACGAACACCATGAGATAAGAGCAGGCTGGACAACGGAAGATGCTGTTCTCCAAACCAGAGTTCAAATTCCTGATCATTAACATCCCATTCACTTGTCGCCTCTCTAAGTGCTTCCTCAACAAGAGACTTCACAGAAGCAGTAAATACAACGGTGGGTAGACCTAAGTCTGTACATGTTAAAAATACTTCCATGTTTTTTTTAACACTCCTGCTAAAAAAGGAAATAAATTGACTCATCAAGTTCCTAAAATCATTCTTATATTTATAATAGGGTTTCTATCTAAAAGAGAACAGGACACAATAATGTTATTTTTTGAAAAAAAAAAAAAGATACAACTACCTGGGAAGGGAAACGGCACAGCTTGGCCACTGACAAAGAGGAAGGGGAAAAATAACACAAAGGGAAGCGACTATTATTTATTATTATTTATTGTTTTTTTTTTTTTTTTTTTTTTTTAGTGGGTTAGATTGACTCCAGTATCCTTATTTTGACACAACCGTTTCGATAAACAATATGCAATTTGTTTGTTTTATTTCCATGGACGCTTAGTGGAGGATATCTTCGCTGGGGACATCGGCCTCCATCCAGTTGGATTGGCAGTAGGAGAGATTGGAGCTCCTTTTCTCCATCGTTTTGGTTTTGGTGACAACCTGTTCGGTGGAACAACAACTTCGATTCCGGCATTTGGCATAACTGACATCCAACTGTGTAATTCATACTCTGACACAGCGTGATGAGGGATTTCATTGTGGTGACTAACAAGACCAGTTGATAACATTTCAGATCGTTTTTTTGGAACTGGTCCAACAGGGAGTGAGAAACTACTCTCAGGTGAGAGAGCAGTCGAGTTGGTTTGTTTTCCAAGTTGATATATAAAACCAGATCTACTCTCGTATCCAATTGTTTGATCTTTTGATACCGGTGCGTATTCATCAAATCGTTTTCCCAAATCAGTCGATTTTTGAACAGTTCTCTTCATGTAGCGGAGTTCTTTTTCCAGAGCAGATATTCTTGACTCTTCACTTCGAGTATGAATTATAAAGTTTTCATCAAGATTATCAGGAGACTGTGCCATAGGAGGATCACTGTTCGGTAGTGACGGTAACGTCTTCAATGGATTCGAAGGAGGAGGAGGGAGGAGAGACATTTCATCAGCACGTGCGACGAAGTTAGGATCTCTATGAACAATCTTATCACTCGGTTCTGAAAGCTGTTCCAATAATGAAGTTCTACGAGAAGGAATTTCAATAAACTCAGATCTCTGCTGCTCTCTGAGCATTGCTCGTCGTAGTCTCTCTTCAGTACTTAAGACTGGATCATCAATTATAAGAGAAGGGTCTAATGGACCGTGTCCATCTGGTAGTTTTTGACCTTCAGGTAATGGTCTCTTTAGGATGCCTTGTTTTACCATGTAGAATTGTTTTAGGAAATCTAAATCATCAGTACGGTTTGGATATCTCTCTTGGAGTTGATTATAAAGATAGTCCTCAAGATCATGTGATTCTTTGAGAAGACGAGCTGCAGAGTGATTCGGATTCTTATCACCAACAGAAAACAGAAAATTGCTAAGCTGTCCTTGAATTTTAGCATCAGTTTCAGTAGTGTCAATATTCGATTCTATCTCTCCTATTAATGTGTTTATTCTTTGAGTTCGTTGGAGTTGTGATGTTGCTTCTCCGTTAATTGGGTCGGTAGCGACAGTAGACCTGCTTTCATCAATAGCATCATCAATCTCTTCTACTTGTGAAGTAACGATAGCTGAAGATCTGAATATTAGGAATAACTGCTGTACTACCTCATCATCTTTCTCAACTACGGTAGTTGTCTGATCAGTTTCAGACAAAGCTGGTTGTAATATCAATTTCTTCTTTAACGGTCTTGCCAATGACTTATACAAGTCTTCAGGAGTTAATTTTACCATCACCTGTAAGAGTTCTTCTTGTAGAATCATACTAGCGTTGGCATCAATAGCTGTTGATTCTCTCTTTCTAGTCACAGCTGCTTGAAGATTTAATTGTTGAGCAGTACCCATAATAGAATGTAACAACCAGGTGAATATCGGTTCACCACCATCACGCCATTGAAGGTTTGGTCCTTGTTTTGGATCTGTTTGACGAGGGAGGGAAGCTCCATGTGCGACACCTTCTGTTGCTGCTATTTCTATGGTGTATTTTTCTTCGTATTCTGGTTTTAGATTAGCTCCTGCTACCATTACATCCATCGATTGGTATTGGATCTGATCATCGAGTCCGACCATTGTTAAAACATTTGAGATATCACCAGAGCTACCTGTTGGTAAATCAGGTAAACAAGTTCTCAAAGAGACGATTAACTCTCCAAGCCTGTCGTTGTGTTTTCGTAGAAACGCTTGATCTTGAACGACACCTGGTCTTCCAACAAGTGGTAAAGTTAAGTTTCTTTTTGATACCAACAGTTCTACCAGTTCGTGAATTGGAAGGGCAACTTCTGCGTATCCCAAAAACGGATCTTTTATAAATTTCTCATCGCTGTGAACATAAAATCTAATGGCTAGCAGGTCTGCTTTACCAACTGGAATACCTTCCAATCGATGTCCCCAAATTGGTGTCGACGTTCTCTCTCTCCTAACAGTCTCCCTTTTAGTATTTGTACTAGCGCCAGTTACTTCAACAATAACGTAGGGATCATAGACACTTGGAGTCTTTCCTGTTTCTAGTTTAGCTCGTATCACAGTAACGCTTAAGAATCCGACTGTTACTGCATCAGCATCAAGTGATCCTCCTTCGTTTGTTCCTTCTGTTGGAGCTTCTTCATCCTTTCCTTTCTTCTTCTTTGGTATACAATTTCCCATCCAATTATGTTCTTATGAACGCATTTAGGGCTGGAGGGATGTCATTTCTGAGGGAAAGGTAATTAATATAATATGTTATCCAACAGCGGCTTCTCTTTTTATCTCTTTTTTTGGGACGTGTAAAAGACCTGAGTTCGAGTTAATTAAATAAATATTATTTATCAACACATCAAAATCTTGACAATCAGTACCTGTAAGGACCACATTGAACACCGAGCTGTACGGCGCACTGACTTCCTTCGGTGTTTAATCAAACTGTCGTTGCGGACAGTGTTAAGGAAAGCAAGGGGGGTAAAAAGTGGGGAAAAAAAAATCGATTTTTTTTATTTTTCGTTAAATAAGCGGTGTACATTCCATTAAGGAATACAATAAAGATAAGAGGCGATACAAAAAAGAGCGGCATAATTAAAAATCAGAGGTCTTCTTCTTCCTCCTCGTTTTCTTCATCATCGTAGTCCTCACTCATGTCGTCGTTTTCTGGTTCTTCGCAATTCTCTCTTTCTAATTTGCGTACCATTTTTATAACTTGTTTTACAGAGTCTACTTGTGATGAAGTTACTTTTAATAATCCCTTTCTGGTTCCCAACTCCTTCCACATGCTGCTGTTCACGAGCTCATCTCTCATATCGTCTATTGGACATTCAGACTCTGTTTGTGTTTATGATTTGAAGACAATAATAAAAAACAATAAACAAGACACTGAATAGAAAACGACAAACCATTTTCGATTAAATCCCACTTTCCAAAAATTATCATAACGTGAACTGACTCAGATGGGAGAAGTTGAAGAAGAGCAAGAAAGGATTCACATTCACCAGGTTGGATACCTTTGGGTGTATCTATGACCCAAATAAGAGTAACATCACAAGAAGCTATTTCATCAGGATTCGTCATTGATGATGGTAAGCCGTCGAAGGAGTTATCAGCGTCCCAATATTCCCAAACTGGGTATCGTTTACTCTTATAGCGAACAGTTTGAATATTCAATTTATTCGTAGGTTGTGGATCGTGTAATTCAAGTCCCGTCACAAGTCTGTGTGTGAGACTAGATTTACCTGACTGAGGCATACCAGATATTACTATTCGTCGTTGCATTTCAAAAAGTGAAACTTTCTTTTCTAATATTCTTTCTAGTTGAGAAATACCAAAACAAACTTCAGCTTTTTCCTTAACTTCTCTGCGCTTGTTGAGAATCTGACGAAGTTTTTCATTTGCTTCGTTTAACCAGTCGCTGCCGCTACTCGCATCTGGGGGAACATTTGAACTGATCCAATCAAAGCCTTTTAAATGAATTGTGATACAGAAATACGGTGTTAGAATTTGAACCTTCGTAGGTGCAGTAATTCCTTCCTTTCCTCCACCGAAGATGTTGTCGCCAGCTTCTTCGTTTCGTGAGCACGCGTCACCTACGAGTTTTCTCCATCTGTACAACAACTCCTTTGATGTGTATCCCAGTGCTAGTCTGGTAACTGTTTCGTGCCACTGATCATCAATCAGTTTTCCCGAAAGGAGTTTTTCCACTCTGGGTGTTCTTGCGATGGATTTCTCATCGAGACCTTTTTTTATTAATTGCTTGTGAAGTGTAGCGTATGATTCGGCAACATCCTGTAAGACATCAGCAGGGGATGAGAATCGAAGTTTTGCACTCCCGTATCCAATGAGAGCAACACAAATCATCGAAGCCGTCGCATTCTTAAATACGGTTGTGTAGTAATCGCTCTTTACGTCTGATGTGAAAACTCCTTTTTGAAAAAGTTCTAATATCGATCGAGTCATGGTCGATTTTCCAGTTATTTTCATCGTCTTGAAGAGATGAGGAAATCTTGCATCCTCATCAAGAAGCCAAGCTGAAACATCAGTTTCATTTTGAATGCTGCACGTAAAAGATTCAAATAACTGTTCCATGTGATCTGATGCAGTCTCTCCATTGTTCATTTGTAGGATGCTATTTATTGTTGTGAATACTTGTTGGATGTTCTTTTCATGTCTAATATCCTTCATAAGGACGACAACAGGATGTTTTTCACCATCCTCATCCTCCTCCTCTGATAACATAATCGGAGGAGGTAGATCACTGCCATCAAACTCCTGGTATCGAGTGACTAGTTCTCTGGCTCTGTTTTTAGAGACGTCATTTCGAACTCCCATGGTTATTTTTACTAAGGCTTTTATTTCAGTCGGGTCTTCTGTGTGAGCTCCTTCCCAGAATTTCTGGGGAGTGAGGTCATCCTTTGAACACTCACTTGTACCTCGTAGACTACCCGCTTGGTAGAAGGAATCGATAACAGATTTTGCTTCGAATTCGTATGACATACGTGTTAAGGGTAATGCGGTTATGTGAACTTCACAACTTGGATCCCATCCCTCTTCAGGTATATCTCCGACCTCAATATCGACATCCATCTCAACTGTTCGTTCTGATAATTCTGTTCTCGTTACCTTTCTAAGTTTTTCAAGGGTTTCGTTCTTTGCTAGTCTCGCAATCAGACGGGCTTTCATTAATTTTAATTTCACTCCCTTGTTTCCCCCCAACGCCTTGTCAGATCCCCACCACTTTAAGAATTCCTCAAATGATAAATTATTATCAGTATTAGAATCGAGTGAAGAGATCGTTTCGTGGACTTCTTTTTCAGATAGAGCGCATCCAAGTTCACGTGACATGTCCATTAGCTCTTTACTTTCTATAAATCCACTCTCGTCTTTGTCAAACATTTTAAAAACTCTACGTAAATTCTCTTTTTCATCATCTCTAAAGTCCTTCCTTTCCTGTGCTGTGTTCACTTTTGTTTTTCGATCTTCTTCTCGTCTCTTTGCGAAGGCTTCGTGGAGTTTCTTCCTCCGTGATTCCTCTTCTCTTAATTGCTTTTCTAACTCTTCGATTTCATCCATTTCGAAAAACCTGATAAAAGAAGAAGTTCGATAAAAACAAAAACATTAAATAATTAAATCCAGAACAGCCTCCATAACCTTTTGACAGGGTAATATAGAGCCAACAGGACACCGAAAGAACAGTTTTACTTGTTCTTGGGATCTTGTTCAGAAAAAATAATAATATCGGTGAGAATTCGACTTTGGTAATGATCCTGGTGCAGCTTTCACTAACAGCAACCTTGTTACGTTATTACAGAATATAAGGTCTCTTTAGACCTCATTGTAGTGATCCTTGTCCACCATATTTAAAACAGAGCAGTGCTGATTCTCTCAATAGAACTTCATCAACTTTGGATTTATAGTCTTTGCCGCGGTACTGTTTTCTCATTTCTTTAAATAATGAGTTTGGTGTGGCCTCAAACAGATCCTTACCAGATATTGTTCCCATTCGAAATGCTTCTATGAGATCAGGATCTGGAATTGGTGTTGATGAGTCTGAGTAGTGTTCTGACACCCACTCGATAACCCTATCGACACTCCAGTTATAAGGATCATTTGGGTCACTTCTCACTGCTGGACCTCCACCATCAGGTACTACATTCTCAAGAGGTATGGTTATTGTTACTTTTTTATTCGTAGTTGATCCTGGAGGGGCAAACGGATCAGAGTCTACCTCCATCTTATAAGAACCAGTCATACTCAAAGGATCATTGCACAGCCTGGCTTGGCTATTCTTAAATAATAATATCTGACTCCTCCTCCACATATTATTTGTGAGCAGAGGGGCTGGTGGAAAAACAATAAATTAAAAAAAAAAAAAAATTTTTAAAAATGCTTTTCATGTTCATCAATACAAATCCCTCAGTGAGTTTTTTTTAATTATTGCACAAATCAAAAGAGCAGCTCGACAGTTGGGAGCAACGCTTGTGTAACTTTTTTTTGTGGGATTTTTTTTTTTTTTTTTGTTGAAACATTAAAAACATAACAACAAAAAAAAAGAGACTTTTAAGCAAGTCAAAAGAATGAAAAAATAAAAAGTAATTTGTTCGTTAGACGCCCATTGTCATTATTAATCGACTGAAATACGAAGAGAAAACAAAAACACACATTTGTGAACACACTTTCAGTACAGCAACGACTTAGGGTATTAATTTTTGCGGCTTTTTTGGCAAGTCACAGTAAAGCAATGCAACCAAGAAGAAAAAAAAAGAAGAATTTTTTCACGTTTTTTTTTTTTTTTTTTTTTTCCACGTTTTTTGTTTGTTTTTTTTAATTAAAATCGCGTTAAAAGAATACCCAACAGCGGTAAACGACAATAGTCGAATGACAGAGGGCTAAAGACAGCCACGATGATTAGCAAAGAATCATTCATTTTGGTTATTAGTAGTTGCCAAAGTACCACACATCTGTTAAATGTCGGGAAGAGAAACAAAAAGACATTCATTCGTGTGGAACACATCCAGGAAGGGGAGGACAACCCTTCAACGCAGGACACCACTTTGGATTGTTAATAAGATCTGATTCAGACAACTCCGGGAAAACATTTCCAGGAGCAGGAGTTGGCTCACCATGATCAGGAGGGTAAACACAAGTTCCATTTCTATCATATTCCCACTGCGGAGAATCAGGTAAATAAGTATATTTATAAAGCCTTGATATCGGACAATTACACGACGTGTAGTGCGCAAACTTTCCGTAAGGACGTCCATCAGCAGTGGTAGCCTTTTTGCAAACTCTCTGAGAAAGTAAATCAGCACACTTGAACACGGTGCTGATACCTTTCCAGTCAGGAGGAGAAGCTACTTGAGGTTTATCTAAACAAGTTGATGAGCACTGTGATGGAGGACTATTTGGACACACGATGTACTCGTCTTCGGTATTTCCAGCGTTTGGAGTTAGTTTGCCTCCGAGTGAAAATTGAAAACCATAACCAACAGACAGTGCGTTGGGTGATATTTCTGTTGGGCTGAGTGAACAGTTTGTAACATCCCACGGTGAGTATGCTTCAAACCCGGCACCACCACCTCCACCACCACGGAGAACTACTACTGTGGATTGGTTTTTATGACAACTTTGAATTTGTTGGCGGACAGTTGAATTCATTTCGAGTGAGAACTTCACGGGATTGACATCAGACTTGACATCAATCCAACCAGGTGGATGGTTACCACATCCTCCTCCAACTCTTGGCTCTCCAGAACTTCCTATTTGAACACCACCACCACCTCCTCCACCACTTGATATCCCAATACACTCTTCTGGAGAATTGACACCACCTCCACCACCACCGCCTCCAGTTACTATTGTTGTTTCTTGATTCGTTATGAGGTCTTGACAAAATATTTCAAATCCCGCACCAGATCCACCTCCCCCAGAAAGACCATAATACTTCTGAGGTTTATATAAATTACTTTGATGTAATTCACTAATGTTTTGACAGGCTCCATTTGGATTGTACACAGATGAAGTAGCAAGTCGCATTGGACACTCTGATTCAACAGCTGATAAGAAAGATGTGTACGAGTTGTAACCAAAATTCTTAATTAGTTGCATGCGATTCTCCCAATCGAGAGTCGAGTTAGTTGATGAACAGCCTTGACCACGTGAGGCACATCCGAGATCAAGGAGATTAGAAAAATACTGACCAAGAGTTTTATTATGCATTCCGCTATACCATTCTAAGGATTCACAAAGAGAGTTACCACCACCTGAAAGGATGTATGGATGGGTCTCAGCTGTGAGACATTCTTCTAATGAATCATTGATGTTAGAGTAGTAGCTGAAGAGAGTTGGATGGCTTTGTTCTGTAACACCAAGAACATCTCTCACCCAACTCGCTAAATTATCAGCTATTTCATACCCACCACTAGCGTACACTTGATGGAATGGATGTTTTCCTTTAAACTCTGACATCACTTCTCCAAACGTCTCCGCACATGTCTGAGAATGCGCCCCGGCATTCACATAACAGACGCTCAACAACTGCCCTACCAGCAGCGTGAGACCTGATTTCATAATTGTGTATGTTTTCTTGATAATATTAAAAAGTATTTATAATTCGAAGAGAAATATTAAACTCTTAAGAAATGCGATGACACTCTTCATACATTAATAAGTGTAAGTGTTGACCGTCACGCGGTCTTGTTTGAATCACAGAAGTGAAATCTGACTAACTTAAACTGTTGATGGGGTTACTGTTGTTTATGGGATCGGATGGTGAACTGGTCCCTCAAACAAAGAAGAGAATCTACCACTATTCAGAAAGTGAAGCCTCTTCATGTTATCCCATCGCTGTTGTTCTATTTCTGCTGATCTCATGAGTGAAGATCGGATGAATTCGAGTTGTGATTTTCTTAGAAATGCTCTCCAAGTAGATTCTGGTTTGCTCATTAAAACATTTAGCGACACTCTGGTAGCAGCAATTCTCATGTTATTTAAGGCATTCTGATGGTGAAGTAGTAACTCTGTTTGATTAAATAAAATAAACCATTCCTTCTCACGAAGTGTTAATGATTTGTATGCTATTCGTCGTCTACGTCGATACTCCTCAACACATTGAGTTAGAGTTCGAATTTTAATATTTTTTCGTTTACTTTTAGTAGTGGTGTTGACTTCGTCAATAGACGGGATGGCATTTTCTAATACATCGCTGTCAGAGCTTTCACTTAATAGTTGTTTTGATGATTGGTGTAGTGTAGCATCTTCTTCCACTTGTTGAACTATATTGTGTAATTTATTATCGGGTTCGTTATTATATTTTACAGTCACGTCTAACATGTTTCTAGTATCAACTACTCTTCCAATATCACTTGGGTGTTTTGGTGCTGGTGGTATTGGCAGTGGCGGACTCCATCCTGAACCTTCCCAAGACTTTGCAAGTGATCGAGTAGTGTTGTTGTGTGTCTTTCTGCTATCTGGTCTCGTGTAGGATGTTACAGTGGAATTAGTTTGCTTTTCAAGTGTTTCATTGTGGTATTCTCCAATAGTTGATGAGTAGTGCAATGCTGGGAACCTTTTACCACCACCAGGAGTGTCGACAGAATTAGATACCATTTCACTATAAATAGTTTCCATATTATTATCAGCTTTACTACTTCCGTATGCTGAAATATCCATCCGCGACTCTACACAGATGAGGGTGATAATCTTCCTCCAATTCTCAATTGGTGCCGTGTTTCTTGTACTCGCAATAACAAAGTGAAGGCTTTCGGTTAACGTGGTGTAAATACGTTCTAATATTGTAGTTGTTGAAGAATAGATTGTGCTTAGAATTGTTTCAGGAACTGAATCACTTTGGGACAGTGATTTGTTTGAAACCTGTTCATATTGTAGCCTAATCAGTTCTCTTACTGATTGTAAGGAGCTCATTGTTTGAGCAGATTGTTTTCCAAGTTTGTGTAGAATTGACACTCCGTTCTCATCTAATCGATTGTTGTATTCCCACTTGTTGTTGTCTCGAGGGTTGCCTCCTTTCCAAAGACGTGCAGCTTTTGACGTGTAGATCTTATGTTGTTGTTGTCCTACCTCAGAGAATGATTCTAGGGAGAGGTTGTACTTGTCAAGAAGATGATCAACCTCTGAATTATTACTGTTAATAGTTTTACTTAGTGGGGTTGATTGGACTGGTGGTGGTGGTGGTAGTGGTGATTGTGGTGGTTGTGGTGTTATCATCCTCGTTGAGACTTCTTCTTCAAACTTACTCGGTTCTCGTTCACCTGATAGAACGGCTCTCGCTGTATCTCTTCCGATCGCAATCGCACTCTCCAACTGATCGCTTATTCGATTCATAATTTTAAGTTGTCTTACCTTCGTATCTGATATCACTATCGACATGGGACTCATCAACATCAGACGATCTCTTGTTCGTGATAGTCGTTGCATCTGAGATGATGTTGGTGTCGAAGGTATTCGAGTGCTGTGCATCGTCTTGAGAAATAACAAACTCTGTGTGGAATAATTATAACATACAAAAGAACGAATTAAAAGTTTTCACCACATTTAACACATTTATTGTGAATACCTTCAGGGAGTAGAACTTGTTGCTCGTTATCGATTAGATACAGTTGGGTCACTCAAGGGGAAAAAAAAAAAAAAAAAACTCAACCGGAGATAGAAAACACAAATACAGTAACGGCAGTCATCGTACAAAGAAAACACAAAACGAAACACACAAAAAAAAAAAAAAAAACGGTCGGAAAAATAATCGTTTTAACGAAACTAGTTGCGTAAAAAAAGAAAAAAAAAACCGTTTCGGATGAGGAAATCTTCAGTTTAAACCAGGTCACAGATACTAATTAGGTTTGTGAAGATTAAACTATTGAGGGATATTGTGTACAGCTGTAATTCGAATTTTTACATCAGGCCACAGCAATAAGTAGGGGGGACTTGGATAAATAAATCAAGGTTAACACGCAACAAATTGGGGGGACAAAACAAAACATAAAACAACGCGCTTATTCAGCACTATAAGAAAAAACTGACACGATAATAATCGTAACAACAATAATAATAATAATAATAATTAAAAAAAATGGATGTGTGGAGGCAACGTGGGATTCCACGAACAGCTTACTGCTGATCAGGTTAATAAACGCTGATGACTTATTCCTCGTAGGAAGCGATAACGGTTCCAATCATGCCGCACTGTTGTATTATTTATAATTATTTTAATTTATAAAGTAAAGCTATATACAGAGTTGTAATCACATACCACGAACAAGCAAATGCCAAAACACACAAGTTTTATTTTTGCTTTTGTGCGAGGTTGAGCGTCGAGAGCACTCACGATGAACATATTGCGGATGGGTTCTGCTCGCGGAACGTCGGAGATTTCGCGAGTTGGAATATCACTTTCGGGGATTTGGACGGTGTCGGTTTTATGAACTCCAACATTGACGGATTTCGTTTTGATTAACATCTTCGATAATTCTGTTATTTCATTTCGAAATGTGTTCTCCGCGTCATTCTCTTCAAACTCTTTCAAGAATTCCAAATTGCGGTATTCTTCAAGAGTTTCTTTCAGTGTATCAGGTTCGGTACAAGCCCCGTAAAACAACTCATTCGCTTTACTACTCGACGACACCGACTTCACTGATTCATTCGGAATAGTTGACTTAATTATCATATCGTAGTCATCAGCGAGGTTTAGTATTTTTTGAGGAGATAAAACAGGTGTTTCAGTTGGAGGAACAATCGCTGAATTCATATCAATCAAGACGTGGTCTCTGCTAAGTGGATTTATTTCATTTGGTGATACAGTACCTGGAATTGGAGGTACGTCTCCAGATGATTTCACCGGCAAGTCTCGCACTATCACTTTCACATGTCTCGGTAGATGCAATGCCGAATGTCCATTTTGATCATTGTAATAGATGTAACCCTTATGATCGACTGAGTATACTGCCGACCAGGATTGTCGATTTTCCATATTCAGAGATGACTGATTGTCGTCTTTGTATCCTAAAGGTTCACCATCTATCTCTTCACTTTTTGTTGAATCTGTTGGATAAGTCATCTGTTGGTAGAAATAAATAATAAGTTCAAAGGTTTTTTCTCGTTCGTTAATAAAACAAAACAAATAATAATAATAATAATAATAAAGTTAACTAACGCAAATAGGATTTTTTTACTCAACAAAAATAGGAAGACAGTCATAATGTACAATCAGACATACCTCTTTGAAGGAGGGTTCTATTCAAACAACATGTGTACTCTTATGCAATGAACGGATGCGTTCTTCTGAGAGAGGTTAGCGAGAACGACATCACATTAAATTTAATACCAAAAAAAAAAAAAAAAAAAAAAAAAAAGTTTGCTATTCTTCAACGATTTTTTTCTTTTTATTTGATGCCTCTTCCAAGTCAGTAAATGTCAGCGGTGGACCATCTGTTTTAACTATCTTTTTAGCATCGAAACTTTCAGCCATGGCTTGGGTTGCTTTTTTGAGTACCGCATCAGGTTTAGTCATTACCCACTCTTCGATTTCTTTTTTAAGCGCATTAAAGTCGTGCATTTCTTCTCTGGTTTCTTTACTGCACCACTTTGTGAAGAGTTGAGCCCAAACTCCAATATAAAAATTATTCAAAACTTTCATTACATCTTTTTCTTTGTTAATAAATTTATTTAACTTCTTGCAGTTGAAGGCGTTAATGGTTCGAGTACTGCAGAATGATCCCCACAAAGCCCATGAAAACGTTCTATTTCCAGGTGGACGTGACTCATTAAAGGTAGTAGACGCTAGTTTAGGAGCAGTATCGATGAAATTGAGCATTTGCAACATAACAAAAACTGCCCCAAGACGACCTGCGTCAGTTAAAAAGTTTGGACCTTGAAAACCGAGTTTCAGCCAATGATCACCGCAAGGTTCCACAGTACTAGTTGGATGTCTGTCCATGAGTTTCTTATAAACTGTTGAAGCAAGTCTGCTGTGTGTTTCATTCGACCAGTCAAAAGAAACGTGTTCTCTCCCTGTCATATCTGTTGTGATACAATACACAAAGTCCCTGTCATCAGATAGATTCTTTGAAATATTTGTTTGAAACCAAGCCCAGCATCCGCTACTAGTATGAGGATGGTCTTCGCGTAATGCCTTCAGATACTTTCTCCAGCACAGTGGGTTTGTTTCGTCAGTTCTATCACGTATTTTCTTATAAGCATCTGTGTACTTGATGGGTAAAAACATCGGATCTTTAGCTGTGATCTTTCCTCCAACATTTCTGTTTGTATCCCTCTCAGCTGTCACTTGTGCGAATTCTGCTTCGAGAGCCGCGAGGTCCGTGTCTCCCATTTTTTTTTCTTGTTTGTCGCTTCTAGTGAAGAGTCAAAATATTTAAAAAATAAAAAAAAAAACTATTTTCAAACTACCTTCAGCAGTTACAACAGTCAACATATCTCATATGGACCTCTTCCGACAACCTTATTACTTCCTTCTAACAGTGGAGAGATAGTTGTATAAAAACAATCTCTGACTGTTGAATCTATTACAACTCATGTAAGTACTCCTCCCTTGTAATTGGAATAATCAACTTCACTACACACTGCGATCTTTAACTGCTTCCTTCTTTTGTAGAAGAAGCCCAAGAGTACATCCAACTACAACACCAAATAATAAAACGCTAAAACTAATTCTGGTTTCATGTCCCTGAGGTTTACTTATTTGTGAAGGTTGAGTGGATACACTTGTTGGAGAAGGAGAAGGAGTAGATGGTGAGACTGAGTATATGTAAGTCGACAAGATTTCAATTCTCTCTTTAGGCATCACAAAGATTCCGTTCTTAGTTGTTTCCACTGTCTCCATATTAGTGAGGACAGGAAGACCTTTTGTTACTTCACCAAAAGGAGCGTACACCCCATCCATGTGTGGCATTGTACCAAGCATCATTGAGAATGAATGTGTTGCAGAGTTAGGATCGTCCCATCTGCCCATTGATAGGACACCTCTGACGTGTTTTATCTCTTTTGGGAATTCTCCTTTAATCATCTTGGCAGCAACTCTTTGTTGTACTGGATTCATTCGAGCTCTTCGTCCGTTTCCTGCATCAGCAATTTGAGCTACGAAACCTTTGTCAACTCTGAAAACGTGATTACTATCAAATAAACCCATTCTAAAACAATACAACATGTGCTTGCTGGTAATTGGTGCAGTTTCAACATAAAAAGCCAATTCAATCTCACCCATTGTAGTTTGCATAACAACTCTTTCATCACCGAACTTTGCTTGCGGCTGATGAACTTCCTCTTCACCACATGATAACTGAAACAGACAAAACAAAACCACAACTTGCAACAAAACCAAAGCTGTCATTTTATAGTAATAAAAGGTGTTGCTCTGCTCAACCAATGTACAGCATCTGTCAAAAAGAAAACAATCTTTATCTTTAATTTCATTGATGAAACATAAATACATTGGCTTCGTTGTTATTAACAGAATAGCCACAAACGAAACAAAAATTATATGAAAATAAATAAATACAGCGGGAATGAGAAAGGGGAAGAGGGAGACAAATTAGTACAATTTAGAATAGGTACAATAATAAATAGTTGGGGTGAGAATCTCTCTCTCGAAAAAAAAAAAAAAAAAAAAAAAAAAAAAAAAAGTCAGCAATAGCTCAATGAGGAAGCAGTGACTCGTGTGTTCCACCGCATGACCTGTTCAGTCGTGACTGGATGTGGTTTCCATCTTATTGGAGTTGAGAAAGCAATTATTGTCGACCAACACTCTGACTCAGCTGACATGAGTTGATTTCTTTCAGAATGCTGGATTGGATCTAAGATTGAGGATATTAGTGAACACTGTTCTGGAGTGTAGTATTTATCCTCCTCCTCCTCTTCCTCATTATTAATGAGGTCTACTGGTTGTTGTTGTTGGATTTGTTGTGCTTGGATAGTTATAGTGTGCTGTAATTCTTCAATTTGCTTGTCTCTTGCTCTAAGTTGAATTCTACCTTTTGCACATTCTTCCTTTAATATTTCAACTTCGCAATGTTGTTGTTTTTTATATTCTGAAAATTTTGTATTGCACTGAAACACTTCTTCTTTTTGACGGAGGATTTCCTCCCGAAGTTCGAGTTCCTTTGAGGATCGATCGTTTAGAGCAGAGCTGAGGGATGTTATTTGAGATCTCATGTTGGAAATCTCAGATGCGAATTCCTCTCTCATTTTTAATTTTATCGATTCGATGGTTTCTTCACTGGGTTGAGCAGGTTGAACAGGCTGAGCAGGCTGAACATGAATTTCAGCCACGGGTTGTTGTTGATGTAATTCATCAGAAGGAGATTTAATTAATGTTACCTTTGGTATCGTTTCCTGAGCAAGCGCATCAGTCCTAAGTGCTGACCTTTCATCTATAGCATCACCAGGGGTTTCGGATTGTTGTCTACGCAAGCTTGCTTTTTCAACCCATTCTGGAACCTTTTCACTTTTTTGTGATATTTTTTTAACAGAACTCACATGTCTTGATGGTGTCGATGGTGTCTTTGCTACTGATGGAGGTGGTGGTGGTGGCGGTAGCAGTGAGGTTGAGATACGCTTTAACTTCTTATCCTGTTGAGGTTGAGGTGCTTTTTCCCCCGGCAAGAGCAACCAGTTTGGTTTATCACCAGAAATAATTATGAAAATGAAACATCCATTCTCTTGTAGGTTTTGCGATTCAAATGATTTTTCTAAATTCAACTCAGCAGCTACTTCGATGGGATCTCCGATTCCTTTCCATTTCGTTGGTAAGGTTTTTCCATCAAATATAAACATTCTTTCGTAGGTTCCATTTATTCCAACTCTTTGCTCGATTTTATCAACGCAACCTGCTATGGTGTCACTCAGACATGAAACTGATACGACCTTCTTGTCTTTCGCAACGATTGCTTTGCCATCTGAACAGCATCCAATCAAACGAAGGACTGGCATTTTTTGTGAAGATTGCACCGACTGGTTGATAATAAAAAATGAGATTATGTATTATAATTAAAAGTGCTGTTTGTATTGGACAGAAGGAATGACATCAGTGATATGTTCTTCACGAGTTCAAATAAACAAAACAAATATTACGAATCTCTGTATCCTTTCCATTTGGTTGTGTTTGTGTGCTCAGACGAAGAAAGAGAACGACCGAGTTTTTTTTTTTTTTTTTTTTTTGACACACCTACATATTCGTCAGTAAAGAAGAAACGAACGATAGATTCACGTCTTTGATTATTTAATACTTTCGTTTTTTTTTTTTTTTTTTTTTGGTGTGTCGTCGTCCGTACCTCTTTTTTTGTGGTAATCCCCATTCACACAAGACGAGGATCATTTTCAGATATCCTTCACGAACAGCTCATTGGAAAATAAATTTTCGTGATATGTCGGATGTCAAAGTAATGCTCAACAAGAGTTATATTGCTTATGAAGAAACAAAATAATTTTTTTTTAAAAAAAAAATATGTTAAAGGCGGTTAGATTATTTCAGTGACAAAAACACGTCACAAAAAAACAGTAATTACCAGAATGTGATGTCGGCAAGGACGGACATGATATCTTTGAGGTAAGTTGTTTGTTTTTTTTTTTTGTTTTTTTTTTTTCTTTCTTCTATCATTCTGGAGAACCCCGTCTACCAAAATCGTATTCACTCTTGTCAAAAAACTTTTCACAATACAACATAACAAAACGAAGGAAATTTAATTTAAAAAAAAAAAAAAAAAAAAAAAAACTCTTTTTAAGTATTGCTTGTACTAGGCTAACCTTATTCAGCGAATACATATTGAGCGTTGTTTACATACTCGACGCAATTAAGAGAGCAGAGAGAGATAAAGAAAGGAAAAAAAAAATTCGTATTAATCATTTTCAAAAATACTGTTTAAAATTATTAATGACAGCATGCATGAAATCGATATTAATTATGAAAGAAATGTGAACGTCTTTTCCGATAAAGCGATCCACCCAATTTGTAAGTTGTTTACGTCCCTGAGGGTTAAATCTCACGAGAAAACGACGAAGAGTTGTGTTCTGAATACTATTAGCAGTTAGATTTCTAGCTATGTCTGAAACCATTCTCTTCTTCTTCTTGGATGTACCTGCTGATAGCTTTGGTTGGGTTGTAGGGAATGCGAGAGCGCTGTCGAATCCAACAAACCCGTCTTCCTCAGAACCAAAGAGTAATACGTGTTTAAACTTACCAATTTTACTACATGTTGACAACGTGTGTAAATACGAATCATCTAATCTGAGCTCACGGATATTTTTACTTCTCTTAAACGTTGATAGGAATCCGATCGCACATCCGATTGTTTTACTCTCTGATATGGCGACTCCCAAATGTGGTCCTGAAAATGAAAAAAACGAATACAAACAATCAAGATATTTTTGCATATACTTTGACCGTAAGCATGATCTTGTCACTAACGTTCCCATACTGTGACCGACGAATGTCAGCTTGTCTACCATCCCAATCTGTGATATAAACTCATCGACTTCCATAGCCACATGTTCTCCCAGTTGTTTAATTGAAGCATTTGGGTGACCTTGCATAGATTGACATATAAGGTAATGAGTACCTTCTTGAAGGTACAGCTCAAGAAAGTTTTTTAATAAATGAAAGTCTCCGGAATGACCTTTCCATCCGTGTACGAATACAATAATATGAGCTCCAGGATGCATTCCCAGATCAATTGAAGAAGGTGACAGTTCTTCAGAGATGTCATTTTCACGGGGAGATATCTCTCGAGGATCATCTGCCTCAGTTCTAACCTCGTTGATGGCGATTTCAGTAAATTGGGGGTAGTCGTAGTATTGTGGGGCGTTCGGAGGTAAAGCTGAAGGAGAAGCTTGATTCAGAAGTGATTTATAATAAGCAGACGTGTGAGAAAAGAATGCCGTCCTCGCACATTCTTCATTAAACTTCCTACTAGCAGGATCCCCAGCACAGAGATCTACCCAAGCTGCGGATAACATAAGTGAAAGCCTTCCTAAAGCTTCAGAAGGTGGTTCACCATCGAGAAGAACTAAAGAAGGATTTGACAAGAGTGTTTTTACAGCTTTGGCTGCTTCCTTAGCATCTTGTAGCAGATCGCGTGGATTTCCGATAAAATGACAGAGCTGTAACAGATCACCGTTTTCAATTAAATCGCAAACTCGTTCACAAGCCGTTGGAAAGACCATTCGGGGAGTCAGTTTATCCTTCTTTTGTACTTCTTGAGAGACGTCCTTATTTTTTTCTAATTCATCTGTTCCAGAAGCCCTCATGTCAACCTTGATAGAAACATCATTCAGGTCACGCATGTCATTGTATGTTGCAGATTGTCTTGCTGTCCATAATTTTATAAACTCAATTGCGTATAAAAGATAAGACACGTGAGTGTTGTCAATAACTTCCTTCAGTGGCGATCTCGGAGTTGATGGTTTTAAGCTTTTAGACAACGGACTTGGGTAGATTGCGGTGATTGATGACTTTATTGTCGCTTCCATTCTTGCAAAATACCAATTACTGAACGTTACAGGAATCCATTCAGTGTGAGGTAGTAAAGAGGCTTTGAATGGGATGATCACCTTCGCAACTCTTTTGAATAAATCATCAGTTATCGCTTGTTGGGTCTTTACTATCCTTCTAGCGTAACCGTCCTCAAGGACTTCTGTCATATTCTTTAAGTCGATGAAGCAGTCAGTTCCGTCTTTTTGTTGTAGTCTGACGCCAGGTTTGCCATCCTTCAGTGCCTTGACTATCTTTTTTGATGTGCTTGTGCTGTAGGCTTGGAAGCGTCCTTCAGTTCCACGTTGACGAGAGTAGGCATCTCCAGACATTGTTTCCAGTCGATCTTTAGAAACATGAAACAACTCGAAGGTAATTTCAATTTGATCAGCAAACACACCATCTTTACTGATAGACATCACAGTGTCGATATCTGATGTGATTGTGAACTTACAAGTTTCAAACAGCGACACTACCTGTTCGACATACCGAACATAGAAATGTCTCGAATTAGCAGATTTCTTTTCGTTATCGAGTCTCGCATCCATCATTGTCTCCCACTCATTAGTTCCTCTCTTCATAGCACTGTCACATGTTATGTCGTATGGCTTTGCATTCCCATTGAGATCGTTTATCGTTACCGCAACATAATACAGTCCTTGAGATATCAGATCAACGTTTATGAACTTCTTGAGATCCACAACTACGTCTACGGTAACGACCTGAGACATTATTATTACTGTTGTCCTGTTGGAATAATGTAATAAAAACTTTTTTTTGTCAATACATCCTTACTCAGTTTGTTGTCCGATACCTTTTCCCCGTCCCAACAGTTGGAATCGTCTATCACAAGTCCAAGATGGGTCAAACATGTTCTCGTCAATAGTATTTCCGTCAACTCTTTCAGGGTCAACGTTATTCTCACTTATTCAAAATGTAAGAGACTCAGTCTTAACATTCTCGGTACGCCACAGGTTAGGAGTTACAATACGGGTTTTTTTTTAAAAAAGTGCACTAAATCAAAGTTCTGCTGTTCCATAAAAACACTAGTTTTCAGGAGCCTTAACGTGTGGTAAGGAGTTAGGGTTTTTTTTTTACCATTTTTTTTTTTATTGATTTTTCTTTTTTTTCTTATCATCATCACTATCTGATAGAAGTATGAATCCCAACACCAATCCAAACATCAAAAGTAAACAGAAAACCATCGCCAACACGAATTGTTGTGAGGCATCAGCATCCATCTTTTTATTAGAGTTGTAACGAACGTCTTCTGTTGGGAAATATTAACGTGAGAAAAGGTATTGATAATCTTCTGAAATGAAAGTTGTTCAACAGAAGTTGATAACAATAATCATAATGTTATTCTCGGATACGATTCGAAGGAATGAGAGATTAGACGGATAGCGGGTACGTCATCTCGTTTTTTAAAAAAAAATAATAATAATAATTCCCTCTTCTAACTCGATGATTATTGTCGTCGAGCTCATTTGTTTTTTGATACAATTGTCAGATTACGAAAGTAAACAACAAAAATGATTACATAAAAACAAACAGTGTGATTGAGTACAGAAGTAACAATCAAAAAAGGGAGTGGGAATAGTTTGTGTAAGAAGTAACAGTTTTGGTATAACATAAAAGTGTATTACTGTGATTCCTTACTCATGTAAAATTGGTCTCTCTGAGCTCCAAGGTTGGTATTCATTCCTTCAGATATGTAAGCCAGTAGCTCATCAAAATGGATTCGTTGCTTACCTGCGATGTTAACTTCGTCAAATATTCTTTTTGTTATTGATAAACAGGAATCTTTTGGTATAGTACTGAATATTTCTGACCATAATATCGAAAGTTGTTCTTCATTGAGAGTGCGGTCTCCGTACTTGTCGATGGTGCGGAAAGTTGTTTCGAATAGAGTTCTTTCTTTATCACTGATCCCTCCAACAGATCGCTCTCCAATCCCTGTTTCACTACCTCCGTACATGTATTCTTCGTGCTCGAGAAATTGGTAATAGTGATGTGCGTTTGCGAATTTTGGATCTATGCTGAGTTCTTCACGAGTCAATACACCCAACCTATCAAGAGACCTAGTGAGGGCATTAGTACAAGGCCTGAATACGATGTTATCAAAGAAAAGTGTTAGCGTACTGCTATCTACCTGAACTAGTGTTTGGTTTAGGGTTTCAAGTTGTTTTAAAAGGTAGTAATCGTTGCCGTATTCTATGGATTCTCTGGCAGATTGTTGAGCCTCTTGTAAGGTATCAATCTGTTCCAGGACGAATTGTTTTTCGACATTTATTCTACCTGAATACATTAAGTCGTAGTGTTCTATTTTATCACGGAAGAGATCTTCCTTTACGGTGACGATGTCTGTAAATTGAGTGAATTCGCTTCTAATTCGATTTTGAGTTTCTGGAACCACCCTTTCAACTTCAGATATAAAATTACACAAAGTATCTAATGTCGCTGAAGCCTTACCTCTTGCAGCTGTAAGCGTATCAATTAACGCGTTTATTATATCGTGAACTGCTGTCGTGCGGATGTCAATCATTTGTTCAGAAGCCTTGGCAGTCATTATATCGAATAAGTACCCAACATCCCAAGGAAGGAGGACTTGTCTTAGACTGGTGAATTCGTCTTTAATCTCCGCTAGTGTTTTGTATCCGTGAATGTCTGAATTGGTGTTTGGGTCGTCATCTAGTTTTGGTCCTCTCATCACGTCGGAAGCTTCTTTTATTAAATTATCTAGTGTTAGTAGAAGTTTTTCAACGATGACTTTTTCTTTATTAATCTTGTGAATCTCACCTCGCTGATGTCTTGTCAGATCATCAACGAATTGTTTTTCACGATCTTTCAACTGTTCTCTATAAATATTAAATCGTTTATCCACTACAATAGAAGCGTCATCTCTGCTGGTGTGAACTCTTTCCATTGATTTGTCAAGAACAGTTGTTGCTTCTTTTAACTTTTCAATTCTCTCATCAGCCAATTTGTAACTTTGTTTAATATCTTTTTGTATGTTAAGAGCAGTGTTCTCTTCATGGGCTGAAAAGAACTCATGAGTTACATCGCTGTTGATAGCATCCTTCGCAGCCTTCGAACGAGGAGTCGTAAACTGTTTTTTTATTATTTAAAAAAAACACAACGGAGAAAAATTCTTTTAGGTGGACTACAACGGAGAAAAATAAAGTTTTGGGGTAGCAACGGAGAATTTTCCTTTTTTTATTTCACGTTCGTCTAAACTGATGGTTGTTTTTTTTTTCCAAATTAAATACAAACATTTGCTGCCTTGAGACACTGTTCATCATGAAAACTACCTGCCGGAGGTCCAGCTGCTGGTTTCTCCGCTGAGGTATTCAAGACTTGTTTTATATGGGCTTCTGTTTTTTAATTATTTTTTGTTGCTGTTTTCATTATGTTCAAAAACATTTTTTTTTTTTTAAAATTAATAATAAGCTTAGCCTACATACTTTTTAACTTTTCTATTTCATCTTTTAACCTTCGATTTTCTTCAGCCAGGTTCGCTGCGGCTTCCGTTTCAGCGTCGGTTGGCATTTTGTTGCGTTGAAAAAACTGCTAAAAATAATTTTAAAAAAAAAAATGATTTTTCTTGTGAATCGCGATAATAAATTAATTGAAAATCTCAACTATTCTAACAACCGGAAGAAGTCTCCCTCTAAAATACAATTTCAGAACCTTATTTAAAAAAAAGAAGGGAAAAAACAGCCATTTGACCTCCTCCTAAAAGGAGGAGGTCAAAAGGAGTGAAGCCCCAACCATCTAACAGCAATAGGCTAATAATGTCTAACAACGATTAATTAAAAACAGGAGATGGAGAAGGACCTGAGTCAGACATCGTTGAAAACGTCGGTAGTGGAGAAGGAAGAGTTTTATATGGAGTAGATGGAGCAGGAATGGAACCAACGCCTACATCAAGACCCTGAAAAGAAACAGTTAACGTTGGGACTACTGTTGTTGCCGTTACGGCAATCGGATCGTTTGGATGAGCACTCCACGAAACTACTTTACAAGTATGCATATGTTCACTACAGAGTATGGCTGTTGCTAATGAAACAGTACTCACGTACTTCCCTTCTCCTTTTAATGTGACAGAATTTCCTACACTTAACTTAGCGAGGAGCTCAACAACTAACTTTGCGGAGTCGTACGAAGTGCATTCGATGACGTGCATTTTTTATTAGTTTTTTTTCTGGTAGTAGTAATTAGGTAATGTAAAACAGACTTATTTCTATTTTGTAAAATCAAAGTCCAGTCCTCTTCATGTTCAGTGTTAGTTCTGTGTTATTTATCAAAAGAAAAAATTTTCTATTAGTGTACACCAATTAGGATTCTGTTTGGCTGTGACTGTGTCACACGCAGTTGCTTATTCTGTGGAAATTTTTTTCTTTTTTTTAAAACTTTTTTTCGCTTTGTTTTTTTTTTTTTTAAACTTTGTTATTGCCCACCGAACTGGGGTTTAGTTGAATTTCGATATTTTTTTATTTTTTTAAAAGTTTTTTCTCCTTCTTCTATTCCTTTTTTTTTTTTTTTCCCTAAAAAAAAAAAAAAAAAAAAAAAAAAAAAAAATCAAGCCCGCAGGCAATGCAACAACGTTGTAAAATTCGTTCGTGTGTTGCGAATTATAAAATAAAACATGTATTCCTTCCTCCATGAGACTAAAAATAAATAATTAATAGCCTATACAAACACATGCATTGAAACACTTCGTAAAGCAACGCGTTCGTAATGTAGAATAGGCTGAATAAGTAACCAGTAATGGAATAGAACGCTGTCGGGTACTAGTCACACTCACTTTAATTAATCATATTGGAGGTGGTTTGTTGTCCTGACAGACAACACCTACCCGATTTGTAACAAAAAAAAAAAAAAAACTCTCATGTTCTACGAAACGTGAACAAATTCCTACACTTTACATAATCTTCTTCTTTTTTGTTTTGTTTTTTTTTTTTTTTGGTACAGAACTGGTCGAGGTTAAGGAAAAAAAATAAAAAAGATAAGAAAATCTAAAGTTTTTTTTTTTTTTTTTTTTTTTGGTCGGTAGCCTTGGGATGTGAAAAACGGTTATTTATCGATGGTATGAAGAAAACAGATTTACAGTTCGTTCTTATTGTAAAAGGACACAGGTGACGAACTCGACCTCTTTTTTTTTTTTTTTTTTTTTTTTTTCCGAAAAAAAAAGGTCCTTTAAAGCGCTGTCATGTATCACGTTCGAGGGAAAATGGGAGCGGATTTTTTTTAATTAATTTTTTTTTTTATTTTTTAAAGATTCTTTTTTCCAATAATATTATTAGGGAACGAAAAAAAAAAAAAAAGGAGGAAAAAAGAAAAAAACACATCCCGAAAGCAATACCGCAACCAAAGAAAATAGATCAATCGTTCCGTTCGATGTGAACGCCACTACCACAAGAGTCCTGAACACTGCCTTTATCGGCAGCTTGAAAGTCATTAAACTTAGCAGTCCCGTGGTATAGGTCGGTCACAACCACAAGTAGTTTATTTTTTTTCCTTTTTTAAAAAAAAAATTATAAGGCTACGCCTTAGTCTCTCGCACTGAAGGAAATAATTTAAAAAAAAAAAAAAAAAAAAAAAAAAAAAACCTTAAATCTCAAAGGTGAATATTATAAGTAGACCCAAACTGCGAATCGCCGAGTTATTTTTTTTTTTTTTTTTTTTTTTTGTGTTCCCCCCTCAAAATCGTCTAAGTGGTTTAGAGAACCGTGTTTACGTTATGGCCAACTAATCACAAATACTTTAGAGAAGATATTTCTGAAGATCAACTTTTTCGAGAAGACCCTTAACTCTATCGCGTATATAGTCAACGTCTATAGTAACAGTTTTACCGCTAAGTTCAGGTCCTTTATAAGATATGTCTTCCATAACTCTTTCAAGGACGGTAATTAGACGTCTGGCTCCGATATTTTGAACAGCTCTGTTTACTTCTGTTGATATTTTTGCGATTTCCTTAATACCATCCTGAGTAAAATCCAACTTCAGACCTTCTGTTTCCATTAGAGAAACGTGTTGTTTTACTAAGTTGTGTTTAGGCTCTGTTAAGATTCTTAAAAAATCAGCTTCGTTAAGTGCTTTCAACTCAACTCTAATAGGGAGTCGTCCCTGAAGTTCAGCTAACATGTCAGAGGGGCTACAGCTGTGGAATGCACCCGAAGCAATGAACAAGATTCTATCTGTCTTGACTTGAACATGTGTCTTAGTAGTAATGGTTGATCCTTCAATAAGTGGTAGTAAGTCTTGTTGAACACCTTCAGCTGATGCTTGAGGTCCATTCCATCTGTCTTTCGTGCTGACAATCTTATCTATTTCGTCTATTACAACAATACCGTCTTCTTCACATGCTCGTAGTGCTTCTCTCTGAACGTCTGCGCTGTCTAAAATTTTCTCAATTTCTTCATTTTCAGCAGCAGGTAACGCATCTCTAATCTTCATCTTTCTCTTTACATTTCTGGTCTTTCGCTGGTTGCGTGCTAGTGCAGTGAGGTCCATCATCGTGAGTCCTTTTGTTTGGTTGTGTTGTTTTCTTTTGGTTGTTATTATGGTGAACATTATGTTGTTTTTTTTTTAAAAGAAATCATACCTTCAGAAAGCTGCATCTTTGGTCCTGGAAGCTTCTCCGTTAAGTCGATTGTGATGTCCATATCATCGAGAGCTCCTTCTCCTAGGTGGCTACGAAAGGTTTCCATCTCGTCCTTACCAGCGAGAGCTTCGAGGACTTTGTCTTCAGCGATTTTACGAGCAAGTTTTTGATTCTTTGCTCTGATCTTGTTCTTCGTAATTGAGATCGCATTCTTTAAAAGATCATCGATAATAGTATCAACATCTCTGCCGTGGTATCCAACTTCTGTGAACTTAGTTGCCTCAACTTTGACGAATGGAGCATCAGTCAGTTTTGCAAGACGACGTGCGATCTCAGTCTTACCAACACCTGTGTGAAAATAACATAAATCGTATTTAAGTATTGTGATAGGTAAGTTGATTAGGTACATACCAGTAGGTCCGATCATGAGAATATTTTTTGGGAATACCTCTTCTCTCATCTCTTCAGGAACTTGATGTCTTCGCCATCTGTTTCTTAAAGCGATGGCAACAGCTTTCTTAGCATCTCCTTGACCCACAACAAACTTATCTAATTCTGTTACAGTTTCACGAGGTCTCATATCAGATGGTTTAAACATCATTTCCTCGTTAATCGGCTGCTGACTCAACTCTGCCGCAGCACTCGACCATCTGACTTGCCTAACCTTTCTAATACTCCGCAGGCTCATATTTCAGTATAGTAGTCCTTATCTGTAAAAATATAAATTACTTCATAACTATATACAAAAAACATTATCCTAATTAGGTCGCATCATCTATGCGAAACTATTAAAGAAGAACCAGAGACACACAGTTTGTGTGCAGTGATAGCGGGCTGGGAAGAATGTCTCACATAAAAGAGATGTAAATTAACTTAACTAATGGCCATATTTAAACTGTGTCTGTATTTCTTTGACTCACTGGATCCCACTAATTCTCCTCCCATTGATGACGCGAATGACGTTCCGCTTTTAACTAAGTCAATACAATTCTTTTTGTCAACAGTAGTTTGGGTAAGAGGACACACAAATGGATCAGCGCGGCCGATACATTTTTGAAGTCCTTTCTTAGAGACGGCATGACCACTTGGGAGGATCGTTATGCTCACACCATTCTTAAAGGTAGAATTAGATAAAGGGCACATATACCTTCCAGTTTTTGAGCTACTATCTGGTTGTTCTTTCCATAATATTGGTCTGAGGTCTTTAAGTTTTAATTTCTTCTTACTGAATGGACAACGTACTGTGGAATCAGGTTTTTTTGGACCAGTTTCGGTCCATCCTGGAGTGTGTTGAGGAACCCAAAATGAACCTGAAGCCTGATCTTGTTTACCTTCATTTAACGCAGTTTGCTCAACTGCATTTACTTTTGCATTAATTTCTGATTCTATTTGTTTACCTGTTTTTGGAAGGAGTGAATCTTCTAATGACTTACTGGCTTCAGCTTGAACAGACTCTTTGATTGTGTTAGTCAACTGCTTTAGATCATCAGTACTTTGTTGTTTTGATTCATAGTCAGCAAGTTGTTGTTTGTATAATTTTTTTTGATCAAACATATTTTCAACGATACAAACTTTACAATATAACAACCCATGTGATGTTGTGACTGGTTGGTCTGCGCATTGATTACACAGCCAACAACAATCGAACTGTTTTTGTGAATCTACTCCGACTCTTATTTTCATCGTCCCACTACTCTCTTCCAATGATAATCGAGACATTCCTTGTCCGTGGAATACATTCGTTCCTGTGGGGGTGTTTTGTTTGATTATTTTACATCTTTATAATAATAATAATAATAATAATAAATATAGGCATACTACAATTCCTTTCATCATATGTCATGTAAGGCTTTGCTTGCTTACCTTTTGAGTGTCTCGCTCCTCGACCCATCTTTTTTTGTCTCTTGTTTCTAATAAGAAATAAGAAATAAAAACTCGAATCACCGACTACCATATAAAATACTTTCATAGGTACCAACGACAAGGTCATTGAGGTCGAATCATTTCTCTCGTTTGTTTTTTTCTATTCTCTTTTTTTTTTTTTTTGGTTTGCTTTTTTCCTTTGGTGTTCAACCTGCAAGATGATTACAGAGCTATGCGCTTACTAAAAAGCGTAAGGCTGAAGATGCTGGACAATTGCAATATTTTTATATGGGCACTAAAAACACTTTAATAAGGTTCACAAGTAGTTAAGAAAGGTTTCATCTCAACTCTTTACTAATATTCAAAGGTTTCTTATTCTTTTTTTTTTTTTTTTTTTTTTTTTTCCCCCTTTCGTTGTAGAAGGAGGATACCAATGCAGCTTTCACGGCTTCGGAAAATCCGCAAAATGCTGGAAAAACATGAACATTACATTGCTGGGGAGTGGAGAAAGGGAAACAGGGGATCAATTTTCCCCTGTCTTACGTTTCTTCTTTTCTTGCGGCGAGAATGCACCCTGCCTGCTCGAACGTAAAAAGCTTCCATTTTCTTTTTCTTAAATTTCAACGGGAGTATCGTCGGAAGCGCACGACGTTACTCCCGAACAAGTTAGCGGTAGCACACAAACACATAATGTGATGCCTACTACTCCGTTAACGTTGTTGTTATTTTCTACTTATCGTCACTTCCTTAAAGGATAACAATTCTATTGTGATAGTAGACAAAAAATAATCAAAATTGTTTCAAATAATTTATAACTAAGACGTGGTGGACGTTAGCCGCAGACTTCGTTCACAAACAACATGTCGGAGAAGACAGAGTTCACATTTGTAATCTTATTTACCAATTAGGTTTTCATTGAGGAATTTAATTGTGTCATTATAGGTAGTGACACTGTGGCCTTCGGTACGGTCAGATGCAAAAATTTCGTAGTCGTTTCCTCCCTCGTAGGTTTTGTCTCCAAAAAAGTGAATAGTGTCGAAATCTTTTTCAACAAACCTGAGAGAGTAAGTCTTATCCCATCCAAGAGGGAATGCATCAAATGATATTTGTCCTCCAATTGAAAATTTGAAATTGTATTCAGTTCCTGCTCCAAATTCCTTCTCAAGCTCTTTAATCATGGTAGCACGAATTTTGTGTTCCTTGTCGTACTGCTCAAAGTCATCTCTTTCTTCTTGGCTGCAGTTTCTTCCGATTGGTGAAATATTAATCATCCCATTACGAAGCTCAAAGAAAGTACCTCTCTGAACTGGGATATCTAACTCAATGATCAATGATAAAACTTTTCTGGTAAACTTTCTTAATTTGTCTTCTCCTAAGTGCTTGCTTAAGGATTGTCTGAAGATTTCTTTTCCATCTTTGAATGCATGTAGACCATTCTCAGCGAACACAAAATCGAACAAGTTTAATACGTCTCCAGTCAGTTGTTCATATTGTTTAGTTAGGTCACTTCCTCCAACGATTCCGATTGTGTATTCCTTTCTAAGTTTAGCGAGGGCTTCAAGAACATCAGGTGTGACTACCTTCCTCGGAACAGTAAGAGTTCCATCAACGTCAAACAGAACTAAAGTTTTTTCGTGTTTTCTGGCCATCGGTGTTTTGTGTGTTATTAGTCAAAGATCTGCGCAGAGAAAGAAAATAAATTTAAATTTCCCATACTTTCCTTTTATTTTTTCAGCAAACCATCATCTCTTGCCAACTCCTGCATAAAAAATAAACATCAGATACCATCAAACACGTTACCAACATACGAACTGTACCGAAAACATGGTTACGAGATTGCTACAAGAATCCTATCAGGGAGTAGGTAGGGATAAGCAGTAACTTTTTCCCTGTTTTTTTTTTTTTCCCCTCACACAGAAAAGACTGGTGAGGTGTATTTAAAACCATCCCCAAAGAGAAGTCGATACCATAATGGGTGTCCCAATTCTTTAATTTCATTTTTTTTTTTTTTTTTTTTTTTTTTTTTTCTTTCTCTTTTTTTTTTATAAAGATTACCAAAACTAACCGACACGTAACAAAACAGAAAATACGATTTCAAACAAATGTTAGAATCCAAAAAAAAAAAATAGAATTCTTTTCTTCTTCTTCTTTTTTTTTTTTTTTTTTTTGAGGGATAAAAAAAAACAAACCCGCAGCTCACGGCTGTAAATCCTTTAAAAAAGAACCGTGGCTTTACAATGAATTAACCATTATTAAGTTAAGAAAATAAAAAAAAAAAGGGGGAAAAAAAATATCGATACTACCGTTAAATACAACAGAGGGGGGGAGCGCATATATTTTCTTTACCACATCTTCTTCTTCCTCGTCTTCTCAGTTGATAACATTACTCATTCAAAGACATCAGTTAGTGATGCCAAGGAAAACTTAACTCCGAATGATGAGTTGTAAAACAATACAAAAAAGAACAGTGTTGCTATTAAAGAGTGTAGTTAGACTACTGTACCGGGTAACAGGTAACGCGTTCTGAAGATAAATCCGTCAGTGAGTATCAAAGAGTTTTCAAATCTCATCTACAACTCTCTTCACAAGAAATTTAAAAAAAAAAAAAAAAAAAAAAAAAAACTGAAAACGGATTCCAAAAAAAAAAAAAAAAAATGTTGCACAACCAACTACGGTGGTTCTACCTTTTTTTTTTTTTTTTTTTTTTTGATACCTTGTCACTATAATTTCAAAAAAAAAATAGAGAAAAAATAAGGGGATTTTGGGTAATAATATCACATGTGTACAAAGTACACCATGGGGTGGATTGAAAGTCACCAAAAAAAATTGCGGATTTCAAAAATGGTTGAGAAACTGTTCTTAGGTGTACCAAGCTGTTTCTGGGTGTACGAAGAAGCAGTGTTCTTCTCACAACACAAAACAGATACAGCAAGCAGTTAGTCGACTCATAGAAAACGCATATTGAATACAATGTAGTCGATGATGCTGAAGAAACAGTGTTCTTACGACATAACAACGACGGGGAGAGAAAGAGAGTGAGAGAGAGAGAAAGCAGTCATACAGACACAGTGTCAGGCTCTATAAATAAACCCTCCACAAAACCACACAGTCTACACATTTCGAATACATCTTCTTATCAACCAACACAACACGGAAGACGATGACTATTAACACAAACAATAAAAAAAAAAAGTGATCTGTCAAAGACAAACAAAACAAGTGGAAGAAGACAGATACACTAGTTGATTATATCTCACAACAAGTGTTCTTCATCCAAGGCAAGGTGTAATTACTCGCCACAAAACCGCAACGGTTGTCTTTGTGATATCTGTTGAGGGTCTGAGACCTGATAAATAAATAAAACAGAACAACAGCTTACATCATCGAACAGAGTATGTTATTTCTGAATACGTAGTGAGCAGGGGGTTGTCTGGAAGTCGTATGAGATTGTGATTGGTGGGTACTGTGTTTATATTCATGTTCACTCTCTGTGACTGGATCTGACGGCGCGATCTCAGTAATGACTCCACTCCTGTCCATGTATGTCGCATATCCCTCGGCCCTAGAACCTCGACTGCTTCCTGGATTACTGCAAGCCTTTGGATTGGATGAGTATGATTCGCATTGTTCAGATGTTCTGTGAGAGTTCCCATTACTCCGAGTCTTCGTAGTACTGTTACACGTGTTGCTTGAATTGTTTTTATTACCTGAGTTTCGATGTTGTTTCCAATTATTTATATTTATATTACTTACTTTTATTCCGTTATTGTGATTACCTCCGCTAGTCCCACGTTTTGCTCTTCCTCTTTCTTGTTTGTCGGTTGCTTGTGCAGCCATTCTACCTTGCTCCCTTTCATTTATGTTGTCTTCAGCGTTTGCTAACCAAGAGGCATGTCCTACTAGGTTATTGGCTTCGTTTACCTGGTTGAGTGTATTCAGTGGTGTTTAGTGAGATTATGTATTTTAAAAAAAAAAAATTTAAAAAAAAAAGAAATTAGTACGTACCGTTTCTGGATGGTGCTCTTGTTTGAAGCTTTCCAGTTCACGAGATTGTTCGGTGACCAGTTCAATTAATTCTAATAGGGCTTGTTTTTGTTTGTCCATTCTCTCTCTCTGATTTACAAGTTTCTCATCAGAATCTGATAATTGATTATTTAAGTCTTTAAACAGAGCTGCGGATTCTTCTATTTTATTACTCTGTTCACCAAGGACTTGTAGAAGTTTTGATACCTGCATGTCTTTTGCTTTTAAAACGTTTAGGAGATTATCAGGATCAGCATCGGATGTCTCGCTGTCTTCATCTTCATCACTTTGAGAGTTGTCAGGGTCAATCTTAAGGGTTCGTTTCATTTCTTCAGCCATCTCTGCCATTCTTGCTTTCCCTTGGTTGCCTTGTTTCATCATTTCTAGCTCTCTTCTTTGTATACTTATTTCCATTTGTTTTTCAGTAATTTGTTTTTCAGCTTCATGTAATTTATTTCTCATATCCTCTTCTCTTAAATGAGATTGTTCCATTCCGTTTTCCAATTCACTGCCGAGATCACTTATGACACGACCTTGTTCAGCAGCTAGACGGTTTTGTTGTATTCGTTTTTGTTGCATATTGATGTCTTGTTGTAAACGGTTTATTTCTCTTTCTGCTCTGGTTTTTTCATCTATTTCACTGTCGCTATCGCTGTCTTGTACCATGAAGCTTTCCTGAATGAGTATCAGTCGGTTTTCTTGTGTGTGCTCTATTCCGTTTTCTTGCTCTGCTCCCTTTCGTTGGTTCTCAGGATCTTTTTCATTTTCCATTCCATTCCCTTGCTCCATTCTCTCTTTAACGATTGTAATTTCGTTATTTTGACTTTTTTTTTTTAAATTTTTTTTTGTCTGTTTTTCTCTCAGTTTCCTGACAGAGGGGGGTTTTTTTTTTTTCTAATAATGAGGGGGAAAAAAAAGGGGAAAATAGTTTTGAGCAAATATAATTAATCTGCAAACGGGACTTCTTACTTCAACAAGAATGTAATGTCAAGGACCTGTCTGTTACATTTCTTATTTTAATTTACTGGTAACAAATGAATTTAGAAATTTTTTTCAATTCTATCATAAATTTGGAATACCATTTTTTTTTTTTTTTTTTTTTTTGATCAAACACAAGAATAACACAAACGAACAACTACACATTGATGTAAGATAATTAGGGAGTCTTTAAAAAAAAAAAAAAAATAAAGAAATCCCCATACTATCCCACTTTTATTTTTTATTTATTTATTTTAAATATATATGGGTATCACATCACAACATTACACAACTATGTAATGTTAAGTACAGCTGATCATTCTCAGACAAAGCCTGTTGTTTAACTTTTTTTTTTTTTTTTTTTTTTTTTTTTTTGATTCTAAAAGTTGTTAAGAGTTTTTAAGTTCGGATTTAAATACACAACAAGCTCAAATAGCTGAGATATAGAGAAAGAGTAAGATCAATAGTTCTTGAAGGAGGTTGAATGCAACAATGTACAGTAGGCTGTTACTGATCTCTATGAGATGTGACATCTTCAAGTATTGAAGAGAACCTCTTAGGGTTCAAATTTTATTTCTTTCTGTTCTTCTTTTTTCTTTAAAAAGAAACTTGAAAATCTCATGTGGACAGCGTGAGAATTTCTATGCAGCGGACGGAGTGCAGCCACAGTTTGGAGTAGCGTCGATCGAGTGAGGTACAGCTGGGAGTTTTTGTGATTGGGTCCCTTGAGCTACGGCACTAACAAAGTCAACGTAACACTTGTCTAAATCATTGTTGATTAACTCGTACCAGAAGAACTCATGAGTATTGCAGAACTTTATTTCATCAAGACTGTTGTGTAGTCTTTTTTGAACTTTTTCTTCAGTTTCAGTACCACGACCACGGAGACGGCGCTCAAGCTCCTCTCGACTAGGTGGCTTAATAAAGATCCCAACGAATGGAAGGGAAGCTGCCGCGACCTTTCTCGCTCCTTGAACATCGATGTCAAGAACACAGATTTTACCTTTTTCTTGAACAGCTTGGATTGCTGCTTTGGATGTGCCGTAGTAGTTTCCATGAACTTCAGCGTATTCAACGAAGTCACTGTTTGAAATCATTGATTTGATATTTTCTTTAGTCGTAAAGTGATAGTCGACGCCATTCACTTCACCAGGTCTTGGATTTCTTGTAGTGTGTGAAACACAAAATCCGAACTCATCCGGAAATTCCTTAAATAATTTCGCTAATAAAGTTCCTTTACCCACTCCACTTGGTCCACAAATTACAACTAATTTTGGTGACACACGATCACCTTCCTTCTTACCATCAACGTATAACTCGCAGTCTTTGATTTCCATAACTCTTCCATCTGACAGAAGCACTTTTCCAGAATCATCAATTTCTCCATTCAAACCTCCTGAAAGACGAGATCCCCATTGCTTTAGACAAACGTTGCCATCTCCAAAGTTCCAGTACCCACTTATGAATTGAGGGTTTGAGGTGTTGGCTTGTACTGAATACTGTTTTATTGAAGTTAAATGTGTCGAAAAGAGAATTTTTAAAAAAAAAAAGGAGGGGAGGGGACTGCAGTGATCAATCACATACACAACACGCAGCAACACTTCCAATACCGGCGCCGATGCCAGCACCGACGCGAAACGTGATTCGTCGAAACATGTAATAGCTGCTGAAAGGAAGATGGATTTTGATAAACAGATAAATCCCCCGTCACATCATCCCTTTTCGCATCACACGAACCGACTGCTGATTTGAAAACTATTAATAATAATGTAATCACAATAATACATCTATAATTGTCATCGGAAGGTATAAGTCGAAAAGCAAGAAAACATCTGTGAGAGAATAATTGAGCCAAGTCGCTGTGTTGACGCAAGGCCGCTCTCCAAACAGAAACAACGCAATAATACAACAAGCAAACTGGGAAAAAATGACCCTCGCGCACATAAGTACGGGGGGCGGAGCTGCGTCAACAAAAAGAAAGGGAAAGGGGGGAGAAAACGTGTAAATCACTCAACTAATCTGTGAGTCCTGTAGCACCCTCCCAGGTGACCTGTTCTCCAGAATATTTATTGAATATTCCCTGCTCTACGTACTTTCTTAATCGTGTTCCGTTATTGTCGCCTTTAAAACGAAGTCCATCCAGGAGGTGATCAAAATCAACTCCTTTTTGTTGAATTTGCTTCCAGTGATCGATAGACTTGCCGATTGGTTTACCGACTTTGTTTGGAGCGTTTGAAATATTAAAAGGACCATGATCTGGTTGAACAATCCAAGTTGAATCCAATATATCACCATATCCATGACCGTTGAAGAGAGCTGGATCGGTGGCAATTTGTTCAAAATAGATATGACTTCTATTAAAAATAGTCATTTTTGAATATCCGAACACGTTTGATCTAACAGCAGATCTCGGTGGTTGTGGTAGCTCAAAAGGTTCGTGCATTTCTCCGTTTCCGGCATCACCAGTCACAATATAAATGGTAGCGTTTGGTTTTATGTTTGACTGCTGAGCATAGCCTTTGTATGTTGGCCAATTTCTTTCATAATTATGTTCATGGCCATTTAAATATATATCAACACCGTGTCTAAAGAAGAGATCCTCTAAGCCGTACGTTCCGTTTTTAAAAGGACCATCTCGTATCTGTTCAGAATTAGAATCACAATCACCATCACAACTACAATAAACTGATCTGTGTCCGTGTGCTACAATCCAGGGTACTTTATCTCTGTTTTTATTAGCTAGTGCTAAGTCTTTTTCAAGCCATTCAAACATTGATACCAATGAAGCTCCATCCCAAGTTATATTTCTTCCACCTGATCGTTCCTTCGGAAAGGTGAAGAACAACTCAGTAGATAAAGCAACGTAATGAACCAGTCCTTGATTCCAAGAGAAATACCAATTATTTCTTGAACTGAAATCATTCTTAGTAATGACTGTGTTATTTCCTTTAAAAACATCATTTGAGGGCATGTTTCTGAATGAAGAAGTGTATCTGGCTAGGTTTGTACCTGCCATTTCATGATTTCCTTGCGAGACCATAAGTGGAATTCTAGTTGCGATATGTTCAACAGTTAGAAAATATAAATCTCCAACAAAACCATTCGCTGTTTGCAAATCATAAGCAAAGTCTCCAACCTGTAACGCCATGTCAATATCATTACTGAGGGCTTCGCTTATTAATCCAAAAGAGGTATTTTTCATTGGGCATTGAGAGTCGGGTTCACAACTGCAATTCGGTCCCAAAGAAAACCCACACCAAGCACCCAAATCACCGAATACGATGTGCTTCTGAATAGCACCCTTACTAACATCTCTACCTGTTCTTATTTGATGAACTTTCGACCAACCTGTTGAGTTACCACCAACTCTGTAGAAGTATATCGTATTGGGTGATAAACCAGCCATAGCTGCTGCATGACTCATGTATTTCCTTCCACACTGGTCGGGATGTTGTAAGTTGCAGTTTGCATTTCCAGCATCACATACGAATAGCTGTTTGTCACCTTGTGAATAGTCAGACATCTGATTGGGTGAGGTTCCCCAATTTACCCAACTGTCACCACATCCGTTGGTTGTGCAGTTACCAAAATACGGAATTTGTGTTGTATTTTCGAAGGTATTCCATCCAATTGACATCTGTGATTCATCGGAACCCAGTCCTGCATGGATCATCTTTGGATCGTAGCCCTTCGCAGTACACTTATGCAGAAACAACGTTAACACCGTAATAATAGGAAGTATTCTCATTTGTAAAGGTCGTTTTTTTTTATCTGAATAAAAAAAGATATTAATCTGAGATCCACCTGTTATGTATTTAGGAATACAAAATACGTTCCAATCGATACGTTGGGAGAGGAAGATGCGGGAGCATTAGCCCAAAAATAAAAAAATGAAAACAAAAAAAATGAACAAAAATTCATTGTGATCTGTGATGGATGTCGTGCTGTACAAAAGCCTTCGTATTCTCCTCTTTTTCTTTTTTTCTTTGACCAAAATGGCAAATAACAAGAAAAGAGGGAAAAAACATTTCTTCAAGATCGCGCAAACACTAGTTTTTTTCGAACTAGATACGAAGTTTGCTTGTTCCCCACATTACTATCGCGATGATTTTTGTCGTTTTTTTTTTTTTCTTCTTTTTTTTTTTTTTTTTAAAAAAAATTGGGCTAACACGTTGTGAGGAAAAGGGGTTGGTGGAGGAATCAAACGGAATGAAAAAAAAAGAATTAAAAAAAATATTAATTTTGGGAATTTTGTTGGGTTATTATGTATTTACTTTCTTTTATTCGATCGTGGAAGTCAAATATCAACAGAAGCTCACGAAGAGTATCAGTTATTTGATACCACCGCGAGAGTTTCACATGCTACAAGACAGATCACTGCGCACAAAGCACGAGGTGAAGAAAGGCAAATAATGCTAAGTTTTTTTTTCGCCACGCCACTATTCAAATTTTGAAAGTAGGAAGAAAGAAATAAATTGATGGAAGAAAAGAAAAATTAAAGATAAATATACGCTGAGCGGACTCCTGTCCAGCCGAATGCGTACAAATGGTTCTCTACGGTTTCGCACTTAGTTATACCCCCCTTTTTTTTTTCTTCTTTGATTGTTGTGAGTATTATTTGCCTTGTTAGTGTTAATTAGCAAGTCCAGTAATGGCCGCTAGACCTAATGGGGATTACAACTATGACAGAAGGGAAAAAAAGAAACAGGAAATGTTATAAATTTTTTTACAGAGCACCTGTCTAAGGAAAACAAAATCTCCCTAAGAGGGAGCTCAATCTTATTAAAAGACGTTAAGTGAATAATAACACAAATTAGATTAAATTATATGCATTAAGAAGTAAAAAAAAAAAAAAAAAAAAAAAACGGCGATAGGGTCAAAAGATGGTAAAACTTAAGAAGAGCTATTTTGTCACCAGAAAATACCGGGAAGGCTGCTTCTTTATTACGTAACCCTGACAACAACACATCTTCGTGGCATACAGTTGCTGTTTTTATCTTTATCTTCTGAAACTAAACTAAAGCTTTAATTTACTACGCAAATTTAATTTTTTTTTTTTTTTTTTTTTTTTCCCCCCTTAAAAATAGACTTGCTGAAAATCAAGACAGAAAAAACCTCCATACAGTTTCCTCTCAATTTTTTTTATGTTGTATTTTTTTTTCCCCCCCCTCTTTTTTTTTTGGAGGAAAAAAAACCTATTCGAATTGTTCGGAAACAAGAAGAAGACAGAAATGAAAAGAAATAACAAGTAACAAGAAGTCGAATGCACAACGCCTGGGAGGGGTTCCACTGCCACCGTCACAACATAAAAGGGATTACGAGCGTAATTGTTCTTTTTTCCCTCCTGTTGGACTAACCGCAAGAAGGACTAGTTTTTCCTTTTTCTCCTTTTTTTTTTTTTCTTTTTTTTTCCAGATTAATGTGATCCTTGAAACGACACCTGCTGCCCATACCCTGCTTTTTTTTAGAGAGAGAATCTCACACTTGACAGCATATATATCGTTCCAGATACTAACAGAGGGAAAAAAAAAAAAAAAAAAAAAGAATGAAAAAAAAAAACAAAGAAAGAAATTATATTGTCTGTCAGGTATCTTTAGCCCTCAATAGGTAATTGAATCGGTATGATAAAAAAAAAAATTATAAAAAAAAAAAAGCGGTTGACACCCCCCATATTTTTGAACACCAGACGTCCATTCAAAAAAAGCACAAAAAAAATCGCAAATAGAAAGAAAGAAAAAAAATATATATTAGGATAAATCTGACAATTCGAAACCGACTGAAAAACTAAAATAGAATTCAGACTGAATTCGATTGCATTGTAAAAGAACACCAACAGATTGGTATTGATAACTTCCCATACGAATAGGGAAAAAAAAAAAAAAAAAAAAAAAAAAAAAAAAACAGGAGACATTTTTCCCTTCAAGACAAATGAAGGAACGTTATTTTTAAGCAAAATAGGAAATCTTTTTTTTAAAAAGATATTAAAAAAAAAAAAAAAAAAGAAGAATTTTTCTCTTATGAGAGAGGTTTTTAACAGATGTACGTTAACTCCCTTCATTCGAAAAGGAGATTAACCGTGATTAGATTTGGCCATGTTTTTTTTAAAAAACCCCGATACTATTGTTTCTTGCACGAATCGATAAAAATACTTGTTGCCAATATCGTTTCTTTTTATTTTATTTTTTTTTCCTCTTTCTGCAGATCATATCTGCGTCAGGAACACAACAACAAAAAATATATTAAATAAAAAAATAAATAAAAAAATGATTGCTAAAACAGTACAAAGTAAATAGTGTTTTTTTTTTTTTTTTGCACTACTGTTCGTCGATTGCCCACAATGTTTCTAAATCATACAGACAGCCAGTACGGCAACAGATACTTTGAAGTTCCTGTGTGTTACAGAGACGTTTACCTTCAGCAGCGCACGTAGCTGTTGCTTCAGCATGAGTGCCGGTACCAAAACATGTTCCTAAATTGTTTGATGAGACGCAGTAAGATCCATCAATAGCGCAGCATCTGATGGTAGCACTTTCTATTGGAGTCGTTGCTTCAAAAGTAGCATCAGGAATAGCACATGTTTGAATCTTCTTGTGGTAATATTGACGGATCCATGTGTTCATAGTGTCATAGTTACATCCTGTTCTGCAACACATGTCAGACTTCAATTCTGGTTCTGTGCAAAGTCTCTTGTTGTCGGCCCAGCAGATTGCTTCCGCCTCGGCGTAAGACTTTGCTTCCCCATAACAAACATCTCCGATTCTTGAAGAACACGTTTGTCCATCTGTTGAACAACATCTGACTGCTGCTAAAGTATCCGATTGTTTTGTTTGTGAATTAACAACACTACAACTGCTAGTAGTGAATCTAATGTCAAGTGACATCCAGGTTTCAACTAAGTCGTATCCACATCCTGTTCTACAACAAACACCAGATGTTATTTCTGTAGTACTGCAGAGTCTCATGCCAGCATCACTACATAATTGAACTGCATCGTCGTAAGTACGCATTCCTTGGCATTGGTCTGCTATTTTTGAAATACAAGTTTGACCATCAGGTGAACAACATCTAACAGCACCTAAAGTAGAAACAGTCGTTGGGAGTGCTGCTCCTGTTCCTGGACAGCTGTGCCCAATGTAGCGATCTCCAGCAATTGGTGGCGCAATTGGTAGTGGAGTTGGTGGTGGAGTTGGCGGAGTTGGTGGTGGAGTTGGTGGTGCAGTTGGTGGTGGAGTTGGCGGAGGAGTTGGTGGAGGAGTTGGTGGAGGAGTTGGTGGTGGAGTTGGTGGTGGAGTTGGTGGCGGAGTTGGTGGTGGAGTTGGTGGAGGAGTTGGTGGAGGAGTTGGTGGCGGAGTTGGTGGTGGAGTTGGTGGTGGAGTTGGTGGAGGAGTTGGTGGAGGAGTTGGTGGCGGAGTTGGTGGTGGAGTTGGTGGTGGAGTTGGTGGAGGAGTTGGTGGCGGAGTTGGTGGTGGAGTTGGTGGAGGAGTTGGTGGAGGAGTTGGTGGCGGAGTTGGTGGTGGAGTTGGTGGAGGAGTTGGTGGCGGAGTTGGTGGTGGAGTTGGTGGAGGAGTTGGTGGCGGAGTTGGTGGTGGAGTTGGTGGAGGAGTTGGTGGCGGAGTTGGTGGTGGAGTTGGTGGTGGAGTTGGTGGTGGAGTTGGTGGTGGAGTTGGTGGCGGAGTTGGTGGTGGAGTTGGTGGAGGAGTTGGTGGCGGAGTTGGTGGTGGAGTTGGTGGAGGAGTCGGTGGCGGAGTTGGTGGTGGAGTTGGTGGTGGAGTTGGTGGTGGAGTTGGTGGCGGAGTTGGTGGTGGAGTTGGTGGAGGAGTTGGTGGCGGAGTTGGTGGTGGAGTTGGTGGAGGAGTCGGTGGCGGAGTTGGTGGAGGAGTTGGTGGTGGAGTTGGTGGTGGAGTTGGCGCAACAAATTCCTGTGAGATGAATACCGAAGGCACCAACCCAGAACTCCAACAAAGGTAATACGAAACTCCAGCAGGTCTTCCCTGATAATGTAATTCGATAACACCATTCGATGGTCTTGCATGATGAACTACCTTTGATGAGCAGGAAGCATCAGTCGAGATCGCCAACTCATCAGACACATCGAACTCCACACTACCCGGGACGAGAGTAAACTTACCAGAGCTCGGAGTAATAATTTCATGCTCAACTTCTGGGTCAACATTTGGGCATCTGAAGATTTGAGTTGTAGCCACACTGGATCCAATGTAAGTAGTAGTAGTTCTTCCAAGAGTTCTACCAGTCCACTGTAATGTACCTGAAAACACTCCATCAATTGTAATAGAAATAGAACTGATAACTCCATTAGAGTTTCGGGAGAAGACTAACTCGACAAGAACTTCCCTATTAGTTGGTAGAGATGGTCCATTACCTGTACAGGCACCCATACAAACATTACCTGAAGTAATCGTAATCGTTTTATAGTCTGCGATGATCCATTGAAAGCTAGGAGAGGATGCTGGAATATTAAACTTAACATATTCTGGAACATACGGTGTCTTCGCATTCCTAAGAAAGAATCCAGTAGTATCTAAGAACTTACGAGTTCCTGAACACCATCCTCTAATTTGAAATGACGATGAGTCGACAACTTCAGTCCCTTCTGTCAATGATGACGCCGGTACTGAAAAAGTAATAATTTCATCCAACTGATAATCATAACTTGGAAGTGCTGTGAGTGTAATAGTCATCTTAGATCCAGAAACAGCAACATTTCCAGCCTGTACTAGTGTATTGAAATTATTGCTCCAAGTTGAATCTTTTCTAAAACCCCTCAGCGAGTCTAAGACAGCATTAATAGAGCTGCTGTCAGTCTTCCAAGTGTCACTCTGAAGAGATAGAATAATAGTGTGTCCACCAGATTTCATTGCCTGTTGTTGGTCAGATGAAGTTAACAGTGTTCCGGTGATTGAAACAAACTCTCCGCACACTATTTTGAAGTCATCAACAAACGAAGGTCCTCCGCTGTTAAAAATAGTACCAACAGTAGTCACTCCTGGATTACAACTAGAGCTGCTGTATGATCTTGTTTGAATGAGTACCCCGTCAAGGTATTCGTTGATTTCTGTTGGAGAAACAACCTCCACTTCAATCTTGTGCCACTTAAAAGGATTCACTAGAACGTCGAATCTGGATCCAAATCCGTGGGCGGTTCTTCTTGAGATTGCTGACCCTGAGTAGGTGTAAGTTAACCTTCCTGGTTGAACACTGTAACAAATACCTCCATTCCTCCACATGTAAATACCGAAAGCTACGTCGCTGTGTCTTTTAGAATATTTGATGCGGGCAGAGAGACGGCGAGGGTTACCAGCAAAGTCAAACGTCGCAGACTTTGATCCCACTTGATTTGCGCTTCCCACCTGCAATGACCCAACACCTGAGTAAGAATCTGTTGTTATAATTTGAGTACCATCAGCAGGGTTAGTTCTAAGTAGCGACGTGTCGTCGTCAAAGTCGGAAACTGCAGTGTACGGGCATGTTGCCCAAGCTGCGCAACTTGGTCCACCGTAGTCGCCAAGGCAGTTGCAGACACCATTAGCTCCACAAGTTCCTCTGTCTCCAGAGCATGCTTCAGGGTCTGCTAGACCAAAGCAAACAGTTGTCGCATCCAATATATTAACCTGAATACTACATGTTGTTGACGCTGAATCAGTTCCGACAAATGTAAACGAAAGCACCTGCGAAGTCCCCGCATCAGCAGCAGTTGGAGTAATCGACTGACTTCTGTAATGCGGAGACGACCTAGTCACACCATTACTTCTCAATGAAGTTGTGTAAGTTGCTACCGCTGATACCGTAAACTCAGTACTATGTGGGATATTAAGTGGACCTGTCTTTGTTAGAATACACTGTGGAGCAGTCAAGGCATCACAGTGATATAAGAATCTAATTGCTTGGATGTCACCACTGCTGAGAGTTGATCGTTGACCAATAGGTCTTGGTGAGTCGATGGTTGGAAGACCATTTTTAGAGAAAGCTGTGGCACTGTAATGCATGATAGAGTCATAGTCGTAGGCACCGATATCATTTGATGATGATCGGAGTTCAAACTGATTCTCTAGTCCAGTGATGATATTCTCTCTGTTGATACTGATGAATGCATCTCTGTCAGTTCTGCTTTGTTCGTGCCAGAAACCCATCGCATGCAATACTTCATGAAGTGCTGATCCAGATGAGCATGTTTCCTTCAACCAGATCATAGTAGGAGCTCCATTAACCATTCCAATATTAGCCTTGCATCCACCAGAGTAGTATACAAACTTCATGTAGTTTACGTCAGAACCTGTTGCTGGTCGGAATCGAACACACGTCTTCTCCTCAATAATTCCAATCGATGATAATATTCTTGCGTCGTCAGAATCAAGTGACCCGTCAATTACGTATGGAACCACACCGCCTGGCCAGATATTTCCATTCCATGCACTCAGCGAGTGTACATCGGATGTAAAAACCATATCACCTATTGTAACATCTCTACTGGATGCACAATAAAGTGCTGTTAGCAGTGATACTGCTCTAATCATTTTGTTATTTTTGTTGACAGAGTGTCGTCTGGTAAAAATAATTAACATAGTCAGCTACAATAGGAGGAATATATCAATCGTTTCATTGTGTCGTGTCTGTGGAATTTAAGAAAAATACACAATTTTGTTAATGTCGTCTAACTATAAACGGACAAAAAAAAGAAATCCAAAAAAAAAAAAAAAGGGGAGAATCATGGGAGAGATTTTGGCAAAATAATTCGATGCAAGTTTTTTTTTTTTTTTTTTTTTTTTTTTCTCTCTTTTTTTTTTTTTTTTCATACACAACCAGAGCACCAGTGAACCATAGAAATCAGTCCTACTATCCCGCTGCTGCAAAATTCCCAAGGGACATTGTCTCAGTTAGTACCAATGCAAAGACCTACCTCAGTCACACAAGTGTGTCAAGGCTGGCTGAAGACACCCAGTTTCGAAACAGTATAGATGCATGCCACAGGGAATAAGCCAAGAAATAGAACTTGAATCTTCTTTAACATGTTCAAAAAAAAAAAAGAACAGAAACAGGGGGAAGATATAAACAATGTAACACTTTCCCCTCAAAACGAAGAAATGAGTAGCTGCCAAAAACAACGAGGCGATTCAAATACTATTTAGTCTCACTGAGTCCTGAAATACTCCCAACGAGAGCAGTCCAAGTCATTTCGAAGATAAATCTTACTTTTTTTTTTGAGCAAACGTAAAAAGAACAATACTGTTTTATTTCTTAACATCACATCACAAAAAATAAAAAAAGAACACGACATTCTGAAGACCCTTTTTTTTTTTTTTTTTTTTTCAAAAAAGGGTTTCATACTTCATAAACATCGTTGAGGGGGAAAAAAAAAAAATGACGATAGAATTGAAAAAGCCTGATGGGGATCCAGCCTTTATGTTTTTTTCATCAAGATATCTGTCACTCCATTCTTATAACAAACATATTGAATATAACAAACCAAACTAATCAGTTTTCGAGGCAGTTGTTTTTTTTTGATTTCGCCTCCACAGAAAGGTACCACGAGCTTGCTCAGGCACTAATTCAAAAAAAAAAAAAAAGAATGCTACGAAGATAAGTAAGTAGTGAAAACCATCTTCGGACGAAAAACCTACCAGAACTTTGACATGGGTTGAGAATATTTAAACAATGTTGTTTTAATAAGACACGTGTCATTGATGGAAAGAAAGAAAATGTGAAGGGAAAGAAAAAAAGAAAACTGAAAATATCATTCGCTGGCAACACTGAAACGCCCACGTAGAACTTGAGAAATGTAAGACGATCATTCAACCACAAGATAGTCGTTATAGAAAATCAGCGGGAATCTCAGCTTTCACATCAGTGAAACTGAGTTGACAATTTTGCAAAGCCTCTCGTTATTCATAATACTTTCAAAAACCTAAATTTTATATCTGAAAACACCCGATTGAATTTGATAATTTTTTTTTAATTAATTCTACCAGACTACCCTACTTCTTGTATAGTTACCATAAAATCAGTAATGTCATCCTTTTTGTGATCAATTTACAAACACTGTTGAGATCCATAAAGCGGAAGAGACAGACGCACTGCCACAATTCTCTTGTTTCAACCGCAACTGATCCAGATTTTGGATGAAAAAGAAAAAAAAAAGAAAAACGGGAATTCTTACTTCACTTCTGACAATACAAAAACTAACTGCTGTCAGTAAACGATACAGCGACACTGGTGATGACTGTAGGCACTACAAACAAAACAACAAACACAAACACATTGAGGCTTGTTGCAAATGTTTAAATTATTTAATAAAGTTTACACATAACCTGCTATTTTGATTGACAAGATTGCCAACTAAAGTTTCATGTGCAACTCACCCAAAAAAAAAAAAAAAAAAAAAAAAAAAAAAAATTGCAGAATAGCGTGAAAGGAAATCACACAGTGTCACTGGAATCGGAAAAGCCACAAGTCCAAAAGGACACGCAACTGCCGTGGTCTCCCATCATTGGATAAGTAAAGCGACGATAAGAGTAGTGGTTTTTCATTGTTGGTAAACCTCCCACCTATAACTACACCCCCTATGTCACTGCACAAAAAAACCAGCTGTATCAACTTTTGAATTCCTGTAAAAAAATGGGAAAAGAAAAAAAAAAGAGTAACTATTTTATAAAGAAATGAATTACAAGTCATTTTAACATGTCATTCGTGTTCACATCAGTGACAAGAATTTTTTTTTTTTTTTTTGTTAAAACGTCTTGCTCAAAGGACAAAAAAAAAAAAAAGAAGAAGAATTTTGTTGTTGTTTTTTTTTTTTGTTATTTCTATCAGCGACAAAAAAAATAATGACTGAAGAAATAATAATAATTTTTTTTAAAAAAAAAAAAACTTGTTTGCATCATAGTGAAAAAACACCGACTGCTTGCAGTTGGTGTTTCTTTTTTTCAATTCAAAAAAGTCATTGATTCAACACAAATTTGATACTTGCATCTGTTTTTATCGAGAGTACACTGTTCTTGTTCGTTAGTAACAATTGATACAAGGAACTACGCAATCACATGCTGTCTGCTTGCAGACACCATTAATATTTTTTTTTTTTTCAATCAGAAGCCGTACCTGATGAATCATTGTCAAAATAAAAAAGATTTTTTTACCTGATACAGTCGCACCAACAACTACTGATGCTGGTGGCTAAGCTGTTCATTGTGAAGCTCCTGAAGAGCCTCAGGGAACCTCTTTGGCAGCCACGCTACGGTGTGCAGACCGACTCAGAAGAAAATCAAAAAAAAAAAAAAAAAAGTGGAAATAAGTAACATCCTTAAACAGAACCAAAACTATAAAAAAAATTCATAAGGCAAGCCACCCACAGACTGTACACCACAGAGATGTGGTATGCACGTAGACTGCCTGCAGACTACGTACTTCGAATGCAGGCTTTGTTCGAATTCACGGAAGGGGAGAGGGACTTTTTTTTTTTTTTTTTTTTGATACTCGTAAAACCCACAAGAAGCTAGACGAATAACAAAATCGCAAGGATAGGTTTCACTTTTTTTTTTTTTTTTCTGGAAGCTGGAAGCTGGAAGCTCCTCTCTTCGTCTCTAAATAAATCACACGTGAACGTGAAATTCTCTCTTCTTCAGACGAAGCTATCACTTTTTTTTTCTTTCTTTTTTTTTTTTTTTTTAAGTATACCGATGGCAACTCACCTGTTCACTCAAAACCAAATCACGCGAGCACAGCTGCAAACCTAACACAATAGCAGTCATCTAACATGAGGCAGGCTTGGGACAACAAGTGTACCAAAATGAACTGTTTGCTTAGTATCTAGCGTTACCTTCTTTCAAGTAAAACAGGTTTTAAAATAAAATTATTTGTATTTCCTGACAGTGTGACAGGTTGCCTGTTAAAAGAGGTTTCTTTGGAAAACAAAAAGTTTGCAAAGCAAGTCCACAGCTGGATCACATCAGCGACCAACAAAAATGGGAAGTAGACCGATTGCAACTGACGTAAATTAGCAGTTTTTTTTTTTTTTTTTTTACTGTTTCTTTTTGCACGGGAGGGGAACGGGATTTCAAAAAAAAAAAAAAAAAAAAAAAAAGAGGGATAACTTGATACTTCGATTAAACTAAATAAATAAACGGCTACTCCAAGGATTAAATCAGGGTAACCAGACAGAAAGAATCGCTGCTTTCGTTTTTATGAAGCTCTTACTGTTAAGTTTGAAATTTAAATACAGTAAACCCAATTAGGATATGCAATACGAGCTGATTGTGCTCTACGGTAGTTTACCTTATTCCTAATACAAATGTGTGAAATAGAAATGACTTCTCCTGTCGTCAAGTATTGAGTTACAGTAAAGTGATTTCTTCATATTCCATGAAGCTTTATCTGACATCGTGGTGTATTAAAGAGTTAGTTCCCAGTCAAGAACTTTCTGATGAAGTTTCGTCTGACTAGGCGTTGCGATTAAAAAGGTTCAAAAGAGATAACTACCGTCGTAAACCCAATTAGGATATGCAATACGAGCTGATTGTGCTCTACGGTAGTTTACCTTATTCCTAATACAAATGTGTGAAATAGAAATGACTTCTCCTGTCGTCAAGTGTTGTGTTACAGTAAAGTGATTTCTTCATATTCCATGAAGCTTTATCTGACATCGTGGTGTATTAAAGAGTTAGTTCCCAGTCAAGAACTTTCTGATGAAGTTCTGTCTGACTAGGCGTTGCGATTAAAAAGGTTCAAAAGAGATAACTACCGTCGTAAACCCATTTAGGATATACTCTACGGTAGTTTACCTTATTCCTAACAGAAATGTGTAATAGAAATGACTTCTTTGTAAGAAGTTATCTTGTCGTCGCGCGTTGTGTTACAGTAAGCCAAGAACTTTCTGATGAAGTTTCGTCTGACTAGGCGTTGCGATTAAAAAGGTTCAAAAGAGATAACTACCGTCGTAAACCCAATTAGGATATGCAATACGAGCTGATTGTGCTCTACGGTAGTTTACCTTATTCCTAATACAAATGTGTAATAGAAATGACTTCTCCTGTCGTCAAGTGTTGTGTTACAGTAAAGTGATTTCTTCATATTCCATGAAGCTTTATCTGACATCGTGGTGTATAAAAGAGTTAGTTCCCAGTCAAGAACTTTCTGATGAAGTTCTGTCTGACTAGGCGTTGCGATTAAAAAGGTTCAAAAGAGATAACTACCGTCGTAAACCCAATTAGGATATGCTCTACAGTAGTTTACCTTATTCCTAACAGAAATTTGTAATAGAAATGACTTCCTCTGTCGTCAAGTATTGTGTTACAGTAAAGTAATTTCTTCTTTTCCCGTAAGTATTTTCATGTCAAACGCAGAGAAGACCGCTTCGGAAAATGGGAAAGAGAAGCAACAACAGACTGACAGAAGACTGACAGAAGCTGAATAAACAAATTTAAAAAAGATCCTTAAAGGTGATCGGGAAAAAAGAAATACGAAAACCGCAATGGCAATTAAAAAGAAGAATTAAGATAAAGTGTTACTCACACGTCAGGCACGAGGTTGTGGAGAACATCCCATTCTTCAGGAGTTGGTTGGTACTGCTCTTCGAGTTCATGAAGTCTCTCTTTGTCATCTAAGTCGGCGAACATATGAGGGTGGATATTAAACCAGTAGTTTGCCATGTACTTCTCACTACCATCAGGAACTGTACAACCTGCGTGAAAGCTGTTTGGATTCATTTCTCCCAGAAGACCATCGGCTGTGCTGAAGTGACTGTAAAAAAGTACAGCATCACCAGCAACTGGTTGAACTGCAACCCCCTGCTTTGGTTTGCTATTGCGAATAGATTTACAGTACTTTTCCCAATACCTTACGATACTTTTCGGTTTTGATATTTTCTCTCCAGGGCGACTCTGTGTTGCGTATCTCCAAGCATCTTCTGGTGACATGTGTGAGAATGGAAATATAGTCTGTCCTCCTTCAGAATCAGTCAGATAAATAACAATCGTGAGAAACCTCCCGACATAAGGATAACTATTCTGAGGATTAGGAACTCCAAGTCCAGATAACTGCTTAGAATCGTAGTGAGGAAAGTAGCGACCATCGCTGACGTATCTCTGAATTTGAATTGTAGCGTTACGAACGAGTTCTGCTGAGAGTTGAGTAATACTTTTAATTCTATTATTTAAGTTACGAGGACCATTTGATGCTCCTGTTGTTACCATGGTACTGGATCGCCATCCTCCATTGTCATCACCAGTAGCTCTTGATAGGGTGGCTGTTTTTAGTTGACTCTTTGTTTTCGATATAATAGTTCCAATCTCACTTTTCTTCACTAAATTTTTTAAATGGATAATCCCCGGTGCTAGTCCTGTCGCAGCAATTGGTTCCTCACCCGGAATAGGAATATCAATCGTTTCATTCACTTGGATATCTATCCAATGAAGTCGATGTTCATTTCTTCGTACCATACTCTCAGGTATTAATCCAACAGCACCAACCACTGCTATCACTGGAGCTACAAACATAACCATGTTCCATATAAAAGCTTTTCTCTTCAGCTCTTCTGCATTCAGTCTCTGCTCTCTCAGAAGCTTTCCCTTTCCCATGTTTTTTTTTTTTGTGTTTTAACTGAACATATTGATAAGGTTATATTTTAATTATGGGTTTTCGTTAATTAGACAAAACAAGATCAAAAGATAGCTACTGCTGTGTGAAGAGAGAAGAGAACGCTGCTTAATCAAATCAAATGCCATTGCGCCAGGCGAATTTGCCGAACAGGGATAGAAGTGAGAACGGATACTCACCGTCGCAATGTCATTTCATTGATCACCTGACCTGAACTGCTTCAAGTATCTGAAAGGTTCTGAAAGAAGTTTTACCGATCACAGAGGATCCTCTTCATGATAATCAACAATCCCGAGGAGTTTCTTTTCCCTCGCTGACAATGGGTAAGAGATAGTTCTGTATACTAGTTCCGTGTCGTGGTCCTTTTTAGTAATAACAGCTTCATTGTTAGGGTCGTCAATAACTAACCTCCAAGGAAGACCTTCAGGAGTAAGCAACGCTTCCAGTGAAGAAAGGAATCGTTGAATTCCAGAAGCAGTTCCTCCTCCCATTAGCATTTGCATGTTTGTGCGAACTTCTGAGAGGTGGTTTTCGATAAAGGATCGGATTGTAATGTTTGAACCGGCAGTGACGTAGCTGGTCAATTCGACATCAACAACTGGTATTTCGACAACAGCCTCTCTTGAGTGACGAATCATTCTATTGAAGTCATCCTCAGTGGTTACTAATAATTCAGACCTCGTTCCGACATGTTGATCAGTAGGAACCGTCTTAGGAACCGTTACTTTCAAAGACTCCAAAAACAACGTAATATTTCCCTGAGAAATAGAACTCATACTGTCCGTGCATTGCATTAATAGCGATAGTTTTCCAATCCCGTGAATAACAGAAATCATATCCAAGTCACAGTCTTTATCTAAAAGTACATCCCGACCTCTGGAATAGCGAAAACCAACTGATTCACCCACGGCATTTCTATTAAGGACAACTCGATGGATTTGATGATTTAATTCTGAAGGTAATTCAGACACTGGAGCCACCGTCATACTACTTCCGATTACAAAGAGCAGATCGATTTCTTTACAATCTTGAGAGAACTTATCAAGGTTAGATTGGGAAAGACTCTCTCCGTAAAATACTACTTTTGGTCGAATGCCCTGTTTTTGACATGAAGGACATTGTCCAGGAGTTGGGTCGGACGACAGCTGTTCCATAAATATAGTTTTTTCGACATCAACACCGCAATAGTGACAACAGAATTCATTTATTGTTCCATGAAGCTGAACTACCAGAGATGAGTCACCTAAAGCTGCAGTCTCAAAACCATCAATATTCGTAGTGTAAACCCTTTGTAGCAGACCCAAGTCGTTTAAAACTTTTAGACAGAAGTGAGTAGCTGATGGCTTCCATTCTTTATTATATAACCCTAGTAAAAACGGTTTCTCAGTGGCGTAGACTGCCTGTGGTGCAAGCTCAAAAACCTTTCTGCTGTATATAGCCGATGCGTCTTCCTCTATAAGAGTTCTTGCCTCATCACAGAGGGGTAGGTTATTAACGTCCAGCGTGTCGTACAGCCCTCCTTTTGATCTAAAATCTGGAATTCCGCTGTTTACGGAAATACCAGCTCCATTTAAAACTCCAATGCGAGTGACATTACCATCTCGGATACGATGAATGACATCTGAAATACTAAAAACTAATTCAGGCAGCGACATCGTTATGTTGTGTAATGCTAATTGAAAAAAAAAAAAAATAATAATAAAATTTTGGAATAAGACCAAAAAAAAAAAAAAAAAAAACTCCCTCTTTATCGTGTACTGAGCACTTCAGTTGGATTACTGTCTCCGCACACGCCAGTTTTTCGCAAATTTAAAAAAAAAAAAAATCAAAATAATTGGTTGGTAAACAACTAGAATCGACGTAAAATCAAAATAATATGCCACTCACATGAAAATACAAAAAAAAAACAATAACTCGAAGTACTTTGAAAAAGTACAAGCTGCGGGTGTCGCATTAAACAAACACACGTTTGCAGAAAAACACAATTAAGTTGAGTAGAAGAAGGAAGAAAAAAAAAAAACCATTCAGATAAAGGCTTATATTTAATTAATCGCAGAACAGTATTATTGTCCAGCATATATAATAAAACAGACTTTTTTTTTAAATCTGAATAGTTTCTTCTCCGACTTCGTCAGTGAAAATAACGAGAAAAAAAAAAAAAAAAAAAAAAAACCCTCTCGTTGGAGAACAGGTGGTATTTTGTTTTGAAAATTGCCAAGGAAAAAGCGATGGAGAGAGAGAGCATAATAAGAATTAAAAAAGATTTTTTTTAATAAAAAACAACGAGAATACGACAACCCTACACAAGTAGCAAATTGCTAAACATTACGACAGGTAGATAAACGATAGTTTTTGTTGTTGTTGTTGTTTTTTTTTTTTTTTCCTCTTCTTTTTTTTCTTTTTTCATGCAACTAAAAAGAAAAAAAGGGAAAGAGAAAAAAAAAACCGAAATTAAGGAGGTAGTTCTTTGTGTGAAACCACTCAGAAAGAAAATAACAAAACAAAAGGAGAAAAGAAGGGGGGAAAGAAAAAAAAAATCGGCTTGCAGACAAAAAAAACTGCAGAGAAGGTGATGTGTGATAAAAAACAAACATTCGTAGTAAGAACCAACACACTATAAAATGAAATCGCTAGGCTTATTTTTGTTTACAAAGTCTAGGGAGCCACGGATCGGAAGTTATCTAAAATTGAAGCAAAAAAATAAAAACAAAACCCTCACTGCATACTCACCATTAAAAATGCTACATTCAGCAAAGAAAACGGCTTTCTGACTAATGAAAGGAATGCAATTACTAAGTGAACAATTAACTCTGGCAGCAAAAAAAAAAAAAAAAAAAAAAACATTTTTATCCCAAGATGGGGAAGAAACATCTTCTAAAAAGAAAGGGGGATAAACTTGATAGTATGATTAAATACAACGCAACTTGAAACTGGCTAAAAACGAATATAGGGTTCGGGCCAAACCTGGTTGCGATGAATAGAGACCAACAGTCTGTATCGATAAAATCCCATATATGCTGTCGAATATGGGAATTCGGGACCCGCGTACTACAGGTTGAAGGGAGGGAGGGAGAGAGAGAGAGAGAGAGAGAGAGAGAGAGAGAGAGAGAGAGAGAGAGAGAGAGAGAGAGAGAGAGAGAGAGAGAGGGGTATCAGCAGCATCACTGATGTAAACGATAACATCGTTTTGATAAGTTTGTAGTAATTATTTTCACCGAAGTCTGTGAGACCCCAAGAGACGCAAACATACACCAGTCTGCGTGTGTTTTTTTTATACAAAAATCTGATACATTTTTTTTTTTTTTCTTTTCTTTTTTCTTCAATTCCAAAGGGAGGAAGAAATACACGCCACATCAACAAACAAACACTTGTAAAAAAGATAACAAAAAAAAAAAAAAAATAACTAAGAAGAGGGAAAGTACACCAGCAATCGCAGTGAGAACAAAACCAATACATGAGTATAATTATTATTTTTAATGAAAGATAAAAAAAACATCGACAAAGAGGTCAATGAAATTAATCTTTTTTTTTTTTTTTTCCTTTTTTACAAACTTTTTGTTTGGTACGTACGAGACTCACCATGCACGAAGCTGACATTTTCAGAAACCAAATAAACGATACCAATATCCTGCTAAGGACCAAAGACTACAGCAACTCGTGTTCGATGAGTTAATCAGAGAAAGACGTTACAGAAAATAGCAACTTAATGGAAGTAATAAAAAAAGAAGATTCAGGGAAATAAGATTAGAAATTTAATAAGGAAAGTGAAAAGGTTCATAAAAAAAAAAAAAGAGTGAAGACGAATGACACAAGAACAAGACTCCCGCAGTTTTTTGTAGGGACAATTGTTTAATTTTTTTTTTTCAAAACACAACTGTATTGTATCACAATAACATAAATAGATACAGTGAATTATGGTGATGCTTAAACATAACCTTTTCGAAGGTTTCAACTCATCATCATCATCATAATAAAAAAGAAACTCTGCAGCTTGCAGGGGTGAAACTTTGACAATGCAGCTTACAGGGGGGAAGAAGACTGTTTGATCATCATAGAACTCTTTAGGAGGTATATATACAGTTGTGGACGCAATCTTGGGGGCGGAAACTTTTCCCCTTCAGCATTACAGTTCCTAATGTGGTCCACTGGGTTCCCACTGATGCTGCCGGATAGCTGTTACGCTACTTGTCGCATATCATGTGAGTTGCGGTGGTTACACACACCAGCACCTACTGAGGCTCACTGTTCAGGCACCATGTCGTCTTGCAAAGAGCAGACAGTAACTCTCTAGACTGCCATGGATTCTTTTTCAGAGTTTCCTTTGCCGTGAGTTGGACTCTTGTGGTCCTTACTCGTCTCGACATTCTGTTTGACTGCTGAGGTTTGCCTCCCTGTCTCCTTCCGATCACTGCTAGCTCGCTTGCAAGATAACTCGATACTATGGTTAAATATAAAGCAACTTGCAAGGGAGGTTGGTTTTGTGAGTGAGTTGAGTAATTATAGATTAGCTGAAATATCGAACCATCTAAACCTTCAACTCATTATTAAATAACCATTACTGCTAAGAGTGTTGCGTAAGTACATTATTCACTAAAATGAGTGTTTTTAGTACTTCTTCACTTGTGACCTGAAAAGGGAATACAAATAAAAAAAAAATAAAAGGATTCGAGTGTATGGAAAGAAAAGAAAAAAAAAAGGTGACGTAGTCGCACTTCGCAAACGAATACAACACACTGCACAGTAAGATTCTTGTGACGAAGAAAAATAGGAAAGCCGTTTCCGCACCAAGCAGTATCCCTACTCGAATTCAGTGACGAAGGAGTGATGGATACACGCTATCAGAGACCGAGAAACAAACTTATCATTCAGCGCACAGAAATTATACATAAAAAAAAAAAAAAAAACAACTAAGAAAAGACAAATCGCAGCCTAGAAAAAGAAAAGAAGCGATTTTTTTTCTATCCCAAAATGAAGAAAACAAAAGAGGAAATTAAAACAAAAAGATCAAACAAAAGAGAGTATTATTAATAAAAAAAAAAAAAAAAAAAAGTGTGGAAAAGGTTTTGCAACAATAACATCAGCAGTGCCCATGTGTTTTTTTTTCATTCTTTTTTTATTGCAGTTTATCCTTCCAGTCAATCTGTTGGTAAATCCGTTTACGGTTACATGGACAATACTTCTGATCTGGGGAAAAAAAAGAGGAGAAAAAATTGTTTGCAGGAAAAGAGGCTTTTAAAGTAAATTGACATCTTTTTTTTTTTTTTTTTTTTTTAAAACCATGATTTTTGCTGTATCAAGTTAACCAATATAAAAATATTAGTTATTTTAATCAAAAAAAAAAAAACGTTGCTGCATACTATAAGTACGTCAGGAGGGGTAACTCAGAGGACACAATCCGTAGCTGCTTCCAAAGACGAAGCGTTACGTACGTATAGTAAGAAAGAAAGAAAGAAAAAAAAAACATTGTTCTGCTGTTCCATTTAACCTTAGTGGAAGACGTAGTTTCATGAATTTATCTAATGCTACTCGGCCCGCCATAAAACTTCATTAGTAAGTTCTGTGGGGGACTTCATTTCCAGTTTTTATATTTTAAAAAGGAACCGAATTCACAATGTTCATCGCATGTTATTTTAGTTAGGGTTCATAAGTTATATATCAGCAGGGAGGGTCTATCAGGGAAGAATACCGCAGGTTTTTGCGCATGAATAAAAACAACAAAAGTACTGTCACCATAAAACAGGAGGCATCGTAGCATTTGCCTGGTTTCTTTGGTGGAGGCTACGTGAACGCAGTTGAGCACCTCTTTGTCTACGCTACCACAACAGTTAAAAAAACAGCTGTAAATAAAAACGTAGTCTCGTGAATTAAAACTTCATTAGTAAGTTCTGTGGGGACTTCATTCCAGTTTTTTATATTTTAAAAAGGAACTGATTTCACAAATGTTCATCGCATGTTCATAAAACATTAGTTATACATCAGCAGGGAGGGTCTATCAGGGAAGAATACCGCAGGTTTTTGCGCATGAATAAAAACAACAAAAGTACTGTCACCATAAAACAGGAGGCATCGTAGCATTTGCCTGGTTTCTTTGGTGGAGGCTACGTTAACGCAGTTGAGCACCTCTTTGCCTACGCTACCACAACAGTTAAAAAAACAGCTGTAAATAAAAACGTAATCTCGTGAATTAAAACTTCATTAGTAAGTTCTGTGGGGACTTCATTCCAGTTTTTTATATTTTAAAAAGGAACTGATTTCACAAATGTTCATCGCATGTTCATAAAACATTTGTTATATATCAGCAGGGAAGAGAAGGGCCCCCTCATGGGGAGGATAAATTTAAAAAAAAAAAGAATAATAATAATAATATTATTATAGTTAATTAAGCGTTATTTTTTTTTTTTTTTTAATTATTATTTTGAAAAAAAGTAGGATTCACATCATAATATACAAAAAAAAAAAAAAAAAAAAAAAAAAAAAGGATAACTTCAATCCCAACCTCCGGTTATAGAACAACCCGTCCCTTTTAAAAATCTTCCTAGTAAGTTATAAGGAAGAAATCCAAAGATAAGGACCTGAATTGTATTATTTATTTATTTTTTTGTTTATATTGTGCATCTCTGCATATAAAACCCACCGATCTACGACAACAACAACAAACGTAATCTTATTAAGGATAGTTTAAGGTAGAGCTATATATCAGTTTGGAGGTTATCACACAAATAAATTAAAAAAAGAGGGTCAACTGTTTGATTTTGTACGTAAAATACAAAATGTATTGTATCATAAACAACATAACAATAATTTAACATTAGTTTTTAGATACAAAAAAAAAGGGGGGTTAATTGTTCGAGTTTGTACGTAAAATACAAATTGTTTTGTATCATAAACAACATAACGAAAAAAAAAGGGGGGTTTTAAATAAATAATTAATAAGGTGTATTCAATAGTTTTCGGTATTTATTTTTTTTTATAGGAAAAAAATAGTAGGATTAGAAAAAAAAATATTTAAAAAAAAAGGTAAACAAGAAAGGTACTCACTTATGCAGTTTTTTCCTCAACATCAACAGCAAAACTAAAGAGGGAAAACTGCAAAACGTTATTAGACCTTATCTGTGGTTGAGGTATAGTTATATTGAATACTGTAACTATAAATATCATGGTGTATAAAAAGTCTCTAAAAAAATGGCCAATTCCACCATCTTTATTATATCCAAAGTTGTTATACTCCAATTGTTTTATACACCATGATATTTATAGTTACAGTAATTAATATAACGTGTATTTAGTTAGTCAGCAGGTCCCGCACCAGTAGAGGACCTGCTCACGGAAATTGTGTTTTTATTATGACACGTTTCTTTCAACTATTATTTTTCGATACAGAAAAAAAAGGGGATAAGAGATGAAAAAGGAACGCGGGCAGGGTAAACTAACTTCGTTTCATTTGATAAAAAGGGTTTTTTTTTAACAACAACAACAACTAGCGGAATGGTACCTACGGGAAATAGCTTCTACCGATTTTGTTACGTACAAACACCACTAATAGTAGTAACAGCCACACTATTATTTTGACTTGTCAGCAATCGACAACGACCTAAAGATCAAATCTGCTAAATTTGTTCTCGTTGAGCGAATGAAGACAATTTTAGATTTCTCTCTTTTTTTTTTTGGCAGTTACACAAAACTCTTTTCGTCACTCAAGTGAAAAGATAACTTCTTAGAGTAGCAGTAATAGCTCGAGGGGGGTGAAACTAAGAGGATGTGAATAATTTGAAAAGATTTGAAGAAAAGGAAAAAGAATTGGCTTTATCTTCAACTATACAGAAAATAATGATATAACAACTGTGATTTTTTTTTGTGTATGCACGAAACCCGTGAACCGACTTAAACTGATAAAGCTAAAGGAGGTTTACGTGTGCTGCCAACATTCTTTTTCGTTCTTACAATACTTGTTAAATGCAAAAAAAAAAAAAAAAAAAAAAAAAAAAAAAATACCATTCGTCCTTAGCCCACACGCAAGTTTTTGGAGGGGAAAAAAAAAAAAAGTATTGATATAAAAACCGTAGTATGGTAGTATTATTCTTTGGTTGTGTGCTTTGAGCAATGACTTGCAAGAGGTTCTAATTTTAAGAACATTTTGTAAGAATAAAAAAAAAAAAAAAAAAAAATTTAAAAAAAAGTCATTGTTTGTTGTAGCGTCTGCTTGTAACCGTAACCAGAACTGAACAGTCCAAATTGAGACTTACTGAAAATAGGAAGCGTACCTGTTGTCAATAACATGTCTGCCCTATATAAAGAGGATGTTTTTTTTTTTTTTTTTTAGTAATTTATAATAACAATTTATCTTATATTTCGTTGAACGCAGATAGAATCTTGTCGCACGGGAGACCATAAGAAATATCGGCTTTCAATCAATGGTTCATCTTTGACCGATATTTTAAAAAAAAAAAAAAAAAAATCATGTAGTACCCCGTGTGATTGCTATCACTAGAATACGTTTCTTCTTCTTCTTCTTTTTTTTTTTTTTTTTTTCAAAATTTGTCCAAAAAAAATGAAAACCCCCCATTCAAAACTTAGAGAGGTTAAAAGGTAAGTTCATCCACAACTAAGTTCAGGACGCCATCTTATAAAGTAATAATTGAAGTCGATTATACGAGTCAGTTATTATTAACTTTTTCATATATGGCCAAAAGACATGTTCGGTACCGGAGGGGATTTGACACCTGAAATAAAGCTGCAATCACCAGATGATATCATGCCCGTTTCGTCAACTCTGTGGTACACCGTCGGTTCACTTCCAAAATGTAAAGGATTACCGAGTGACTGCCGCCTATCGTCAAAGTCGGTTGCTTCTTTGAAATTTGATAAATCGGTAATCCCAACATCCGCATACTCAGCGCTAAACATCCAATAAGCCTGTTGCATTTGCTCACGACATGAGGTTACTAACAAATATATTTCTCCTATCGCATCCACAAAAGCTTTAACACCAAACGCTATAATCGATATAAATAGTAGAGTCTCTCCAACACCAAAGGCACTATGAAGTGGATCTTCAATGTAATAGCTGTAGCCTAATAATATAAGAGCGACTCCCTGGACAATGAGAGTAAGACTTGTACACATGATGTCACGTAGTTTGTTGTGAGGTCTGAGAACAAGTTCAATGATTGCGAATAGGAAGCAGGCGGCTGAGCTGCAAAATTTAGCATTAGCGCATGATCGGAAAGTTGTGGTTCTGACTGCGGTTATGGCTCCGATGATTAGCATAAGCATATTATCGTAAATGAGAGAAGAGCATCTCAGCTGTGTGAACGGACGGATAACTGTTGAGAATCTAGAAACCCAATGATTCTCTCGATAGCTACTGACCCATTCACCAGGCCCAAGCACGTGATGCATCACAGTCGATCTCGGCGGATCCGCATGAACGTAAACGGCTTTCTCAGGAACCCTCGTCGAAGTAATATAACACAACACTATCGGGATACCTGCCAAGAATAACAAAACAAAAATTCCCAATGGAAGTAGAAAGTCTCTGGGAGGCTCAATTATAATTCGAAAACAAGCGAATATAGATCCTTGATACAGCAACTGGAATACGAATAGAGCTGATGATGGAAACCTAAACAGCGATTGTAAATGCAACATAGAAGGAAATCGTATAGTAACAGCTCTCACTTTAGATACAAGGTAAAGTGTCAGAGCCATTAAAACAGTAAACCCAACGATTAATGAAAAATTACCAATAAGGGCACCAGCCGGTGCGGATCCGTAGACTGAGAATTGCAGAGGATGAAGGATGAGGGGCATTTCCTTTTCAAAAGCTTCTCCCTTACATCCGACAGCTATGAGAGCTAGTCGTTCAGGAGCTGCATCACTTGACCCAGTGAGCATTGAAATGATACCAATAACTACTGCAGCATCACTAACAGCTTCAGAAACTGATCCTACTTTGATATAATCCAACGGTAATGTCTCAGTGATGGTCTTTGTTTGATCTAATTCTAACTGTTCAGAAAGAGGGGACAAACTATTAGCCGCGGGAAGTTTTGTTGGCACCACCATAGGAGCAGCAGTTACCATATCAGTAGGTACTTCGGTTGATCTCGTTGATGGTATTGTAGTCGATGATGTTGGTACTCCTGTCGAGTTATCTGTTGGAACGGTTGCTGTGGGTGCGACTGTTGGCATGAGTGTTGAGGGAAGCGTCGTAACTGAAGTTGGAGCTGTTGTTGGGGAGTCTGTTTGACCTGCTATAGGAATAGTAGTAGGAATCCCTGTAGGCACCGCAGTTGGAGCCGCAGTTGGAGCCCCGGTGGGTTCCGCTGTTGCAGTTGGAGAGGTAGTTGGAGAGGTAGTTAGCACTGCAGTAGGTGACGCGGTTGGTGACGCAGTTGGTGAATCAGTTGGTGACGCAGTAGGCGACGCAGTTGGTGACGCAGTTGGTGACGCAGTAGGCGACGCAGTTGGTGAAGCAGTAGGTGACGCAGTAGGTGACGCAGTTGGTGAAGCAGTTGGTATCGCAGTAGGTGACGCAGTTGGTGAAGCGGTTGGTATCGCAGTAGGTGAAGCAGTCGGGACTGCGGTCGGCTCTGCTGTTGGTACCGCAGTAGGCACAGCCGTAGGCACCGCAGTCGGCTGACACGTCGCTTGTGGTGCTGAAATAAAAAAGTTTCTAGTGTACCTTCCAAATTCCTGAATAAACTGACAGGTTCCATCACACACTCTAGTACACTGACCGCCACTGCTGACGGGTTGTGCTGTAGCAGTTGAAATATCTGCAATTACACTCTCTGGTGCACCAAAAGTAAAAGCTGCTTTAGCGGCACAACGGACTGTATAGGTTTTCCCTTCTTCTAAAGGTCTGTCAATCTCTTGAGTGATGATTACCTTTGCGATTGAGTCACTAAATGAGGATTGAACTCGTCCCGTGTCATATGCAGAGTTCGATAATATTTGGTCATACGAAGCTGCTGGAGGTGCTCTTGAAGGTGATCCACTCCACCCTGCAATACAAACAACATCAACACCGTCTAACCTCTCACTTCCTGATTGGATGTATACGGTTATTCCAGTTTGGGATTTAGGAGAGTTGTCAATTATTTCATAAGTTGGTATTTCCTTTGTGTATGTTATCCCACCATAACCATCGAAACATGATTCCCACGCACATCCTGGAACGTTATTATATTCCGTAAAGAAAGAACACGTTGAGTGTATCCCACATCTGTTATCAGTGTTTATGAACGTGAATGCAGAACATGAAGGATTAGCATCACATCGAGCAGCACAGCAAGCTATATTATCGACGATTGTTATTGACATCGGTGAGCTGGCGCAGGTTTTGTAACCAAATGGTAATCTGTTCATTTCATATCCGAGTATTAAAGGTGACATTCCTTCTCTTGAGCACATCCAGCTATCATATGCTGGAGAGGGTTGACGTGTTCCATCATCAATGTGAAGAAGAATGCAGTGTTTGTGCCAATTAGCTGGTGTGTCTTTCTGTTTCATGTATGAGAAACCAACACACAAAACATCAGCATCACAAGCTGCTTTACAATAGTCAGGACTCTCATATGGACCAAGAGGTATCTCTGTAAGTATTGGTCTGTGAACGTGGTTCATACCGGCATTAACATCTCTGACTATGTTGGTGTTGGCCATTCGCTTCCAGCGAGTACAGCGAGGACGCTCTTTTCCAGTTGGGGGATCTCTAAGTTTTGTCGGACATACTGCAGGACCAACCATTCTCATTGATGATTGGCTTCTTGCAAGTGGTTGTGTTTCCTGCCAACAAGTGTTAGAATAAGGTCCACCAGTATCAACTGCAAAAGTCCAGTATCGACATGGGTAGCTTGGTTTGTTTTCTTGTAAGTTTCTGCAGAGTTGCTGACATTGCTGCCAAGTAGCTACCGTACCCTGTGGTGCCAGTAATGCATCGTCACCTTCAGGAGCACCATGTCCCATAGTAATACCTGACTCCACACATGCACCATCACCTCTTTGAATATCGTAATCAGAGATGGGTGCTAGAGGTCCATTCTGTTGGAATTGTGTCGACAGTAGTGGTTTTTCACCAAACTGATTAACTGTTACAACATGAAAGTATGTTGGATTACATCCATCTGTCGGTAGCTGAGGATTAATAGGACAACGTTCCCAGTCCCTGGCATTCGTTCCCATCGGAATATCAAATGAGATGTCGCATCCAGTTACTTGGAATTCTCGAAATAGTTTTCCTCTAAACTTTGTTTCTTTCCATGACACAGGGTTAGCTACTGTACATATTGGTACTTTTCTAACCTGAGCTGCGAACCCCCAATAAACCCTGTAGTGAGTTATGTCACTCTCATCAAGTGCTCTGAGTATAGTTGCTTGTCCACCGTAGATATATTGACCAGGATCTCTATCAACAAACATAAACCCTTCAGCATTATGTTTTGGAACCGAAGCAATTGGATCACAACAGGTTTCTTCATCACAATTGAATTCACAGTTAAGTTGTGCAGCATCAGAACGTAGAGCCCATCCACTACTACAAGTGTATTCACTACACAAACCTGGAACACAACATTGAGCATCTGTGCAAGGACCAGTGTACTGAGGTCCTTGGCTAGAAGTGCATAACAACCCCTGGCTGTCTGTTCTTAAACGATATCCTGGAGTCGTACAGACATGCGGAGCAACTGCTTCCGGAGGTAAATGTTTATCCATGAAACCATAAAGGTTTGGATCGGCAGCAGGTCTATTGCAATACGTCCACTTTCCTCCATTTAGAGGAGCTTTCCAATTATCAGAACCATCAGTGCAGTCTGTCGACCCTATTACTAGTAGGGTTGATAATACAACTATTCTATTCATGTTGTGTAATAAAACTGTTTTAATGTAATATTTAGTTAAATCATATGAAAAAAAGATTCTTTTTTAAAAAAGTTGTTATCTAAACAAGTTGTATGGTACAGCAAAGACGGTCGTAGCCACTCAGATGAAAGCAACAAAAAAAAAGAAAAGGGGGAAATAAAGAATCAGCAGCTACTGTTTGTAGCAGCAGTCACGCACCATAACAGACACAGAAACAGATTACACTCGTGATGTGAATGAAGCAAAAAAAAGAAATTTAAAGACAAGACTGAACGCATTGCTTGTACACAGCTAGCGTTGTATCAGGGCATTTGTTAATACACTGAGTAGGTGTTTCAGACGTGAAACCGACTTCTTTAAGCCACCAAGCAGGATAACCAATTTCATGAGGACCCTTACCACAACCATTACAGTATCCATCAGGGTAGTGTTCAAGTAGCTGGTCGATCAACGATGAGAAATTTTTAACTACCTGATCAGCGTTAATTGTAAATCTGTTATTGAATTTCGTAATATTTCCGTCAACCTTAAACTCTGCCTCAGCCGCACTCTGTAGGACAAGTGATCCGCCCTCACTGACATTTTGCTGAGCCTTTATATCTTCAATCATGTACTTGTATTTAATCTGAGCCACATTTAATAAAATTCTGTGAACCCAAAATGCGTAGTCTCTGTCAAGTGTCCCAGTAGCACTACTGTATGAAGCAGGAATCCTTTTCATTGATACTGGAAATGGAACATAGCAGGAAGTGTGTGCAGCATGAGGTGCAAACCAAACTACTCCTCCAATTTCATTAGGCATCCATGATCTTGCTTGAGTTACATATGATACGATTGTTTTGTATATTCCTGTTTGAGTTTTTTTCGTTTTTGCTATTTTTTCAATTAAAAAAAAATTGACTAACACCACATACCAATAGCTCTTTCAAAGAATCCAGTGACGTTGACTCCACCGGTAGCCCATCGGGAAGGTGTTCCGAAAGGACCAGCAGCGATTCCAACTGTTAAATCATGTTTTGTTCCTTCATACTGATATCTCATAATAGTTGTGAGAGTGTTTATACAAACATCGAAGTTATCAGGCGTTGTAGTTGCAGGATATGGTGTGTCATATTGTAAACTTCCATATTCATCTGAATAGTTTTGTTTTGACGCCATGAGCAGGTACGCTGCCCACATTCTTCTACCAGAATAGAATTTTTTTGTCTCAGCAGAGGCGAAGTACCAGGTGAAATCCAGGGGCGTATTACCATCCCAACCCAGCAGCTTCGCCTCAGAAAAAATATTCGGTGAAAATAAATAGTCGTGTGACGCGGTGTTTATGTGACGAATTGTAAAGAAATTAGCAACAACGGCAACGTGTTTGTCTGGAACACGTTGGGCTGCCCAAATTGATGAATTCGATGTGGAATCAGGTAGGATTTGAAAGATGTAAACTTCTTGAGGATCAGACACAAAAAGACTCTCTCCAGACCCTTCAAACGAACTAGAACTCTTAAAGCCGTATTCAACTGATAAGTTACCCATTATCTGAACAGCTTCTCTTGCTGTTGTTGCTCTCTCTAATGCAATTTGACCCAAATCAACGATAGACAGCAGAGCGTGTGGACCATCACCATATACAGCTGAACATGTGGACTCTGCGAGGCCTACCTGCCACTCATTCATTGCAGCATAACCTTCTGTGTGGTATCCATAAGTATGTTTAACTTGTGGGATTCCAGGGGGGCGAATTGAACCAGATGGCCAGTCGGCTGCTAAGACGTGGTGAAGTCTACCAATAGAGTCACCTGCACCATCATTACTGTGTGAGGTTAGTACACTTCCGTCTGATGTGGTTCCCCTGCCAGCTGCGAGTGTTGTGCATCCCACTGCTGTTCCTACCGCCATCGATATCACTGTTATTGCTGTCTGAATTTTCATCATTTTATTCCTTTTTTTTTGAGGAGTGTTTCCCTGCTACAGTTAAAAAAAAATACTAATGTCTTCATACGAAGGAAACATTTCAATGGAATATATTTGGTTTAGATTTTTTGTTTGTTTTTTTTCTTTTTCTTCTTTTTTGCAGCCAAGAGTAAGAACATAAACAAAATAAAAAGCCAATTCGATTTTTAAAAAAAAAAAAAAGTTTCATGCAACAGGCACTGCCCGTGAAAACGAGGCTGCTTTTGTGAGCAAGGAAATGAAAATAAGATATAACGAAAAAAGGAATGGAGAAAAGCGTAAACCCGGCAACAATAAATCAAAAAAAGAAAAAGGGGGGGGAAATATTTTGATTAGCCTTATATTTCGTTGAACGGACAGAATCGTGTCGCACGGGGGAAAATAAATCATGATCATAGGAAATACCGGCTTTCAATCTGAATATTTTCGTCCTCGACTACAAGTCGGTACAGGCAAAAGAAAATAGTATTGAGCTGTAAGAGCTTTTCGTTTGAGAAGGGCAACAGAGTAGTTTAACAAAGTTAAAACCATTGTCTGAGTGAATTACTGATCGTCACTGTGGCAGAGTGTCGTTTTGATTATCGTATACGAATTGCTTGATCTCAGACGCGCTAATGTCTTCATTAGTTCCGCCCTTATCCCACCGAACTCTGAGCATGTTTGGATTCTTGCTACGGGAATTCGATGTTACCACTCCAGTGATTCTAGTGTTATCCTTTCGAGTAATCTTATGTCCTCGTAGGAAGCCAGCTGGGAGGTCGGTGGTCCATTTTATCTCCCCGGGTAGGACGCATATCTTTTTTTTCTTCCCATCAAGTCGCTGATGCCACCTGACACTTATGCGATCTCCAGATTTGTTCATTGCCGTACCTGTTCCTCCTTTGAGGACGGCAACAGTACCGCCACCGACTTGGATTTCGTCGGTGGCCTTTACGGTGCAGCCAACGACAAAGCCACCGGGCAGGTCTCCACAGGGAACTCGGTCTGGGACTTGAAGCTTGCAACTAGTGCCTTCACAAACACCCATTAGTTTTCCGAGAAGTTCAGGTAGTCTGGCATTGCGGGGGACTTTGCCGCTTCTGCCGTTGTCAGGAAAACGGAGGAAAGAGTAATACTCATCGAAATGCATCCTGCGAACGTCTGGTTGCCGCACGTTGCCATTTGCGTAGCAAACAACGTGTCCGGATTCCCTTTTAAATTGAACTTTTATTTTAGTGTGTGGTTCAACCATTGACATTTCGTCAGCTGCTATCAAGACCAGAGGTACTCCATCGTCGTCTCCATCACTGCGTTCATCTTCTCGTTGTTCTTGTGGTCGAACTGATATCCTGGTTTTGTTATCTATGCTGGGATCCCTGCTGGCCCCACATCCCATATTCCCTACCCTCTCCCTCACCTGATTTAAAAAAAATAAAAAATCAATTTTGAAAAATTAATTTTTAAAAAGTTTTTATTGTCTGAATAAGAATCTAAAACATAGCCTATTGATCGGATGTCTGTTGGAATAGTTTTTTTTTTTTTTTTTTTCCCTTTCCCTTCTTTAGGCTTTCCTTTATATGATTTATCAGAAAAATAATTTCCAGATAGACCAGTTGTCTCCTCCCAACATATCCTTTATGGCTGCCATTCCCTTTGGTCTTTCTGCATTTGAATTTATCTTATACATGCTTTCAAATGTTCGTACTCCCTTTAGGACATTTAAGAGACTACCAACGAATAAAAATGATGTTAAAAACGCGACACCCGTCGCTGAGATGACTAATATTACGACGAGTCTTTCGAATCCGTCTGCGGCGATGATTGCAAGTGCGATTAAAATGATTGAGATCATTCCTACTGAGCAATTGAAAAACATATCAATGTGACCTTTTGATACGGTCAACCCAACTACTATTCCAGCAACGTAGATACCCCAAGAACCCTTTGCCAATCCCAGTGCCATCGCACCTATATGTGCAGACATAGAAACGGTTAATATGATGGCTCTTTGAAGACCGAGTGTCGGTGCTGCTGCAGGTAAAAGTGCTGAAGGAAACGCCAACACAAATGCCGCGACTAATCTTTTATTTTCCGGAAGCGTTATATTTGTCATGCTAAACTGAACTTCCATCAAGGTATACACGGCAGAGCCTGCAACGTAATAGCAAGCAATGCAAACCCAGAAAACAAATCTCAAAAAGAATATCATATTCTTAGATCCAATACAATTATTTAAAAACAAACAATGGTGGTCAAGATCATCTATACAAATATTACACGTAGAGCAATGGTGTGTTGTGTTTCTCTTTATTTTATCACATTTTTTGCACTGGTCTCCTTCGCCTTCGTAGTCCTCAATACTCTTAGTAACTTGTCCTTTATAAAAGGATAAGACTACTTCTAAGGTGAGTAGAATGCTAGCTCCCCATGCCGCATAGTTGTCTTGTAGGACTGTTGGACCACACAGGACAAAACCACCTCCAATAATCCACACCGTGACAAAACACGTTGCTGTCATCACCGATTTACTAACACATGGCTTTGTCACAAACATTTTACTGGTCACTGAGGATTTGATAAATTGAAAAATATAATTTAAATTGTTCACAAAGATGTCAATGAGAACCCTATTAAACAGAAGGCAGTGGGGGAGAGTTGTTGTTTGCGATTTGCTATTTTTCGACCAAGCGAAGATAACAGGAAAGCACCCAAACAATAAAGTACAGGGTAAGGTGTACTTCCATCTGAAAAGATGTAGCAGGTATTTTACGAATCCTTCTTACCCTTTTTGCCTTTCTTTTTCTTCGCTTCGAGTTCTTCCAACTCTTTAGCTCGTTCTTCGTCTTCCTTGCGAAGTCTGGCTTCTTCCTCTCGCTGTCGCTCATCTTCTTCTTTTCTGCGTTGTTCGACAACTTCTCTTCGCACTCTTTCTCTCTCTTTGTGAATCCTTCTTATTTCCTCTTTGTGTTTCTTCTTCTGTTCTTCGAGCTCAGCTTTTTTCTGGCTTTCCTCCTCCAGTTGCTTGGCAGCAACTGCATCTCTTTTTCTGTTTTTTTTATTTTTTTTGTTCTTTTTCGTGTGTCGGTCTAATAGTGACAACTAACATATTACAACACCCAAGTGATAACATACTTATATTCCTTTGGATCAAATAGGTAAGCAACGTTACGACTCACGTAGTCAACTGGCTTACGTCCGCTGTGTGGATTTTTTTATAAAAATTTTTTATAAATAAATTTATGCAGTAACAATGACATACTTCGTCCTTCCTGCGAGTTCGTTAGTAGCGTTGCAATCGGCTCCCATGCGGAGCATATCGACCACGAGATCTTCCCACTCTCTGGAGTCAGGTTGAAATGACTGAGCAGCTGTGTGAAGAGGAGTACATCCGTCTTCATTGGTTTTGTTAATATCAGCACCGCGTTCAACCAGTTGTCTAACCAACGGATGAAAACAACGAGAGACAGCATAGTGAAGAAGAGTGTTACCTGCCTTGTCGCCTGTGTTGATATCGAAATTTTCTTCTTTTCCAATATCTAACAACCTGAGTACAAATGATATTCTATTCATCTTTACCGCGATATGCATTGCAGTACATTCTTGTGAATCTCTTGCGTCAACTGTCGCGTTGTGTTGTAGTAGTAATTCAAATACTCTTTTATTTCCATCATAAGCACACTTATGAATCGGGTAACACCCAGCTCCATCAACTATGTTCGGTGATATTTCCTCATATTTCAATAGCTCTTTCATTACTTCTACGCTTCCACACGTACATGCTGTATGGAAGGGGGTTGACCCTACTTCGTTTGCAATTATCAAGTTTGCGCCGTTTTCAATTAGTAGCTGGACGCTGCTCAGGAGGTTCTTCTTGGCAGCTTCGTGGAGGGCAGTCTTTCCAATTGCGTTTTTATAATCAATTTTTGGTTGTAAATTTTCCAAAACAAAAACTAAAGTATCAGTATTGTGATGTAGAGCTTTGTGTAAAATTGTGTCTCCATTTTGATCAACGCACTTCACGTAGTTGCCCTCAAATTCCAAAAATTCAGATTTCCGTTTCGCCAACGTAACGATGTCTCGTTCAAATGTTGCCTTTAACATCGAATCAAATAATTCTTTTGTACCCAAACCCATTGTTATTGTTGGGGTAGGATCCTGTGGTGTTAAAATATTTTATTTATCATTACTTTAATTTCAACTCTTTTTAAGTCATCTTATGACCTACAGTAATAAGAATGATGAATACTTTTCTACTAATATAAATAAAGAGAACAGCACATAGCTGTCTGAAGTGAACGTCACGAATGATGTGATGCGACTACGATATTCACATTCTAAATGAGAGATTTGCTACTGTTTTGCGAGTGGTTTAGTAGACAATAGACTGAGAGGTCAGAAAGTTAAATGTCACCCAGGCCGGCCAAGTCCGCCACAATCCGCTCTCTTCTCTCTGTTGGACTTTCACTTGATTCCTTCCTCGCCTTCATCCATTTCGGTGCTAACTTACCAGCGTCAATAGGAGCGTGATTTTGAAACAAGAAGTTCAACCAACCACAGAGACTAGCATACCCCTCAAGTGTCAGAGGAAGTGGTAGTTTAAAAGGAGTTCCATAGCGGAAGGTTTGATGACCATCCCATCCTCCTGTTTTTGAAGGAACCTGTTCGATGATTTGCCAAGAGATTCCATCAGATATAACACCCCAACGTGTTGGTCCCATTCCAATTCTGTAGTTTTCAGCAGCAGCCATGTCGAGGTATAAGAAAGCAGATTGATGGGGTTTGGGCCACAGTTTTGGATATTGTCCGAGGCCTTCAGTGGTGTCCCACTTTTCAAAGTCAGATACGAACTTTACAACACAAAAGTTCCCTCTAGGATAACTCAAAGTAGCACTAGCTGTTCCCCAGCAATATCTACTTCTCATTGACACATTTCTTCGAGTTATAAATTTGTAACGTTCACCTAGTCGCTCAAATAAAAATTGCATGAATTCTGTGCGTCGTCCTTCTTCTTCTTTTTTTTCAAGTGTTCCAGAGAAACATGTGTGCCAAGCTGTGTAGTTCCACATCTCTGTCACCATCTCCACTGGGAGTGGTAAAGCTTCAACATCAAACGTATCGTCTTCCTCTGGCAGCTTAAAGAACTTCTCGACATCATCTCTCATGTAGTAATCAACAAATTTCCCTTCCTGTGAATACGAGACTGCCATACCACTGAGTGGCTGTGCTACTTCTCGTTTTCGGTGATATTCTTTTTCAAATAAATCGACCAATCCCCTCCTCTGTTGGAAGCCTGATCGTGACAGACTCCTCACACATATTGACATGAGTACTTTAGTATTAAAATAATGAGGTGATATCAGGTATTAGTTTGCCACAGGTACATGTCATAGTGAAGTCTATTAACTGTCAGCTGTAGCTGTAAAGAGAACATAATAATTACGATTGGCATAAAAGAAACAATAATTATTAATCTCAACATAAGAACTTTTATTTTCGCTAAGCAGCGAAAAGAAAAGGCAGCGGTGAATGGGAACAGGGAAATGGATATGTGAGAAGGCTGTCGGTCAACCTCTTCCACAGCACCTCATTTTTGGTTCAGGGATTTCGGTTCTAAGGCTGTACAGTACTCATGACGTGCTTTAGTTTCGTTCTTAAATAAAGTGTCACTAGAGCTCACTGTTAACTTTTTTGGAACATTATTTTTTTATTTTTCAAACGTGCAGTTTTTTTCTTCCAAGTAACAGGCACGTTTCAACGCTACTTAGGATATTATTTCTGGTAGTACTTGTGAGTGTGGTGTTTCTCACTTCATTCTTTTGCCCCATCTGTTTTCGTTTCACAGTTTACGAAGGGAAACCCCCCTTTTTTTTTTTTTTTTTTTTTTTTTTCCCGATTGCAGTCAATAAATTCTGTTTAATTAATCTTAGGACCCATGCTTTCTTCTGTTGGTTATTTTTAGTGTTCTTTTGTTTACTGTAGTTTTTTTTTTTTTTAAACCCTCTTGTAGAGTAATCTTCAAAGTTGCCTTTACCCTACTTTACTAAGCTGTAGTCTACAAGTGTGCTTCTCCTTCGTTGTTCTCAGGTCAGAACAGCTCCCAGTGCTCGGAACAACTGTGTTCAGACTAAATAAAGAGAGCTACATTTTGGCGTGTTTTTTTTTTTTTTTTTTTTGTCTTTCTTCAGTTTCTTAGCATTTTCGCTTTTCTTTCACTCCTTCCAGTTGGAAGATCCTTCGCATCGAAATCTGTATTTTTTTCTAGTGTTTGTTTTCAAATAAAAAAGTTTTTGTTCATTTCGTTTTTTTTTTTATACTATTTTTTTTCCCCCTCTTTTCTCCTACAGGAAAAAAAAACAAGGAAAAAAACAAACTTTTTCCCATCTTTTGACTTTTTTTTTTTTTTTAATTTTTTTTTTTTTTGTTGTCTGGGCATATAAAAAAACCAAACCGAAAAAAAAAAAAAAAAAAAAAAAAAAAGTCGCAAGAAGTCGGTGAGAAGAATTATGTCGCAACCACAGTTCATTTATTTACTCATTTAAGGAAGTAGTTTCCGTAGTAAGAGTGGTTGTCTGAAGGATTATTGTATAAGAATAAAACAAGATTTATTTTTTATAACAGAATTTCTAGAAGTCATAATGCTGTGAATGTAAAGCTTTTTTTATTTTGTTTATCAAAGGCTAAAGTGTCTGTGGCAACAAAAAAAAAAAAGAAAGAAATTGGAAGGGAAAAAAAAAAAAAAAAAAACATTCCAAAAAAAAAGAAAATTCTAAAAATTGAGTTAAAGAATGAAGGCTTGATTTATAGTGGTTCAAATACCACTTCTTTTTTTTTTTTTTTTTTTTTTTTTAAGAATCAGCCAGTAAACATAACAGATACTCTAAGGTAAAAAAAATTTTTTTCAAAGTATGTAAAGTAAAGAGAACGTGAACACTTTTTTTTTTTTTTTTTTTTTTTAAGAATCAGCCAGTAAACATAACAGATACTCTAAGGTAAAAAAAATTTTTTTCAAAGTATGTAAAGTAAAGAGAACGTGAACACTTTTTTTTTTTTTTTTTTTTTTTTTCCCCCCTCTTCCGAAAGTCAGGGAAGTCAAAACCCCTGAGGGAAGCCCACGGAAATCATCAGTAAACATTAACATAAAACGCAAAAAACAGATTTCTAATGCTGCAAAATGTTTGTAACGAAAAAAAACATAAATCCAAAAAAAAAAAAAAAAAAAGAATAGAAATTCTAAAGTGTAACTTTTTTACGATAATTTTTTTGTTTTTTTGTTTTTTTGTTTTTTTTTTTAATTTGTGTGCGTACTTCATTTATCGAAGTCAGGTAAGTCAACCATAGTAGAAGCTCACAAGGGTAGCGATAAATATCATTTGTGGTCTAACAGGGAACATTTATTTTTTTTAAATAACCAATATCGCAGACACACAAAATCAAAAAAAAAAAAAAAAAAAAAAGTAATTTCTAAGGCACTCTGGTGAAATAAGCCTCCCCAGCATCTTAACCATGGAGAAGAAAAAAATAATAATAAAAAAAAACAGTAAACCATAACCGCAAACTATTACTCTATGTTTTGCCATAAGGTCCTAACAAGACTTTTTTTTATTGGCTCTTTGATGATAACTTCAATCACTGTGTGGGAGATTAACAGTAATATAGTTGGTCACAAAATATTTAAAAAAAAATGTAAAAAAAAAAAAAAAAAAAAAAAAAAAACGATAAACGATAAACCCGTCAGGTGTATCTTCCACAAGCCTTTGTCGGCTTGACACGAAGCACATAAGTCTAAAATTGCAAGCCAAAACTAACTTCTAAAGTTTTTTTGCCGAACAACGGTTCTAAGACCCTTGCTGACTTGACACGTGAAAAAAGAAAATTAAAAAATATTATTTTATTTATTTATTTACGAAGCCTAGGAGCCAAAAAAAAGCCAGGAAAATTTATTAAAATAACTGATTAAAACTAACAATGCAAAAGTCATTGAGACATAATAAACCTAATTACCTTGATATATAATATTTGGTTGTTGTTTTTCATCTTGACTGCCGTTTGCCAAGGGATTTCTTTTATGTCTGAAATTAATTGCATCGCGTGTGGTCAGTTTTTTTTTTTTTGCTTTCTTTGAACCCTTTCTTCCCCAAGGTTACATAATCGCTATAAACTACTTGGAAAGCTATTTATTACCTCTCTTCTTGTACTCCAGAAATTATCATTATAATGCTTGGTTGTTCCTTTTTTTTTTTTTTTTTTTTTTGGAGAACCAAAAGAACCGGGCAAAAAAAAAAAAAAAGAAAAGAGAGGAAACAAAAAAAAAAAAGAAAATAGAACAACAAAAAAAAATAATAAAACACTGCTGGAAATTGGATTACGCAACACAAAAAAAAAATTCGAATCTCATTTTTTTTTAAATCTGTTAATTATTTTATTGAAGTTAAAATACCACAGTATCAGTCACAGTGACCTTCCCGAAGTAGAAATAACTCCTTCCTCAAATGTGGGGTTGCAGTGTCGGGGGAATACAGGATACACTTTCTGTTTGTCTTTTTTTTTTTTTTTTTTTTTTTTTTCGGACGATGGCCCCATTGATTCCCGTTATATAACGGCAAAAAAGGGTACCACAAAAGGGGATGGGTGAATAACTTTCAGCAGCACAGAATTACTACTGTCGAAAGCCAAATCCACGAGGACACACCTTGTTGGGGGAGTGGAGGAATACCAACGTGTGTGATAAATAGTCATTTAAGAAATTCGACTTTTTTTTTTTTTTTTTTTTTTTTTTTTGAACAAAGCCGAAGGAAAAAAAAGGGGAGGCGATAGAAAAAACAACAAGCATTTCATGTACTGAAAACTTGAGTAAAAAGTGAGACGGTTTGGAGGGGCGACCGTTTCTTCATGATTGACGACTAGCGGAAACTGTCGATGCAACCACGGCATTGAACACAAAAATTCTTCTTTTTTTTTTTTTCTTCTCATTTTCTTTCAATATTATTTTCACCAAAGAGCATGTATTATTCTGCTCGTGTAACGGAATTATAAAAACATCAGAAAAAAAAAACAGAATGGGGGAAAAAATTCCCTCTTCTTTCCTATCATGTATCAGTACATGTCAATCACGAATGCTCGCGCACCATATTTTGATAACTGCGAAAGTAGAAAGGGGGAAAAGAAAAAAAAATGGATGAAAAAGAGGAAAAAGGTTTCTTCAACACTGCTTTTTTTTGTTTCTGTTTTCTCTGTTTTTTCTCTTTTTTTTTTTTAACAACGAAAACAGTAACGACGCAATTAAAATAAAATATAAAGGAACATCCTCCCTAATCTAGGGGACCTATTCCGGAAGTGAAGTGAGAACCAAGCAGATGAGAAACCGGCCTTGGTAACGTACGAGATGCAATTTTCCTTTTAAAAACAGACTAGAAAGTCTATAACGTAGAATATACGAAATGCTATAAACTAATAGGGGGGGTGACAGTTTGACAATGTAGCAGTAATAAGATTATAATGAGCAGTATGACAGAAGACGACAGCTTCCTAATACTCTTGCGTGGGAGGATAAATTGATACCGTATTATCAAGTTCAGAGGAATAACTTGTGGTGAAAGGGGGGAAAGGTGGAAAAAAAAAAAATCAATTAACCTGTATCACTAGTACAACGCGTTCGACACGTTGCTTTTGTTCTTTTTTTCTTTTTACTGGTTTCAAGCCCCCCTACGAGTTCAGACTGACACTTCAGCCTCTTAACATTTATTTAGAGAAAGAAAAAAAAAAAAGATTGAGAAGCCAAGCTACACTCTCAGGTAGTTATAATAAATGTAGACTTTAACCCTCAGTTAAGACGAGACCTTTGTCGCATGGTGGTAGAAAAAAAAAAAAAAAAACATCCTTTGAAGACACATAATTATGGTAGTTAAATTGTCAACTGGGTGTGTTTTAGGGAATCTTTCTTAAAATCTTTATTAAACATTGACTCCAAGAGGTAGCTTTTTTTTTTTGACTTCACTTATACACTTTTTAGAAAAAAAAAGAGAAAAAAAAAGATAAGGGAAAATAAATCAGGTGCGAAGGACGGCTGAAAATAATAAATTTTCGCCAAGGAAAGGAGCAGACAGAAGCAAAAACAAAAACCTATTGAACAACAAAAAAAGAAAAAAAAAAAAGGAAAAAAAACTTCCTTAACTTGCAGGAGTTTTCTTTTTCTTCTTGAAATCAGTCAGCACCACATATGTAGGACTTAAGACCGACTACGAACACACACTTCGTTCTCAATATTACACCGAAAGGCAAAGAGAACAACCTGTTTAGTCTCTCACCTATTTTACTAAACCCACAGTCTGCTGCGTACCAGAGGCACTCACGCAACAATAGACTACAATCCGTAGCTGTTTCTGTGGTTCTTTTTCTGGAGATACATGTATTAAATAGAATTATAAAAAAAAAATTAAAATTTTAAAAAAAATTGACTTTTTGACTTTCCAAAGTGTGATAGAAAAGTTCTGTCGTCGTAGCAAAATTCTGATTTGGGACGCAAAATAGATTGTCGAAAGCTGAAATGAATCGCTTGTACAAAAATATAAATAATAATTGAGTACGTGATTAATCTGCGCTAGTTTTTTTTTTTTTTTTTTTCAAAGGGGATGTTTGTTGGGGGGTAAATCAACCAATATACTGACCTCACCTATACCCCACGTCAGTTAAAGAAAAAACAAAAATATACAAAAACAATACAAATAAATAAAAATTAGAAAACACTGTATATATCATAGCTGAATAAGTTTTTTTTATAAAAAAAAAAAAAAGAAAAGAAATTATATAAGAGAAGAGAGAAAGAGAGAATTAGATAATTTATTTATTTTTTTTACTGCTTGGCTTCAACCCTATAAGAACAAATCAGGTACTTATTTATTTATTTATTTATCGAAGTCAGAGGGGTCAAGGTCAACCCTTTGAGAAGCTCACAGAGGTTCCAGTTATTCGGCACCACAACTATAAGACTCTCACAGGTAAGAAGAGACATTCGTCTGGAAGCAAACAACTCTGGTTATACCAAATGCACGAAGCAGACAGTGTAAGAGACAATTGATAATGTTAATTATTTCGCCAAGGGCCATAATTTTGAGCTTGTTGCTCACATTCATTGTACACAATCTGAAAGAATTATGGTATTGCGCGTGGTAGTTTTTTTTTTTTTTTTCTTTTTTTCTTCTCTACAGAAGTTATTTTATGAATGAATAATAAAAAGAAAAAATAATGAAAGAAATAATAATAATAATAATAGTGATGATGATGATGACAACAAAAAATACTTAAAACAGCAAAATAGACTCTGACACAGGTTTTTTTTTTTTTTTTTTTGAGTCTCTCTGTATTAAAAAGAGACATTTGATTTTCCTGTAATGCCTTTTTTTTTTTTTTTTTTTTTTTTTTTTTTCTATTTTGAAAAAAAAAAATATAAAAAAAAAGGAGCGTTTAGGTGGTAATTAAAAATAAAAAAAAAGAAAACAAATGATGGATTGCAAAAACCAAAAAAAAAAAAAAAAAAAAAAAATTGAAAATACATAAAACAGACAATTCAACGAGAGATGTTGTCATAAAAATTTTTTTTATTTGAAAAAATGAAAAAACAAAAAAAAAACAAAAAAAAAACATTAAAATCATGATATTTATAAAATTAAGACATCGGGTGGTTTACGCCATCTAAAGTTTCATAAACTAAAATGATGTAGTCACGATAAACAACAATAAAAGGACTAAAAACAAAGGAGACAAAGTGCTTGAAGGAATAGCTTCGGTTGAACCATTTTTTTGCCACACCAACCTCTAATCACTGAAAAGTGAGAGAATCAAAAAACAAAAAAAAGTGAGAAGAGTAAACCAAACTATTTATATTTACAAAATGAAGACTAACTAACTCGATCAATCTTTTCCTGGTTTTTTTTTTTTTTTTTTTTTTTTTTTTTCTCCATTCTTAATGTCACTAACCTAACCCAAGAAACACAACAAAAAAAAAAAAACCACCACTATAACTTATGCACAAAAAATAACGAACAGGATATAACCAATTGAACGAAAATGCAGTAGTGACTTTTCTTTTTTTTTTTTTTTTTTTTTTTCTCGTCTCTCACTTACGGGAAGGAGTTCTTAGGTAATTAGAGAGAGAGTACGCCACCGGAAGCTAACTCAAAACAACTTTTTTCCTATTCCTTTATATTTAAGACGAAACAGGGGGACAAAAGGGGGATAGGGAATGCAAGCAATGAGATCGTAGAAATCGCTTGCCGCCTCTGGAGAAAATTGTTTATTATTTATTTTTTTTTTTTTTTAAAATGAAAAGACTAATATTATTGATAATTATTCACACCAGGCTGAACATTGCCTTGAAAAACAACACAAATACCTTCGAAAGGAGAACAGAAAAGGAAAAAAAAAGAACAGAAATTATTAAGTGATAATATGATATTATGGGAGGAATTTTCTTTTTTTTTTTTAAAAAACTTATCTCAGAAAGTTATCACTAGATGCAAACCATGAGAGTCGAACTCAGAGTGAATTGCATGCTTCAGTCAAGGGGAGTGAACGAGACCTTCGTTCGTACATATCCACAAGACCCAACCACACTGGAGAAAGTGGGAAAGAGATAGGCAAAAAAAAGAAAATACCTCACAATTGACTAACAATTGTGAGACTTCGGTATACATAAGGAGGGAAAAAAAAAAAAGAACGAGGGAACACATTAAGCGTCCCTTGTTTGATTACCGAAAAACAATAATAGAGGGAGAAAACGTATTTGTGGCATTTTCCATAAATTAGTTTTTTTTTTTTTTTAAAAATACCAAATCATTCAACCAGAATGAATGGGAAAAAAAACATCTCCAGAATCGCTACAATATTTTGATAAATAAATTGAAAATCCATAATATAAAAAAAAAAAAAAAAAAAAAAAAAAAAAAATCAATAATTTTTTTTTTTTTTTTTTTTAATTAAAACAGCACCCAGGTAAAACAGCGCCCAGCTTATACAGTACAATTGGTACATACAATTAAACAATTACACAAAAAGGGGGAAATGAAATCGGAAAAGAGGGGAAAAAAGGGTGGCGACAACAAAACGTATCTGCAATGTGCATGCCCCATTGGTAATAATCCACAGAGAGTTCATCTCGACTGCATAAGAAACCATGTCAGAGCTTTTCAAAGTACCATTACAAAACAATTTAAAAAAAAAAAAAAAAAAAAAATGGAAAAATTAAACCACACTACTGCTCCCAGACAGCAAGACTGGAGCTAAGGTCATGCAAAATGAATTTCTCCGTTGCTCTTTTTTTATTCAACGCGCATAGTGCGTGAAGGCTCTCTCTCTCTCTCTTTTTTTTTTTTTTTTTTTTTTTTTTTGTTTCGGAAGAGAAAAAACGGGGGAAAATAACTTGGGGAAAAAGAAAAAAAAAAGAAATATAAAACAACTTCATACCCACTTTGTCAAGCAAAGGAAACATAACAAAGCAGTAGAGGAGCGTTGCAAATACTCATCCGTGACAACCACGTAATCGAAACATACTAAAAAAAACCAGAACTGCACTTGATATTCCTTGCAGATAGTTGCACGTCCTGAAGTTACATCCAATGAAATAAATTGATCTTAATACAAGGCATACCAGCACTCGGTTCAATGCGGGTTTTTACAAAGTGTGAAGTGAAAGATGGCGGGATTGGGCGTGCAATAACAAAAACTTAACTCAAGATTGTTACTGAACGGGTTGGCACACACACAAAAAAAAAAGAAAATAAAAACAGGGACAATAATGCTTAAGGGGAAAAAAAAGACTTACCGAGGAGTACCGCTTGCTTTTAGCAAGATATGGAAACACCATTCCCAAAAAAAAAAGAAAAAAAAGAAGAAAAAAAAAAAAAAACGTTACGGCAAACAGTGTTTGCAGGAAGAGAGACAAGAAAAAATGATTCTTTTTCAAGGCAGGGGTGTGTGACAGGGCTGTTGGTAAAGTATAAAACAACCATTAGCATACCACCATCAACGTCTGACACAATTATTCAAAAAGTACCACAGAGAGAGGAAGAAGAAGTTCAATTGCAAAAAAGAAACTTCACAAAAAACCAAAACAAAGAGAAGAAATCCAAGTTCAAATCGACGAAGATAAAACAAAGAAGAAGAAGAGAAAAAAAAAAAAACCATCCCTCAAGCCCCCTATGTCGACCTCCAAACTGCTATTCACCAATTTAAGTATACCAGACTAATTAACCACACAATAAGTTCATTTATCATTCATTAATCAAGGATAGAGGTATTAAGAAAAACAAATAAAAAAAATGAACTAAAAAGGGGTGTGGGGGTGAAACTCAATCCGATTAGAATGTTACTTTAATACAAAAAGTGTTTAAAAAATTAAATAAAAGGGATGAAATAACAAGTTCAATCTGCAAAAAAAAAAAACTAACTGTTTTTTTTATTATTTTTTTTTTTTTTTTTATTACTGTGACGATCTCGCCTTTTGGAGTCTCCATTGTTAGCTGTGCAACGTGTTCACAAAAACATACGAGAGAGGTAGTGTGTAGGACACATAACAAACAAAGCAAAAAAATACAACAAGACGTTTTTTGCAATGAAAATATGTTACCATCCTTTAACACAAGAGCAAGACTGATAAATAATTTTTTTTTTTTTTTTTTTTCCCCTTAACCAAAAAGACTCTTGCACTTCTTGTTACAATTATAACCCTTCCTTCCTTCCTTTCTTTTATTTTTTTTTTTTAATTTTTTTTTTCCCCGGTATGGTGTAGTTAGTAATTTTCACCATTACCTTTTATATTAAAATACCAAACTAATCAACAACTTCAACAAACTCTCACTGAAAGTAGTAGATGCGGAGAATATACTTTTACCAGAAAAAAAAGAATAAAAAAAATTTAAAAAAAAATCTTTTTTTTTTTTTTTTTTTTTTTGTATGCTATACCTTTCTGATGGTGAAGCTAGTAATTTCACCATTCACTTTCCTGAACCTAACTGAATCAAAAAAAAAAAAAAAAAAAAAACACAACGAGTCTGCAAAAACGCAGACAACGACGAACTCTCCCTAAGCAGAGAATTCAAATTAAGTGTTTTTTTCTATGCTATACTTTTTTTCTGTTCGTTTTTTTTTATTTATTTTTTTTTTTTTTTAAAGGAGTTGTCAAATGGCTTGAGTTAGTGAATATTCACCATTTTTTTTTCCCTCTGAAACTACAAATTGAACTAAAGCAGATGGTGGTTCACAGACCTTTATCTAGCATCAACGTAGACACGCTTAGTGTGTACAGATGCACAAAAAAAGGTTACTCTGAAAACTACCATAGAGATAACTTTATGGGTATTGACTGATTCACCAAATTTCAAAAGAACCGTTGCCACCTATACAAAGCACCTCTCAAATGATTGTGGTTGTATACGCGAAAAAAAATAAGAAGAAGAAAATCAAATGGGTTCTCCGTAGCTAGGATAAATACTGAAATGAATAAGACTGATTCCCAATTTTGTTTTTTAACACTGTACTTTTTTTTTTTTAAAAGAGACAAGGTGAAGCTAGTATGGTTCACCTTCTCCCAAAAAAAAAAACAAAAAAAAAAAAAAAAAAAAAAAAGGGGGGAAGGGAAGTAAGAGATACTTTTTTTTTTTTTGGAGGGGAGTGAACTGTTTAAGCATGCTCACATACGCTATAAATATCTGTATTGTATCAAAGTTTTACTAATTTTTAACAATTAGTAATATTATGATATAATCTGGGAATGCTTCATTAAGAAAACGAAAGCTTTTTTTTTTTTTTTTTTTTTTTGTATTCAAGCCAAGTAGTGTTCAAGGGTAAACTCACGAGGGGAGATTATCTGCCAGCGTAGATTCCGCACATCCGTGAGACTCTCACTGAAGCCACTGCAGGACTTTAGACTCAATGCTCTGCACAAGACAGACAGCGTAACAGGATTGACAGTCGTCAAGAAACATGGTATCTGCCAACCAGTAAATGCCAACAGCGCCTTACTGCTGCAGACCTCTCTTGAGCTGTCACCCAGCATAAGGGAGGGAAGCATTAGAGGAAAAAAAAAAGAGGCCAGAATTGGAATTATAAGCGCATCCTAGGCGCCGTACTGAATCACGTTGCGATGAAATCAAAAGATGCCTCTTTTTTTTTTTTTTTGTGTTGTTTTTTTTTTTAAAAAAAAAATTGACTCACAATACGGTTTGCTAGGCTGCTTTTTTTTGTTGTTTTTACTTTTTTTTTGTTTTTTTTTTTTTTTGCATCATATCAAAGCAATCTCATACTTGCAGCATACAGTTGATATGAAACATCAACCGTTGTTTGGAGAAAGGAAAATAACAAGCAGATTAAAAATGATAACACAGGTAGTGGCCTTATGGAATTCCATCAGAAACACTAACCTGCACAAGCCCAGATGCAATAAACGACTATTTATCAAAAAAGGTTTTTAGATTGCTCATTTCAGAGCACGAAAACGTTCTCTCTCACTTGAGAAAGGTCCTTACGGAGATAGCTTCGCTCGTTTCAGAGCGAAACGAATTGACTTTTTTTATTTTTATGTTATTTTTTCATTCTTTTTTTTTTTTTTTTTTTTGTTTTTTTTTTTTTTCCCGTTTCTCTACTAATTTCCTCCCAACCGAATCAAATGCAAAGCAAGAGAGTCACCACGAAAAAATACAACAGCAAGGTAGGTTCGGCAAACCAAATCTCCTTTTCCCAACATGTTTTGGAAAGAGTAGAATCAATACTGTGGTATTCCAGAGCAACTGTAGAACTTTCAATTAAATTTCGATCAGGGATAGAAAAAAGTAGGTCAAAAAAAAAAAAAAAAAAAAAAAAACGGAAATCACGGCTGTCCAAGCTAGTGAGGAGTAACTCGGTTGAACTAAAATATTTATTCAGACTCTGAACTACTATTACTGAGGGTACTCATAATGGAGCTACTTGACATTACAGATGGTGACGGAGCATATGAAGGAGAGTTACCAGCAGCACAACAAGGACATGCTTTTGGAAGTCCTGTTTGAACAGCAGCATTAACTTGATACTCTGGTAGTACCAACGACAATAAACATTCCGGAAGTGGAGGTACTTCTGTTGGAGTTTTAAATGCTGGACATCCAAGTCTTGGTCTGCATCTCAACATTGACAGTACATCAGACGGTAATGAAATAGAACCGTTATTAACGTGTTCCTTAACATCTCTTACGAGAGGGTGTTTTATTGTTTTTATCAATCCTAAAAGTTCTTTTAGATGGTCAATTGCTGATTCTCTTTCGGTTTCAAAACTTTGTTGAGAATCTTCCACACAAAGATCATCACCAAGAATGTCAAGAAGCGGAAACGATAGTGTTAAAGGTTTTGAATTCCTCTTTAATATCGGTTGAGAACCCATCATGACTTGCATTGACAATGGAAGGGTCGGAATGTCAATCCCAACTTCATCATCGTCAATCATTTTACTCGGACTACTTGGGAATAACATAACAGGACTGCATCCGCCACTCTCACCATTGTGAGTTGGTCGTCTCCTGTTAGACAGATCATCCTTGTAATCGACGTTGCTTTGTGTCTTACGAAGCTTTAATGTTTTTACATGGTCTTGTCTCCCGATGCGCTTTCTGCGAATTGGCATGCTGAAGCCATGTTCCATATAGTTATATTGATTACTCGCCTACCATCATCAAAATAATTAAAAAAAGAATTTTTTTGAAATAAATTACATTAAATTAACACTAACAAAAAAAAAAAATACTGTCTTTCTGCGATGCATATTCATACTAATTCACACCTGTGTAATCGAGAAAAAAAAATAAATAAATAATAACAACATCAATACCGTCCCTTACATGTATAATAATAAAATCGTTAAATACAATATAACTGTGTAGAGGTTAGTAGGATGGTTGTAGCATATCTATAGCTCTAAAAAATAAAACAATGAACTTACACCGAAAACAGAAAACGAAAACTACGAACACATTTCTCTGTTAAAGAAACATGATGTGTTCTGTCCTGTTTATTGGTGTGCATCACATCAATCGTTTTCTTAGAATGGCTCAAAGAGAAAGGTTGAAAAGAAATTGAAAGAGAGAGAGAGAGGAACAACTCACATTGCCTTCTTTCAGCTGAAAGAGCATGTGGTTTGTAGTCCTATCGAGCAACAGAAGATTCAATTTGCAGCCATTTCCGAAGACTCAGCTGCGACAGGATGACAAAAAAAAAAAAAAAAAAAAAAAAAAAGATTTCCAAATGTTCATACTGCCCCTGAACACTTTACTTGTCAAGGTCGGTCTATACAACGCAAGTAATCACAGAGAGAAATAATTTCGCTAAAAAGGTTTTTACAATCGCAAGTGCACCTTCGACTTAAGCAATTTGCTTGCTGAGTCTGAGGGGTGGTCTTAGAATAGAATACAGTAATAGGGTAAATGTGTTTAGTTGGTTTCTTTTATTTTTTCCTTAGATATCACAAGCGAATAACTTTTTTTACACACAGAGATGTCTTTTTTAAAATAAACCTTTTTTTTGGTTGACAATTCAATGCAAAGCCTCATATCTCACATTTGAGAACACAAAAAACAAAATAGCTAACTGTTAGTCGGGGTCAAAAGCCGTGAGGCTCTCCCGCCGACGAATACCTGCTGCATTTTTTTTAAAACTACAAAGACACACTGCGAAGGAGTTGTAGAAAGAATCGTTGCCTCATCTTAGACACGTTGTGATTGATGATTTCAGGTCTTCTTAAACAAAATAAGAACGGGAAGAAACAAAAACAAAAACAAAAAACCACCCGCAAATTAAGGATCAATCCTGACTAACATGAGGAATATTCGTTTGATAAGTACGTCCTACTGACTGAGTTGTTTTTTATCTTCGCAACTTTCAGTAGTAAAAACGAAGAGAGGGGTACAACAAGATAAAAAATAAATAGCGTCGTTACTATAAATGTTTGTTACAATGTCAAAAGAAAAGTATATCACCGACTTTCAAGAAAAGGAAGGTAAGTTCAACATTGAAAACGCTACGACACAAGAAATAACAGCTGTGAGGTATGTAAAAGAGGTCAGAAAACTTCCTTCAATAGAAAATGCATGTCCCCGAAGACAACAAACAGCAAAAAAAAAGGGTTAGAAAACCCTCTCAACAGACCGCCTTCAGATATAAGTTTTCATAAGGTATAAAAAAGATTTCTCTCAAACATGTCAATAGATGTGGCTACACATAACTGAATTGTTTACATAGAGACCATACTATTAAAGCTTCGCTTACTTAATTGTTTTGGAATTTTAGGAAGGTCAATAACTACATCTGTGACTAACGCACCGTAACGGTATCGATCAGATTTCACGGCTTCAGCTTGATCAGGGTGAAGAGTTACAGTACGATCTGTGAAGCAATTGAATATGGGAAATGGACGGACCTTTCTCACCCAAGCCAAGTCAACAACATTATTTAATAGAGTAACTACCGATGGTATCTTGTTGAGGTTTTCTTGAGTTCCATTTTCAAAATATTTATCAAGAGACACATTCAACTCAGAAATCGGATTATTTCCCCTATTCTCAAAACAATACATCCATTCTTCATTATTCTCTTGTAAAATATCTAATAGGTTGTAGGCTTTTAATTTATTAACACTGTTCTTGTGATAAACCTGTATCTTGCAACGGTATAAAGCAACTACAGTCGGAACTGATTCAGCAGTCTTTTCTTCTACCAAGGTGTTTATCCGTAATTTTCTTGCTAGGTTGCTTAATGTTTCAGCTACTATCATGGTCTGTCCTAAATTTGCATATCCTCTCTGGTTGTCACCTCCGACATTGCCGCATATGTCTTTTCCATGACAACAGCCAATAGTTACGTTCATTGTTTGACAAAGTTCTTTGTGACATTTGTGAACCAGGGCGAGGGCACATTCAACTTTTCCACGAAATGTTAAAAAGAAAACTCCTGTTGGAGACATTGATAAGTTACCTCTCGTATTCGATGAGAGAGATAACCAATTTGATAATTGAGTATAGCCATTACAGATTGTGGGTAAATCATATTTCGCTGCTGAATGTGTGAACGGGTTTCCAACAGCAACAATAGTTGACGATCGTCGTTCTAGTCCGACTGCAAGACGGGAAAAGCATCGAACTGGAGCAGAACCTGTCTCTGAATATGGTGTTGATTCACTTAGGAATTCACTGCTAACAGTGACGCCGTCTTCGCTCTCACTCTCGCTCTCTCCATCAGTACCACTTATCAAATGTGATGGTAAGTACGGTTTATAAAGAGTCAGGTTTGCTACGATTGTTATAAATGCTTTTTGAAGTTCGTCAGGATCTTTCAACTCATTTAAATATTCCAATTCTGACAATCGAAATCCACTTATCGCTTCTGCAGTCTTCCCTGCCATGATCCTACCACTATGTAGGTTGTTGCATTTAGATAAACTTTTCCAGTGTTCTACACTTGTATAAATAACCAACCCAGATAACGTTATGATAACTCCGAATTCAAGACCAGATAATATGTTGGACTCGCGAGATATGTCCTGGAGATTACCAGCTCTCTGTTCAGATTGAACAAAGAACTGGTCGATTGGTTCCATAATACCAGTTTTCTTTCTGTGATAGTCCATTCCGTGTACTAGTTGCATTGCGTATGTTTGATTTGGTGGAGCTGTCACACTAAATAAAAGACTCTCATTCAATGATAATATTGTAATGTTTGATTTTATTACATTTGGATCAGTTGGTCGATATTTTCCAATCATAGCATGGAACGCAACACTTTCAATGTCTGTTAACGCATCACTTCTTGATTTAGCAAGCGTCACCAGACTAAGTTCAGTATCTGTAAAACCTGAATTTGACATCCTCTCGGTCAGAGGAACTGCTGGAGTAGATGGTCTTGGCGGACCTCCTGTAATATACAAATCCCAATAAACTCTGTGAGGATCGACAGGTAACGGTGCCATTCCATCACGTATTGCGACAATTTGATTAAAGCATTCCCAATAAGTAACATTACCTGTTACCGTAAAGAGTCTTATGAATCTTGTCAAGTCATCTGAACTTTGTCGTAGTTCGGATGCTAACTTCAGAGTAGATAACATCGTGTGATTAGTATCAGTAAATCTACGTTGGATGTCATAATTGACGATTATCACTCCGAGTAGTAATAATAAACAAATGATGTGAAGTCCGAGAACAAGTCGAGTGTTGACAGCCATCTCTCGTTGGTGTTTTAAACTGTTCATAAAATACTAATACGAAAACCACCATACTAAAACGAATATTCAACGCAACACACATATGCGAAGGGAAGAAGCAGAAGTGGGGAAAATGGTTGTGAAGAGGGAATGTGCGTTCTTTTTTTTATTTATATTTTTTTTTTTTTTATTATTCTATTTTCTTTTTTTTTTTTTTTGGTGGGGAAGGGGGGGTCCCTTCTTCAATAAACAAGGAAAAATATTGTTTAATAGTTCTGCTAACATTCTTCAAATAATTGCTCTAAGGAAAGCTTATAAAAGTCATTTTATTTTTTTTTTTTTTTTTTTTTTCTCTTCCCGTCTCCACTCGGCAGGCGGATGGACTGAAACTGTCCTCCAAAAAGCTTTGACACAGTGACAACAATTAAATTTTAAGAAAAAAAAAAGAAAAAAGAAAAAAACGCACAAAAACAAACAAACAAAAAAAAACAATGGATTACGCGTGCTGACTTTACAGCTTGCCCTGCAGGCGTGTCCATTGTTTGGTAGTTCGACTCCGAAGAACGAGAATTTTCATTTTTAAATTTCACATTCTCATTTTCGGTTGTGTAGCAGCAAGATACGGATCTACTATGGTAGACTGCATGAGTTACATTCGCGCACACAGTCAATAAAGAAGATGTGAGTTGGTTTCTATCTATTACGTCACAGTGCACATGGTGCTTTGCGACTTGATTTGTTTTCCCCTTCGTAATACTAGCAGTTTGGTGTCAATATTACTCTGATGACTCACAATGGCTTTGGACGAGACCTCCCACTTGACAGAAATGAATCTGAGTTGTGGAGAAATAAAATGTATAACTTGAAAAGAAACGAACCTTGTGGTTCATTCGTTTTTTTTTTTTTTTTGCATTTTTTTTTAAAGTGAAAGCTAATTGAGCCCACAAAAAAAAAGTTTTTTTTTTTTTTTTTTTTTTTTTTTTTTTTTGACGAGACATCAATTAGCTTTCCGACTTCGGTTTTGGCAACCCATCTCTGATGAACAAATCGGATTGGTCTACAAAAAAAAAAAAAAAAAAAAATGAAAATAAAAATAAAAAACAGGGGAGAAAGTAATTTTTCCCTTTCATCAGACATTAAATGTTCAGAAAGAATAAGCAACTCATCAGGAAATATTGGATAAATCTGAAATTATTCACTACTGATGGGCCAGAAGTGAAGGTGGTTCTCACCTACGGGGGCTAGTCAAAAAAGAGAAAAACGGGAAAATTGATTGAAAAAAAAAAAAAAAAAAAAACCTCTCTGGTCAACCTTTAACACCTGCTGACCAACCACCGAGGTATGAACTCACATCGTATCGGAAGGCAGAATAAAGAGGTGGCTATAAAACACTACAAGACAACTCATCTTCTTCACCAGTAAACTGGCAGTAGGAATTTTTGTTGTTCTCAAAGTCAAACACAGATTCAAATAAGACGCAACCTAACAGCATGAGGAGGGGAAGAACCACGTTTTGCTAATACTAACAAAGTAAGGAAGAAAGACCTTAAGATACCAACAAAGGAATAAAATAAGAATATTGGAAATGGGAATTAAAAAAAAATCAAATCTCCATTGAGCGAACATTTTTTTTTGTACTATCAAAAATGATTTTCCCCATCCGATGTGAAAACCGAAAAGGAAAAACAGAAGGTGAAGGGGAAAAAGAAAAAAAAACGGCGCGCGCTTACGTTTTTTTTCGAAGCCCGTACTTTGCATACAAAAATAAAATTGTCATTTTGGAGGCTATGCCGTGATTGCTATCCGAACAAAAAAAACAAAACAAAAAAACAAAATAAGTTTTTCATCTACGGAAAACACGTTCCACGGATAGCGAAGCTGCTGTTAAGCAACTGTTGCACACGAAAAAAAAAAAAAAAAAAAATGAAAACCATACAGCCTTGTCTTGTTGATACCAAAAACATACCTCCAAAGGGGAGGGTATTGATCGATAACAAAACAATAATCACAAGGAGAGATCACTATAATATATCGTTGCTGTTAGATTCCGTGACTGTTACTGAATTTACGTCAACACTATTGAGTACAACCACCATCACTAACTGAACAATAAGAAAAAGGGAGATGATTTAAAAAAATAAACTAAACAGAAAATAATCGGGGATAGACTTCTTTTTTTTTTTTTGCCGGTTTGGGTTATTCTATTACTTAAAATTTTGATTTTTTTTTTTTTTTTTTTTAAATTTGTTGTTCCCTTCCGAAACATATAGCACAGCGTATTGTTGCGTTGTGATGTAAGAATCTTTTTTTTTTTTTTTTTTTTAAAAGGAATATTTTAATTTCCAAAAAAAAAAAAAAAAAACGCATCTTCAATTCCCCTCACAAAATCGTCTACATTGCGGGAACCCTACTCAGGTCCATATACTTAGTTTGTGAACTGTCGCAATGTAAAACCCTCTCACACATAGCGATGGTGATATGGCTCTTGTTCGGATGCAAAGGGACAGGAGGTCCAATCAAACATCCTAGTCCAGTCTAATCACTGGTTGCTTGACGATAACATTTGTGTTGTCCAGCAACTACGATAAGATTATCACAAGACAGTCGGTCGAAGAAAGCAACTATAGGTTAATTAAAAAAATAACTACGAAGCAACACGCTGCTGTTGTGGTGGAGGTTGTTGTTGCTGCGGTGGTGGCTGTTGCTGCTGTTGTTGTTGCTGGCGAGCAGCTACAGGAACGTACAGCCCCGTACCGCATAGGCATCGAATAGTTTCACCCGCCTTTGCTGTAAATGTTCGACTACACCCTGGGCACAATACTAATGAGACATGTCTCTGAGACTCTGGTAATCTGCTGCTACTAATCAGCTGGTTGTCGTTCCTCCAGAGGGTACTTTTTTGCTGCGGCTTAATTAGATTCTTACACACGCACTTTACAACCTTCCCAGGTGGGGCTAGAAGTCTCTGCTTGCAAGAATTACAAGCCACGACAACAGAGGCAGCAGGATCCCATGTCATGTCTGTATTGAAGTTGTTTATGATTTGATCGTAGTCTACACTGCGAAACAGTGAAAGTATACATACTCTTGCGAACTTGGGTGTGCTGCGGAATGTGAACCGGAGCTTTATTGTGCATCGATCTCACTCTATTTGCGTCGTCAATTATACTGGAGCGACACAAGGGACACTTGATATCTCTCTCTACTTTGTCAGGGTTTCTAGCCTTTTCAATTTGTTCAACCATTTGTTGTTCCTATTTTTTTAAATTTTTGAGATTACGAGAAAAGAGACGTAACATCTTGAAAAGGTTAATACATACTCTGGTTTCAACGTACTTCATAAAGCAGATCATGCAGAACTTGTGCTGACATGTCGTGACAACTCCTTTATTTAAATCTGTAGTTCCCTTGAATTCCTCAAAGCACATAGCGCAACTAAAATCAGTCGCAGTAGTTCCTCTCACCTGTTCGTGAAGTTGTTGAGCCATTTCCCAATCCTTCTCTTCCATAGCTTTTTCTTGCTGATTCAAAGTAGCCTCGAGATTTCTAGCAAATTCAGCATCCCCAGAAGTTTCCATTTTTATAATTTTCTTGACGTCTGAAAAAAAATACAGTAAATTTTAATTTTACATTCACAAGTTTGTTATACCGATTAGTCATAACGTAGTTTCCTGATGAGAATAAAATAAAATAACTCAACAAAATAAACACTACAGCCTAACCATTCCATGCATGCAGAGCGTTCCGAAGGTAATATGGATCACAATTCCACAGGGGGAAAAAGAAAAAAAAAGAAAAAAAAAAAGTTATAGAGAAGTGACAAATCCACGCTCCAAAAACAGGTACATCTGTCGAAACGCAAAATATCACCTCATAAACATAATAAGCTGTAATAAAATATTTTTTACTTTTTTTTTTTTTTTGACACAGAACAAAAAAAAAAAAAAAAAAAAAAAAAAAAAAAAGTTGTACTCGAGTTTAAGCCAAGAGTATTCATATGCAGTAATCGGTACAGCTTTTTTCAGCAACCTAACAGGAACACTCTTTTTTTTTTTTTTTTTTTTTTTTTGACAATGTCCGTAAGGTTAATAGTACGAGAAAGAATAAATAAGAAGAGGGGGGACAGAGAGTGAAACTGGGGGGTGAAAGAAATGTGCAAATAAACCATCAAATAACTACTCAAAAAAAGGTGTTTGTGAAGGGCAAGGGAAGTTAATTAGCAGGATGAAAACAAATTTCGAATACCCTCTGTTTTGTTGTTGTTGTTGTTGTTGTTCCTCCACCACCGACACCGTAGTCTTTTGGGAAGACTAGTCGGGAAGGTTGTCCACAGCATAACACAAAAAAAAAGAGGGGGGAATAAAAATAATAACCTACTACTAAAACATACAATGCCTTGGTTGCACACGAAAGTATTTTTCATTTAGTTATTTAATAGTCGGAACTAGAATAACTTTGTGCAGCAAAAGGGATTCTCCCCCTCACATAACACATTTCTACTTTCAAAGAATAAAGGGAAAAAAAAAAAAACCGCGTACCGGCCAACAGGCAACGGAGCAACAATCAGAGTACAGATCGTCATTTTTATCTCAAAAAAAAAAAAAGGTTTTTTCAAACGCATGCATGGATGAGTGAGTAAGTCGAAAGACCGTTTTAGAAAAGACCACACACACACATTCAAGAAGGTCGGTTAGTACTATGAATGTCCTATCAAGGTCACTGATGAAGAATTGATTTCTGGGTGTTGGGAACATGTGCTCAAGCAAGAAGGCAGCTAGACTACTGGAAGTGTTGAATATGACAAGTGAGGACTGTGCCTTTGAACAAAGCTGAGAGTCCAGCTGCTATAAAGCCATGGTTTTTTTTTTTTTTTTGTTTTTTTTTTTTTTTTTAATCGAAACTAGGTATCGCACAGCCATGAGGCTTTCATTGTTAAAGCACAGGCTTACCAAACAAGGAAGATAAAAAAAGGGAAAATTCACAATTCTGCGAACAACATACCACATTGACCATTTTATTTTTTTTTTTTTGTTTTTAGATCCCTCAGTAAGTAGCATCTCTGCGTCAAAGCAGGACCACAAAAAGAAACTATTGTCTTGGTTGGTTTTTTATGCTTTTTTTTTCTTTTTTTTCTTTGCGAACCAAACAACGCTAAGAACGGGAATCCAAAAGCTCAAGGAAAAGCTTACAGGGACGGTAACGTGCACCTGTGAGCTCCCAGATCAAAAAAAAAGGAACCTAACAAAAAAAAAACAAAAAAAAAAAAGCTGTGCAGTGCTGAGTATAGTGCGCCGCCAGCAGGCTCGGAAGAATAGCTGGTGTCGCGTTTTTTTTTTTTTTTTTTTTTTTTTGTTTCCCGTTTCTTCTTCAGGTTTTTAACTATTGAAAAAAAAACTATCTTTAAACCCAGAAAAGCTCAGAATAATTGGGTTTAATAATGCTTTCGTCAGGGTAACCCATTTTTACCGGAAAAATATTGTAAAAGCGACCCATTTGTGCCTGCAGGCCTACAATGGATAATCGTAACAGCCAAACGTGAATGAAAAAAAAAATAAATAAATAAATAAGTAAGTAAGAAAACACAGGCCCAAAAAGGATAGCAATAATAATTGGTCACTGAGCAATCTTAGCACTAAAGAAGGAGACAAATCCTTGCGGTTTGTGCTTTTAAAAAGAAAGAAGAAAAAAAAAAGAATTTGCTAATAATAATAATTTTTCGCACTTTTTTTTTTTTTTTTTTTTTTAAATGTGCATCCCCAACTCGAATAACTTCATTCACAGATTTAAAAAAAAAAAAAAAAAAAAAAAAACTCAACTCAACTCAACTCAACTCAACTCAACTAGAAGAGAAGAGTTTTTTTTTTCTGTAGATCACCACGAAGAGAGGTTCGGTGATTTAGTATTATTTGTTATCACATCAGACAGAGTGTAATATAGTTAAATTTTAAAAAAAAAAAAAAAAAAAAAAAAAAAGTCGTAAGATTGTTCACATTTAGATTACTAAACAACAAAAAGAAGATCAACGTGAGCCTAAATTAAGAACACACTATTTTGTTTTATTTTTTTTCTTTTCTTTTCTTTTCTGTACTTCTAAACCAACAAGGTTATAAAAGGAAATGGTATAACTGCTTATTTTTTTGGTCTGGGTTAACGTGATTCCGCACCGACCTGAAAATTAAATAAGATAAAAAATACAGTTGCTACCCCACCTCAAAAAAAAAGTTAGGAGAAATTTGCTGCTTTTTTCGAAAAGCAGGAAACTGAAGGTAGATATCTACATCATGAATTCTTTTTTTTTTTTTTTTTTTTTCATTCGTTTCGTTTTTTTTTGTTCCTTACAATATCGCAAGGCTGAAAAGGTCAAGAAGAAAAAAAAAAAAAAAAAAAAAAAAAAATCGCGCATACAACGAGAGCAGCGTGAGCTTATTGTGCAAAGAGAGTTCTCAACGACAAAGGTATCCTCCTCCGAGGAAGAACTGTTTGAAGAGTTCTTCTTACCAAAAATGAAATTTTGAGATCAGACTGGATACCCAACAGTAATAAACTTACCTGTTACGATGTGAGATATCCATCATTAAAGTTTTTTTTGACCACCGCACTAAAGGTTGGTTAATTTAGCATAGAATATACACTATCAACAGGGAATATAGAAGGTTTACCAAAAGCTGTGAAAATATCAATTGAGTTGTACGATGTTGTGAGTTGAGCATCGAAATCTTCAGATAATTCAGGTGGCTTGTTCTCATCCCAAATTGGTAGTCCGAACGACTCCTCATTAGAGAAATCACCAAACTTAGCATCCGATAAAAACGAAATCTGATTCTGTCCGCTGCATTTACTAACAGGACGTGACTTTAATTCTCTTTCTGCCCACCATTGTCTGCAAACATGAAGATTGCCACACGATCTTCCATACTTGCAACGGGAGGTGATATGAGGCCGACATACATCCCTCATGGTAAATATTTTATTCTTTTTAATTTTATGAATTGATTCATCGTAAGCCAATCTATCAAACGGTATTTCGATAGTCTGCGAACCGTCCATTACTGTTGCTGAGCCAATCAGTTTTAAGGCGCTGTCTCCGTGATGTTTGCAGCATGGTGTTCGTAGTCTTTTTAAATTTAAACTGTGTAGCTCAGCGTGTTTAACGTGAATAAATGGACAGTCTTTGTCAGCTGTGCAAGCACTTAAGGCGTTCGGATCATGATGTGGACAAAGAGGTTTCGGTTTAAATTTTTTATTTGCGAAGTCGTTTCGATAATCGTCAAGTCCTCTTGTTCTCAGAACTGCTGGAAATCTAACTGCGAAAACAGTTCTTCCATCAGAGACCACAACTTCGGTTATAAAGTTTTCCTCCAGTTCAACACCTAGTTCACGTCGTTTTTGTTCAACATACCGCCTATCGACATGAAAAGATTTGCATTTGCTTCCCTGTCCACATCGGCCTTCCAGAAATAAACGACATAAACAAGATCTGTGTCCCTTGCCTTTTAGTCCAGCTGTCAGTGAGATAAACCTAGAAGGAACTTCGTACACAACATCTCCTTTTACCATTGGATCTTTAATACATGTTGTCGATCTCATCGTTGTGGTATTAGGATAAAAGCTGTTAAAGAAATAGTTTATAGTCATCAGTCGTGTTATAAAAAGTATTCTTACCACACTATTCACAACACGGTTATATCCAATCAATTCTTCCCAATACAGCATCTCTCACCGTCACGCTAACAGCAACTGCTGGAATTACTTTTGCGTAAGTCGGAATAAGACCTGCGTATAGAGACCGAAGGCCACCCTCTTTTGATAGCCAAGTGTAATGTGAAATAACTGATTTGTTTGCAGTTATTCCGAGTTGAACTCGTCTGCGAAGTAGATCGAGAGGGTAGACAAGCGTTTGTGATACCACTCCAGCAATTACACCAGAAGCTATGAAGTGTGAAGGAGGAGACCTGCCGTGTTCTGGTGAAAATCTTTGCTTCGCATAGCTGCGACAGTAATCAAAAACATACTGCTGAAACCCAACAAACAACGACATTGCGAATAATGTTGGAGCCAAACCCCTGTACAATACACCTACAGATAAGGGAGGTAACTTACCTGAATCTCCAGTACAAATTGCAGACGCACGCATCCTTAATGTGTCCAATGGATGAGTACAGATGGTGGCTAAGCCTCCTGCAGCACATCCTGCCCCTAGTCTGCCATGCCAACCAAGTCCCTCATCAGGTAATTGTTTAACAATCTTACCGTAAGTAACACAAATGATACCCGAGAATGGAATTACTCGAAGGCAATTATAAAAATTTCCCTTAAATAAACCTGACACTCCCTCATTTGAAAGTAGATTCCGAACTGCTTGTAAAGGAGTTGAGTTTTTTGGCAACGTCCCACACTGAGCCATTAATTTTACGCGTTCCAATGGAGAGGTGGCTGTGCGAGAGCAGACTCCACCGCAAGCGCCTGCTATGAAAGGAATGATATCAACGGAGACACTAAATGAATATTCTGATCCATAGTCGATACCGGAGGCTGCCTTCCAAGCATCGATGAGTTCAGATATAGATTCGATATTTGAAAATTTAGTATTATATTCCTCAATGCTTATCGTTCCATCACCATCTGTGTCACAGTCTCGTATTATTTTATTTACTATTTCTTCGTTGACTTCGATACCTTGTTTCTTAAATATTGAAATTATCTCTTCCTTACTAAGGCGATTATCACCGTCAATATCGACCTCATTAAATGTATTTGACATTAATGAGTTTGACTACAGATAAACGAAACACTATTTACTGTGAGAATGAAGAAAAGATTTTTTTTTTTTTTTTTTATATTGCAGAGGAGGAAAAAAAAAAACATCATTTTCCGTCTATTAGTAAAGGGTTTTCATTACACACACATTTTTTAATTAAGCTGATGAGGAAAAACAGTAACACAAACATTCTCATCTGATACCCAATTCTTGTGGAGTTAGAAGGAACTCTCAAGGAGCGGACAATAAAGTCATCGAATTTATATGGCAAGCACACACTTGCTAAGAGAGGAAGTATTGTCACCAGATGCCATACGAATAAATAGAATTTGTCTTCTTAATCAGAAGAAATTAAAACACTCGATACCCGTCTTCAGCAATACGGACAGAGAATAGCTTAAAACTTGATTTGCTTTACTTGGAACTGTAAAATTTGTTTAAAGTCTCTTGAGAATACAACTAATCAGCTTAGATAATTAAGACTAGAGATGATGTAATTCACAATACACATCATCAACATCAGAGACAGAGTTACTGACTTGTGGATATTTATTATCCCAAAGAGATTTGTATCAAAAAAAAGAAAAACAGATGTCGAAATGACGTCCTCACACTGGACATCAACGACAACATATTTTTTGAGAACTACAAACAGAGAGATAACCTCCTCAAGTCAGAAGGTCTAAAAACGGAAAGAGAGGATGAAAAATACCGTTCACTAAGTTGGTGTCCTTCATAGCAAGATGGTAAAAATACATATCGAGTCCTCACACTGAACATCAATAAATAATTAACTCATCTCACTGAGAACATTAACAAAGCAATCAGTGCGTTGACCTATCTAATACAGGACAAACTGAAAAGAGAGGGAAGGGTGTAGTTTGATTTCGTACACTAAACATCACTAATGATATCTCAATCAGGTGATGTGTTGTCGATTTGAAACAAACACCGTCACAGAATTCTATAATAGAGAGGGGAGGGGCTACAGAATTGGAAACAGAAATAGCGTCCGGGAATTCAAACTCCACCTTAGATGGGCAAAACACAAAACAAGTTGAGTTGGTGTCCTTCATAGCAAGATGGTAAGAATACATATCGAGTCCTCACACTGAACATCAATAAATAATTAACTCATCTCACTGAGAACATTAACAAAACAATCAGTGTGTTGACCTATCTAATACAGGACAAAATAAAAAGAGAGAGGGAATGATAAAAATCACATCCCAACAGATGATATGCAGTTAATACTACTTTAGTCGAAGAAGACTGTTAATCATAAAAATAAACCTTTCAGGGAATCGAACATGCCAATTAATCCTGGAGATGAAGTCTGTGTAAGGATGTCAATCTCAAGTTGTTTTATTTCTTTGATTACGACATCCTTACTGAGTGGAGGATTCAAGATAGGAACATCACGAAGAGTAATTGAAATATTCAACTTCGAAAGGTCTTTTAAAGTAACAAATGTAACGTCTTCTGTATTCGTTGATCTGGTTATGAATTGTCTAGCGTTGACATATTTGTGCCATTCTTCATAATACACTTCTTCTTTGTCTTCAAACAGCCACTCACCTCTTACGAAGAGGTAGTGTCTATCAACGTGCTTGGTGCTTTTATGTCCATATGCGTTAATGAAGAACATCGTCTTACTTGAGAGTTTTGATGCCGAAGGCCAACCTTTCTGTTCTAAAACAGATCGGATCAGGTGTGGGTTACCATCTGTTAAAGTCCAAGGGTTAACAATTCCATTATCACCCCAATGAGTATGAATATCATCCCGAAGTGAATCGTACGCATACTGCAGATAACCATCCCCGCTGTTAAACCCTCTGCCTAGTAAAGAAGCCACCCACGATGTTCCAAATAAATACCCTCCCTTAACATCAAGATTCACAGCTATAGGAAAATGAGGTTTATTTAATACCGACCAAGAGTGGATTTCTGCCAAAGCAGTGCGTAGATCAGGTGAAGTACTAGTGGTTAAATCATCAATGAGGTATTCATGATGGACTTCCCATCTGCCGAGATGGATGTTCCACCAAATATCTAACTCAATATTACGAATCCCTGAACTGAGTTGTTCAGCTAAGGTTCCATGAGTATAACACCAAATCCATAAGAAGAAGTATGAAAATAATGAGCACTTATGAGTTGAGTTGTGGGTACCAAATATTGAGTGCTCATTAAATCGTCGTGTGTTGTGTAGTAAGTTGTATTCATCACTTTTGGATAATAGTTGCTTGTCTCCAACAGAAGACCTGATTGTGGCAGGTATCGACATCAACATTATGGTAAAAAAAATTAAATATAAAAACCTTTTTACTACAACTGCTACTCTCTGTGATGACGGAACAAAAGTTGTCAATACAATCCCAACTAAGCTTCCCAACACCCTACCCCAGTTAGTCGCATTGCGAACCCACAATAATGCGTACAAACCAACAGTGACTACAATCAGTAAAAAGCAAACCATTCGATTGGTCAATATGTCTCTCATTGTGTTGTTGTAGAGAGAATGAAAGTATGGGGAAATATAATTCCTGTGAAGGGAGGAAGAAGGAAAAAAAGAATAAGTAAATATTGTTTGTCTCGGTTGCATGTCAATTTTATTCAAGGTATTATTCACTCAAGCAATAATGCACACCCCCCTTGATAGTGGTGTGATCTTGTTAAGAGTTTCTGCGATTGTGGATTCAATGTGGGCACTAATATTCAAAAAAAAATTAATTTTTTTCTTTTTTTTTTTTTTTTTTTTTTTCCACTTGATCAGAATTGCTGATACTGATTCAACGTATCAAGCAATCCTCTTCAAGAAGACTAATAAAACCACACAAAGTAAATATAAGAGAGGTGCACCAGTTGCTAATGACCCACCACAGTTCACTACAATCAATTGTCAGTATGCAGGAACAGTGAAGGGTACTCGACTGTGTGTGTAAAAAAAAGAGAGGTAAATTATTAAACTCAGTCTTTAGTATAAACTGATGGACAACATTTTCTTTTAATAGAAAAGTATGTTGATAGAGAGCCACGCAATTATACAATCTGTTTTGAGAGCAATACGAGGGGGAAAAAAAAAAAAAAAAAATTTAAAACATTATAACTGGGAATAAGCAAATCGCATAAATTGCGACAGTTTTAACGAAAAAAAAAGTGTAAAAAAAAAAAAAAAATCCGCAAAAACCGGTTTCAAAAAACACAACGTCTTGAATAAAGAGGTACAGAATAGAAATAAATATATGCTAGCTCGGTGTATTCGTCAAGACAGATCAGCGGGTTAAATATGAGATCCAAATGAAAAACCATTACTTCAGGGGGGCAGAGTACAAGTGTGTGGGGGAGCCTTTTTTTTTTTTTTTTTTTTTCTCCATCTATGACATACATTATGAAAGTAGTGCCTTTACACTCCAAGCAAATCGTATACGAAAAAGCCAGAAAGGAAAAAGGGAGGGGAAAAAAAAGGGGGAGAGGAAAAAAGAAGTCATGGGACACTTCCAACACGCTCAGAGATGTCAGTCGGTTATAAGAATCCCACAACTTATTGAATAGATATCTAAGTGAGTCTACGTTAGCAGAAGGGACGTAAAGGAGCTGTAATTTATCTGACAGCAGGAGGAGTAAGACAAAGTGCATGTACTTGACACGACTAAAATAAAAAAAAAAAAAAATAAAAAAACGTAAGAGAGAGGGATAAGAGTAAAACAACAACAACACTTCTTACCAACTTTTTGTTATCCTCCACACAAAGCAAAAAAAAGATTTGTGATTTCTACAGCGTTAGAGGCAACAACGTTAGTACGTAATAACGTGAGACGTGAGACATAATAATTAAAAAAAAAAAAAAAAGGGGGGGACTTGGATAAATAAATCAAGGTTAACACGCAACAAATTAGACATGAATCATTATAGGGGGGGGGACAAGTGGGCCCAAAAATACACCAGAATGGCTGAGATGGGTTGGTTCTCAACCAGGGAACGAACAATTCAAGGTAAGGCTCCATACTGACTGCAGGAATGTACTATAATATTTAATTCTCACTGGCGCATCCTGAGGAGGGATTCACGGTGATTTTGTATGAGTAATAAGTAATTCCTGATCACAAGTCGGAAAACAACTGACTACCCAAAATCCATGGGATACCGAGCTATGCGAACCCCCCCAGGGGGGTACAGTCAGGACAGAGTCCCAGGTCACACGGGTTTGGTGTATTTTGGGCCATGACCCATTGAAAAAAAAAAAAGAAAATCTTTATAAAAAAAAAAGCACGCCACTCAGCAGACTTTATTTTCTTTTTTCGTATCCCCCCAGTAGTAAGTTCCAAACATAATATCAAATATCGGCCAATGAGAACCATAATTATAAACTACTTGATAGTGATGGTTGAGGTGGTAACGGTAAGGAAAACCATCCCAATGAACAAGTAAAGCCAAAAACATATATAAAAACGAAGTGAATTTCGCGACATAAAAATTACAAGGAAACAACAAAGAAGGCAACAAAGTAGATGACATAGTAACGAATGGTTCAACCAAGTGATCGAATGAGAAATTTGTAATTCCAATCATGTGATCTGGTTTACGCCAAGTATGATGGAATTCGTGTCCAAAGGTCCATAAAGGCTTCCAATCATGCATGAGTCTGTGTTGAAAGTACCAAGATATTTCAAACCCTAACATCCACAATAAACTATCGACAACAACCATACTAACATCATCCATTCTCCCTGCACTACTCCGAAGCATTCCATTACAAGCCATAAAGTCAATCACAACTTGATAGGTTGGTAACAAAAACAACGTGTTCGGTAATATAGACTTGCTAATCTGTACAATATGAGTGTCTGGTACTTTGCTTGAATCCCACCATCTGAAAACTGTCAATGAAGCAAAACACATTCCAGTTAAAAAAGAAGCTGCTATAAACCAATAAATTAAGAATCCAACTGCCCACTTCATCACAATCGTCTGTCTTTCGAATACAACGTCTCCCAATACGATTCTTCCGAGTGATAAGAACATATTTTGAATTGATGTCGTGTCTTGCTCAGTGCTCCATCCACCTCTCATATTACCGAAATATGCGAACAGCCCTATCAAGGCTATAAGTGCGGTGTAGTCCATCGGGTTTCGATAGACCGTAGTAGTTGTACTTTTACACATTTTGTGTTTTTTATATGTTTTTGTGTTGTAACCTTAGCAGGGTTGAAAAGAAAGTAACGTTTTGTTTATAACTCATTCTGATTGTTGGTTTTGCGTTGGATGATCTGCGGCTGACGGTATCGGTCTGCTGCAAGAGAAGATCACCTCCCCTGTCTTTTCCATGCACTTGGAAAAGCAAGTCGAAGGCTAATCTGGAAATAAAATAGTTTCATAACACAAAAAATGTCATAAATTTAAAACATTTTAAAGTACTGTTGTATATCAAGAAGATTTAAATGCTTCTGCTTTGTTTTTTTTTTTATAAATATGTTATTCTTCTAAGTCTTTTATGTGTTCCTTTCCGAACACAAGATAGAACGTCATTTTGTTTTCGTTTTTTTTTTTTTTTTTTTTCACTTTTCTTTTTCCCGGAGGGGACAGTTCTCAGAAATCAATTTATTGCAAAATAGTAAAGACTACAAGGTGTACTCTCAGCCTGACAACAATCAAGCGTTCCAATCACACAATTATCAAGACCGAAGCACACAGTGACATCTAAACTAAATATCATTCCCTCTCTCTCTTTTCTTTTTTTTTTTAAAAATATAATTTCATTCATTTCACAACAGAACCGAAAGAGGGCAGAAGCGACTCACTGTTTACACACAACGATTTAAATTCCTTCACACCTCTCTTATTAAGAGTTTGAGGTAGGCAGACCCACCAACCAACAGTGATAATCTCTAAGAGGTAAACACAAACATATTACGTCACACGGGTAAGAGCGTAGGTTTATAAGGATTTTGGGCATCGTATTCCCTTTTTTGGTACGCAAATCTAAACGTTTTTTTTTTTATTGTTTTTTTTAAAAATAAAAAAGAGGAATTACAGAAACAATCCCAATTCGGATGATAAAAAGTACCATCCGTTTTCGAGACCGAAGAAGAAGAAATATAAAAAAATTAAAAAAAAAAAAAAAAAAAAAAAAACCAATTATCGGAAAACTATTGTCTCAGGTGATGTCACCTACTTATATAAATGAATAGGATGAGGACAGGGAGATAACTTCTGGACATCTACAGAAGTGCCACAGGTGATTGCATAGCGTCCTCAGAGTGTTTTCAAACTCAGAACATGTCGGGTGCTGACAACAGGACCACATACGTTCGTCTTAGTAAACTCTCGACAGTTATGAGAAGATTCGGTCCTTCAAAACAACGGGACTAACATCATTACTCAGTCTGTGGGATAATATCACAACAGGAATTGAACCTCAGCGATCACAGATGAACTCAGCTTAACAGGTTCTACAATAGACCAGTAATACGACAACAATCTCTAATCACGTTCCTCATCACTCGCTTGATCAGATTTGGGAGGTCGTGGAACCTGAACCGACGCTCTGGCTATAATATCACAACATGTCTCGTCAGCAACAACAGGACTTAGTAGAGCCTGTGCGATTGCAGGGACATGCCTGGCGTGAACAGCAACAAGACCACTATCATCACAATGAATAACAGGTGATTCCACAGTATGAGAACCCGTCTTGATTGCTGCACTCCATTTTAAGGGAGTCGCATAAGAAGGACCTCCGCGAACGCAGAGAGAGTCTGCGAAAGCGATGAAATTCATATCATCTAAACTACCTGCGTGGGACACACTGCTGTCTGTGTTGATACCAACAACTCCTAAAGATTGGAAATGTTTAGCCATTTGGGGATTCAATAGACATGTCGTTGATCGAGTTCCCTCACCTTTCGTAATGTCCGACGGCACCAACACTTTAGGTCCAGGAATAGATTGTAAAAATTGAATAAAGTCAATCCAATACTGAGGTTCCTTATCTTCTAATGTGTTATTAGATCTATACATCACACTGATAGCTCTTCCAACTAGAGGACCTTTACCACAACGACGAGGTACAGATTCTCTGCTGACGGTTACTACACATCCTCCTTGTTGATCTCTCCCAGCTTCATAAAATTCAGAGGTCGTAAATTTTTGAGCTATCCGCAATGACTCTTCTTCAGTGTATTCCTTTTCACGTATGATCGTTTCTATCTTTTTTACGATCTTTTCTTGTGTCGTAGAGTCTTTTTTGTGCTCTGGTTCGTCTTCTTTTCCTGTAACCTGTTCTCTGTACACACTGTCATCGTCTGAGTCACTCTTATCAGAACCACTGAACAAGGCGGAGAATCTTTTCATGTTATTAGTCTGATAGGTTTGGGAATGTCAATGTTAAGGAATACAATTATTATCAAACAAATGATGATCTTACATCACGAAAGACTCTCTCTCTCTCTCTCTCTCTCTCCCTCTCTCTCATCGTTGAAAAGAACTGATTGCCTTAACATTAAAAAAGAAATTCAATAGATATACAGGAGGTCTGTGGCCGCAACAGTTATTTTACCCTCCAACCGTTTCAATGAACATTTGAATTGAAAAAGGAATTGAGGTTTCTTTTTGGTATTGTTCCTTCTGAAGTTGTAAACTATAAGAAGAAGATGAATGGATTGGATGAGTGAACGTGTTCTCAGTTGACTCGGATGATATTACTTCGCGAGAACTTAGAATCCAACCAGACGACGACGTCAAAGTCTTTCCAGTTGTACATTGCACCTCAAGTGACCAAGTGAGATCAGGTGAAGTAGTACAAGGAGTTATGTTATTTATATTAGAAAGAGATTGTAAAAACGAAGACAACAAATTAGCTAATAATTTTTTCTGGATCGATCCCGATCCCTTAAACAAAATATCGATAACGACGCATTCGACCGGAACGTCACCGTCCGACAATACGATTATCACTCTGTCGATATCACCATTTCTTATCTCAAGAAGTATGTCTGACACCTGCTGTCGGATGTATGTTCGGAGCATTTTATAACGACTTTTCCAACACTCAGCACCCAGATAAACATGCTTCTCAAACACTTCTTTTGGATATCCATTTCTGTGATATAAAATTGTTTGTATAGAATTCTCAAGAAATTCAGCTATCATATTTAGAGTTGATTCTTTATTTGAGAAATCACGACGACGGTGTAGAGGAGGAGTTGACATATTTATTTATTTTTTTATTTTTAATAATTTTACTCTATCAGATCTTTTAAACACACCTTTGTTCATAACATTTTCTGAGTTCTGGAAAAGAATGAAAAAAAAAAAAAAAATAATAACATCATATGAAATATCAGTCTTCGAAGGTTTTTGGATAACAAATCAGAGTTTCGTCAAACATTCAAAATGAATGAATGACGAATGCTTTACGAACTGTGAGTTTTTTTATTTTTTTTTTTTTTTTTTTTTTCCTCCCTTTGGAGACACGCACGGCACATGCTTGCCTGAGAAGCAAGTAACAGAGAAAAGGAGGAGTTTTAACAAAAGAAGGAGAACAAAAAAAAAAAAAAAAAAACACACGTTTTATGTTACTATCATTCTTATGCTACACGACAGACGAAAAAAGAAAAAATGATAGATTTTTCAGTCAATGCACACGCACCAGACTGCACAAAAAATTGGCAGCGCTGATTTTTTTTTCTTTTTAGGTAGGACAATTCCTACACAATTTGAAATTGAAGCAAAAAAAAAAAAAAAAAAAAAAAAAAATGCCGTAATTGAAAAGGATCTGATGATAACAAACAAAAAAAAATAAAAAAAAAAACTTAAAGAGAGGAAGCCTCTTCAAAATTAAAAAAACCTCAGCCAGTTTTCTAAACAATCGAAAAATAAAAATCTCTTTTTTAAGCTGTCAGACCCGTCTGAGTTACACTACCTTGTCAGGTATTATTGACAAGAATAATAATAATAATAATGGTAAGCAAGCGCAAGCATTTTTTTTTTTTTTTTTTTTTTTTAAAACTCTCAATTCACAAAGCATGGCAGGGGATTAAGTACGTCCACGACGCAGTAACTTAGTTAATATTTTAGAAAGAAACAAAGGAAAGAGAATAAACAATAAGAGCAACCCGCATAAGTCTGAGGCAAGATGTGCTGTTAATTTCAGGAGCAAACCCGTTTTGACAAGTTCTTTAGAAACTAAAATAAATGATTAGCACACAAGAAAAAATGATCAGAAAACCGAGAAAAGCCACCACCACCCAAAAACGAACACCAGTCGTCCTACAATCGATGCGTCAGATGTTTCTTTCAGCACAGCTCACAAGAGTGGCTCTCTCACTGAGTGAAGAGAGAGAAGCTGATTCAAATGACTTTTTGTCACTACTTACGAAACAAGCTGATCAAAACCAAAAGGAGAAAAAAAGGAGGGTACAGAACCTCATACGTTGCAACAACAATCACGCTGCTAGCGGAGGCTAGTCACAAAGCAATGAATTAGTCCTCCGATGTGTGTGTGGTGAAAAAAAAGGGGAGGGATAAAACAGCTGTGCGCTAAAGACGCGTTCTATGTCAGCCAACCATTGACTCGTACGGTTCTACTACATCACAGTGGACACTAGATAGAAACTTTGGTCAGTCAAAGGAAAGAAGAAAAGACAGAAAAATCATAGTCGTAATAGCATTCGTTTTTTTTTTTTTTTTTTTTTTTTTTTTCTCCGACTTCAAAGAAGGGTGTACCTTAAAGCCTTCAAGTAGATAAAATTAAAAAAAAGATAAATACTCCCAATTCACTCTACGCTGGAACCCAACGAAGAGCGGCAATGCATAAATAATAATGCCAGTAGACTATGAGATATTTGCTAGTAGTAAAGGGAAAGGTGACACCTACTGCGAAACATAGCTGAAACTGGCCAGCTGAGAATCGCAAAGATCAGCCAGACAGGAAGATTGCTCCTTTCTTTTTTTTTTTTTTTTTTTTTTTAAAATTAGAATTCACACAGTAGGGGAAAGAAAAAAAGAAGGAAAAAAAAAAGTAATAATTTAATTTTCTCGATCATAACCAAAAAAAATAACACAGCAACACTCTCTTATGATAACTTTCGTCCTTTTTGATAAAAATCGGCAGAACTATAAATTAAATAAGTAATAAGGGGTTTAAAGTATAAGAGATACCAGGCAACTAAAAACGAATAGCTACCTTGTTAGGGTGGTCGAATGAAGACGCCTAACATGTGCTACTTGCCAAGGATATCTGAAGCATAATCGTTCTCTCTCTCTTTTTTTTTTTTTTTTAGAAATAAACGTTGGCTTATTGGAAGAATAAAAAAAAAAAACACATCTTTTCTTTTCGATTAAGTCCAATACAATCGAAAAAAAAATTCATGAAATAAAAAATAAAATAAAAAAAGTAAAGAGAAGAGAGGGGTTTTTTTTTTTTTTTTTTTTTCCCTTCTCTCTTTCTTTTTTTTTTTTTTTTTTTTTTTAAAAAAAATAACAAAGGGAGCAGAATAGTATCGCGAATGCAATTGCCCATCACTCTATCCAGTGTGCTGACAGCGTGCGTGTGTCATAAATTTTTTTTTCCACAAATCGCATACACGTTGATGAATTGTTCCCACGACATAATAACTTTTGAGCATATTCATAATGACATAAATAAAGAAAATCACAAATGACTATGCACACTTTTAACGATAGTTTCTATCTCATTCCTATGTATTTTTTGTAAACGTTGGTAAAAAACAAAAAAATAATAAATAAAATAAAAAATAAAAACAGCAAGAAGTTTTTCAGCTTATAATATAAACATATAAAAAAAGCAAAATAGCATCACAAAGTTTTTTTTTTTTTTTTTTTTTTTTTTTTTTTGTGTCAAGACTACCTGCATCTATATTTCACTATATAATACTCTTTTTTTCTAGTTTTTCCTCTTTTCTCAACGGCAAACAGAGGTGCAGCTAGAAGTATCCTCATTAAGCAGATGGCGTTCCTCCTGTTAATTTATTAAGTCATTTTTAAAACCAAACGAGAAATACAAATAATATAAAAATTTACTAATTCAGATAAAGCTTTTCTATTTTGTTGATCTCAGAACAGTATTACTGACTACTGACACACTGGGAAAATAGATAACATGAAATAATAAACAAACGGCTCTTAATCTGAATAGTTTCTTCTCCGACTTCGTCGGTACAAAAAAAAAAAAAAAAAAAAAAACATACCTCATCTTCGGAGCCTTTAAGACCATAAATAAAATGAGCAGCTGCGTATGAGATGTAGGCAATGCTAAGTAGACCCATTAAAAGATATAATGTAGTGTCTTTTGATAAAAGGGAAGCATCAAAATTGAGGAAGAAGACAGCAGAAGTCATCAGTGACTGCCATAGTTTAAAGTTTGAAAAAGCGTCTTCCTTTCGACTTCCGAAGACCTCAGCGAGGATACAGGAGATTTGAGTGTTCCAACAGGCGTCTCCGAATCCCCAACAGCAAGCTGAAATGATAAGAACTGAGTATTTCTTGTCACAGTTATCAACCGTAACGCTCTTAAGCAGAGCGAGGATGGATCCTTGAAATATAACACCTAAAGTCATGACAGGAAATCTGCCAACTTTGTCACTCAGCTTACCAAAAGAAATCGAACCGATGACGTCAGCCGCACCAAATGCCGCCATGACGTAACCAATGTTAGCTAATCCTACTCCTGGCTTTACCCAGTTTGATGTGAAGTCACCCCAAGCAAATCCTTGTTCGAATCCGTTGTACATCATAATTGGGATTAATAAAACCATTCTCTTATCTTTAATAATATCAATCATTCCATTGAGGGATTCTTTTAGTGTTTTCTTCTGTTTCACTTCTTCTTCATCGTCGCTTCCTTCTTCCTCGTCGTTCGAGTCAGACTTTACTGATCCGATAAAAAATGCTGCTACTGCAGTACCAGCTCCTGCGAAACAGAGATAGAACAACATGAGAGCAGTAGTTGACCAACCTGCCTTGTCTAATAATAAAGAGGCGGCAAGGTTACCAGCGATTTGTGTAGCCTGAAAGAATCCCCAGAAGATGCCCATAAAACTTCCCATAGCAGCCTTCTTCTCAAGTCCAAGAGCTTGAGCGTATTTCTCAGCGTTGGTTGCGACGTAGGCTCCCTGTGCAGTCCACAAGAACGACGCTGCAAAACCGACTGCGGCAGAGCTCGGTACCAAAATTCCCCATTGTAGGGTCGTGTTGCCAGGATCACTAGCAACGAGTACATTCGCAACACAAAAAACTGAAAAGATCACAAAAGCTGATACAACCGACCACTTAGAACCCAAGTAATCCACAACGTAAGGACCAACAAGACAACACAAAGTAAAGGTCGCGTACAGAATACCAATAGCAATGGCTCCAACATTGCTTGATGCTGAGCAGGTGTCAAAACTTGGCTTTCCAAAGCTCTTGGTAGTGTTTGATACAATGAAACTATTACCTCCGTCATTGTTTGGGCAATCACTCTTACACTCTCCTCCAAACTTAGCACAGTACATGACACCTTGAGGATCAGTCCAACTGCATACAGATTTACTGTTATCAAAAGTTTTATCGACACTGTCATCAGTACAGTTTGGGTTACCTGCCCAACAGTATTCTGTACAATCACTGCAATGACCTCCAACAACACTTCCTTCTAAATTCTGAATAGTTGAGAACGCTGTAAACACGCAGAAGAACGCGAAACTCAAAACATAAATATTTCTCTTATACCTGGATCCGTCTCCTTTATTGTTAGTCATTTTTGATGTTTTTTTTTTTTTTTTTTTTTTTTTTTGCTGTATAGTAAATGTAAAAAGATAAAAAACAAGAAAAACAAAACTCCCAAGAAAACAAGCAGCCTAATTAGACTACTTTCACGAAAAAAAATGAATAAAACTTTTCCATCATTCTCACTGTGTTTACAGTGTGTTTTCATAAGTAAGAATACGTGACCCTGTTTACTGTCACTACTAAAGTACTATTTTGAGTCAGGGATATCTCAGAGAGACCCAGCACCCTATTAAAAAGAAATATAAAACAAAAACGTTTGAAGGCTGACCTAAGCAAACAGGTTCTACGTGTTATTGTAAAAAAGAAAACTCTGGCATCTAAACCATCAGCGTTATATAAAAAAAAAAGGTTCAATCGGAACTTCCAAGTGCTATTGTTTGTTTTTTTTGAAAGAAGTAATTTCTCAACTCCGGTAAATGACTATCAGTTATGTCAACGTTCTCCAACCTTGATAAGCTTCTCAAAGATTCTAAATTAAGATTACTCAAAGAACTGCAATCCACAAGAAAACCAGTAGAAATACCACGAACATTACCAAGAGGTGTAATATTAAGAGATTGAAGAGAGGAACACCCACGTAGGAAATCCCATCCTATTTGTGTAACGTTGCTGAAGCCGGATAGATCAACATCAGTGAGAGAAGACGCCATGCTGAGAAATGAATTCCCGATCGACGTCACATTTATAAACGAAGAGAGATCTATAGAAGTTATCGCAGTACAACTACTTAAGAAGTAGTCTTCGATTCTTGTTATGTTTTCACAATTACAAAATCGAACTCGTCGAATTGAACTTGGCAAGAAACAGTGATATCTGTCAATAATACCCTCTTCCCTAATCATGCTGTTAGCGTCAAGCACACATGTCATTGTTGCATTGCATTTAAAAAGACGATCAATTCGATCTTTGTTTTCCTTTCCCCAAAGATCCTCACGCTGCACGACAAGCTCCTCACGTCTTGCGACATGTACTACTGAGTCAGGACCAACTCCTATCGAAAATACTTTCTTATTTCTCTGTTGAACATTCCCTTCAAACTCGAATTGAAGAATGTCAGAAATTATATTGTATTCTCCAGCAGCTTCACAGAGCACCTCCTCAACGGTGGATTCAGTTGTTGCATTAAATTGAAAACTATCAAAGTCAGTGTCCAGGAATGAAACATTTAATTGCATATGGTCTTGGAGAGAGAATGAAAGAATAGATAAATATGACCAACAAACGTTTTTAAAAAAATAAAAAACACACTTTAATACAATGCATAAACTATTGGACTGCGTCACTGCAGTTAACACAACAAAACGTTCGGTAATTCCTGAGGAGTGAAGTATAAGAATGGGCTTTAAGAATCACTTGCATAGGACTTAGCACTGCTCGAACATACACAAACATATTTGCTTTTTGCAGTCGCCCAGACATATCTATTTTTGTTATTGAGATCACGTCTAATAGAAACATGTGATCAACATTTGTCAGTTTACTTAAATCAGATATAATAAGTAACGTGATTGATGTACATTCCAATAGAATACCATCCACCAAAACAAGACTGCGAAGATTAGATAATTCAAGTTCCCCTATTAAGACATTCACTACCAATAGTGGTAACGTTATGTAGACTTCTTAGATCAAGTGAAGTGATTCAAAATAAAAGCATCACTGGCAGAAGTTAGATTATTTAGACTTGATAAGTTAAGGTGAGTCATTGAACTATTGTTTTTTTGTAAGAAGAAACTACCGCTCAGTGAGTGAACTGCAATCCAACAAGAAGGTAATTACTAACAACATTATAAAGACTTGACGAGTTTAATGTAGTTAACAAACTGCATTGTTTGAAGAACCAATCGCGGAAACAGAACTACAATCCTGCAAACGAAATTTTATGTTGGAAAACTATAGAGGATGACATGTTCTGAGGAGTCGAGGTATCTTTCTTGCATAAAAGTCACAAGCGATTAGTTTTTCTGATCACGTCGTCAGTTAAGCAACTTCTCAAATAATCAAAACTTCCTTCTCGACGATTCTAACGCAGAACCCGATTCCACACCATGAGATACCAATACCGTCGTGTCCGGAATACGACTCTAGGAAGACTCAATATCCCACCTCCTCTGGGCAGCAGCTGTGGTTAGAGAATCGTGAACAAGTGTAAGAGAATTCCACAGCAGGAAATCTCAAATCAATATCTGCATCTCCAAAATTTCACTTCAGTAAACCTCCGCAATCTCAATTAACTAGAAGGAAGGAATGAAGGATAATCTTTTTAACGGACGAATACACAAACAACAAAAAAAAAAAAAAAAAACCCCTCATCTCCTTCCAAAAGTAAAGTTACAACACATCGATTAAGATAAGGAGAGGTCCCATCACACGATAAAAAAACTGGTACCTCGATTCTTGAAAAAAAAAGTTTCCAGCACTGGGGGCTTAAAACTATTTTCGTGCAATTACCCGATTATTTTAATCTTAAAGCTGACAGTTAAAATAAAATAAGTTTTTTTTTTTTCAAGAAAAAAAAAAAGACGGATCGAGGATCTAAGTATATTTAAAGAATAAAAATAAACATCCACTTGAATCAGTTAACTAAAATAAAACGTTAGTTTCGATACAGTTGACTAAAACGAGAGGTAGTGAAGTCGATAGATGAGAGATGACAATAAACATAAAGCATGAACACAAAACGAGGACAAAAAAAAAACACACGAAAAAACAGCAAACGCAAAAAAATAACTTTTTTTTTGTTATTTTATGCAGAACAGAGAGCAGTGACACCAGCAGCGGTGATTAAAAGAGGAAATATTGACACCCGTTCTTTAAAAATAAGCATTCCAAGAACAGAAGTAACAATCATACCTCCCCCACGTTTAGCTGTAGTCACAATCGCCGGAGGTAACGTCTGAAGAGATTGATAGAACAAAATTAAATAAACTGCCTCCAACACGGCTACTAACAATACAGCTGTCGGAGGCCTTCGATTCCAAAATCCAGGTGAAATCGTAAAATAAGCCGTACATGCCATTACAACATGATTACATGTAAAATAAAGAACTAAAGAACCACTAAGTGCTACTGCTACCTTCGCTAGCCTGGTAGTGATACAACACAAAAAACAATTTAAAATAATGTATTTGGCACCTGAAGGCATTCCAGAAAAAATATTTCCAACAGTTTTTCCCGCGGGTGACTTCGCATAAAATGTTCCAACAGTAACCAAACAGATACCTATCTCTCCGAGTGGTAAACCATAAAAGAGAGTTGATTGTTTTTTATTATCAATAAGGAAAGCTGTTATGTATTGAGTCGCGGGTTCGATTCCGTAATACGGTGCTAATTCCGATAATTGAGTTGTCGAGATCGCTTTCAATTCTAACAACCGAGTTATGGCATTCAGAACAGCAGCCGCTACCGTAGCGTAAAAGAATCCACTCGCATCCCAATCTTCACTCACACCTCCATAGTATGTCAATGCTAACAGACCTCCAATTGCTTCTACTCCAGAAGCAACAAACACTTGATCACTTTGATGAGGCACTTTCCCTGAAACATATTTTCTTGCAGCGTTTGAAGCAGCGTAACACAACACAGACAGCAATAAGCAGAGAGACCCTTCGATGCCAATGCCGGGCATCTTGAAACGGATCTGATTAGGGAGGGAAATTACAATTATTTTATTTGAGACCCATAAAAAACAAAAACAAAACAAAACAGTTCCATAAACGTGTAAATAACAATAAGAAGACAGAACAACAACAGAACAGTGATACTCATCTTCGAAAACTCGATTCTCTCGACTTCTTTCTCTGAACGAGTGATCTCCCAACGGGAAGATCTCTTAAGTCAGAAGGATCAGAAGTTAGTAGTTCCAGACATCGAAAATGCTCACCAACAGACAACCCCTGAGCATCCTGCGAGATTTGAACTGGAGAGCTAATAGTACTTCTGTAGTTCGGATCACTTCCGATTGATAATAATAAACTCACCGAATACGACATCCCATACGTCGCCGCAACGTGAAGAGGTGTTCCAACATCAGAAGCAAAGACTTCCGATGCTTCAACGGTAACAAGTTTTTGAAGTACTCTCTGTCCCTCTAGAGTTAGATTAAACTCACTTGACATACAAGCATAATGAAGTGGTGTCATCCCAAGGTTATTCAACACATTACAACAATCTGAACCAGATAAAATAACAATCGCATGAGAAATATCAATCAACCCATGACGACAACACATATGCAATGCAGTTTCATGTAGTTTACCTTGATGCTGACATACAACGTTGTTAGTTAACAAGAGTTGTATTAATTCGGATCCAAGTTTTCCTTCGAACATAGATCTAATAGGAGGAGAAGAGATGTATCTGTGGTCTGGTAGATCACTTCCGAAAGCGATGCTGCAATCAGCAGCGATCGCTTCATGAAAAGGCATCGCATTTAAATAATTTACAGCTTCGATATTACAACCAGCCTGAAGTAGTTTTAATGTTAAGTATTGATCTCCTGTTCTACAACTTATGTGAAGGGCGGTGTTACGAAAATCAATCGCTTGTCGAAGTGCATCCGGAGCTGTCAAACTAACAGCCGTCTGAATAAACCTAGATGACTTCGACGACTTTCCTGCTGTACAGACAACACTACATATTTCTACTGAAGGTTGTCTTGCCAACTCCGGCACAGCAGCCATCAACAAAGTCATTAAGCCTTGTTCATAACGAGAAGCAATAAACAACGACAACTGTATTAAATTAATCATGAATTTCTCAGGTGCTAACCTGCTCATAGCGACAATTGGAATTAATACTCCAGCGGTGGCAGCAGCAACTTTTGAGGATATTTTTTTTGCGTTTAGAATAGAAATTAATACATTTACAGACATGATTGCAGCGAGTACAATAGGTTTAACGTATGAAGTTACTCGTTTTTTTGGAACACCGTAAACAGAGTCCCAGTCAATGTCACTGACGACTGAAGCTTCACTGCAGTCCGATTCGTAGTTCATTCCTTCCTCTTCACTGTAATTATCATTGTCGTCGTTGCTTCTATCAAATCGATCTTTGCAGTCGTCTCCATCAGTTTTTCTGATTTCGGTTGATATCTTGAATCCACCTAAGCTCCCAATATTTGTTAACAGCAATATAATCTTATCCCAGATTACACTTTCGTATATCTCTTTTGGGAATAGTATTGTACCACAAGACGCATCTTGAGGTTTGGTGATTACAACTTGAAGCAACAGTTGTAATAAGAATGCCAAACTATCGACGTATTTTATTTCTTGTATATTTCGTTGTTTCATCGTTGATAGGGAGACAGTGTTTGATAAGTTGAATATTTTTGAAAAATTAAAATGTTGATTTGCAAGAACCCATTTTCTATAACACGCTCCCTGTTCAGTGCAATAGTCAAGCGACTCATTTATGAGAGCGGCAACGTCGGTTGATATTCCGATAACATAAGAGGCATCTCTGTACCTGATGTCGTTTATTTCTCGTAGAGTCGACGCACTACAATCACTAAGAGAATCAGCAACAGGTTGCAACATTAATATTTCACATGCGGTCGCGTTGACCGCTTCAGTAAACAGTGTTAGCGACTGCTCTTCGTGATCAATTGACATTTCAGAGAGTGGATTGGAACTACTTATGTCAGAACACTCTAAAGTACCATTATCTGTTAATCTTTTGTATAAAGCCATCATAACTTGAAGTGTCGTGGTTGCTATCTTTTGATCTAAGTATCGTTCCTTATTAATGACTGATCGAATCCAATTCGCTGTTGATTTAGCAAGTCGAATTCGACTATCAGAATTTCCAATTCTAGTCGCATAAAAGAATGATATCGGAGATACAGTTTTTCTAATTAAATCAGATAAGATTTCCATCTCTGATTCGGAAGCCGTTGATGAGATTTGAAATCGTATTCTGTGATCACAATCTTGAAGTCGAGCATAAATCTTTTTAAGTCGAGTCTCAGCTCTGGCAGCTTCATCAGCACAGTACGTTCTAAAGACATTATCCCTGTGGTACTCGGTGATTGCAACCGTCCAGACGCCTCTTATCATCTTCGGTTTTTGAGTAACTTTATAAAGAGAGAGCGGTGGAAGAATCACTTCACCATCCTCAGGGAAGTCCCAACACTTCCCTGTTGGAATACCTTCTTTGACACCTGAGATTTTCCATAAAACTCCAACATAATCGATTCCACCAGTCCCACCAGTTGAAAATTTTGCCGCAGTGTCATACGCGAAATTCTCTCTTCTGGTACTTAGAGTTGGAGAGCACCACTGCAACAGATCATCCACAGCAAGAGATCGAAGTCTCGGTAGTAAATATTCTAATAGAGGACCACCTCTGTATAAAGTGACATCCAATACCTCTTTATCACAATCATCAACAGTATTGTGTTGTATTGATTTTCGTGCTGACTCCAAAGGTTCAGCTTCGGCTGAAAACATTCCAAAGATCGGAAGTAATTTCTCACATTGCAGGGGGTCTGTTGCTGAGGCAGTTTGCCAATTCTCCGTTGCAACGAATAACGCTTCGAGCAGGATGGTATTTCTCTCTCCTTTTATGAATTGTTTTGAATACATGTTCACATCATTTTGAATTTTGTCAGAAGTTCGAGTGACGTTAATGTCATCGACAGGTATCCCAACCATCTGTAGTGGTAATGTGTTGTTACAGGACAGTCAGAGTCAGGGTGGGTGTTCATAAAAATATTTAAAAAAAAAAAAAAAAAAAAAAAAAAAAAAAGAGAAATACCTTATCCACATCGTACCCACTTAATGATGATAAAGTCGTAACAAATAATGAAAGTTGCTTTCCAATGCGAGGTTCTGATCCTTTGTATCGATATTTTGGAAATTTTCTGCCGTGTTCATCCCAAAAACATTCAATTAAATCTAACAAAGCGACATGTGCGTGAACAGTCTCGGGAAGTATTAGGGTGTCGAGGATACTTTCTACAAGATCAACTCCTGTTTTTGAAAAATTAAAATTTTTAATTTAATTCATAGTACAGAGACATTATTACCAACATGAAAAACATACCAAGAGAGAGTCTCTTTCTATAGAATCTCATTATTTTATTCGAGGTCGCAGTAGCTGCAAAACGAGACGTGAATTTTAAATGTGAATAGCGAGTTTCCCAAAGTACTTGTGGAGTTGGTGTCCTCATATCATCACTTATTGGTTCAGGTCTCCAGTACGGTGAGGGTTTTTCAAACGATACCTGGGTGAGAGTGTTTTTATCTATTCCTGTTGACAAGGCGATTGATACTAATTTTCGTATCTCAACATCATCACACGAATGTAATATCACTTCCAAATAATAACTCGGAACCGTTGGATCTCTCAACCAAACTTCTCCATCACACCATTCGATAACTGACACTGAAAGACTTCTTATATCAACTCCGTCCACGCATAAGACGGTAGTAGTGGTTGTGGTCGAGTCATTCGCTTCATCAGTTGGATCAGTAGGGATAGAGTCAGCTCGGATCACGCTGACATCAGTGGTATTTCGGTATATTAAAAAACCTAATATAGTTGTGTAAAGACATGTGCTTCTTTCCCACCACCCTCCTTGAACGTCTTTTAGTAGGGAAAGTAATTCTACTTCCGCAATGAGTTGCAATGAAAGTTGAGATCGGTCAGAACTCTCATCCGTGTCGATAACTTTCCTCGCAACCTTTTCCTGGACAGGAATAGAATTTTTATCCAAAACAGTTGCTCCTCGTTTTCGACTTTTTAGTTTTGACACCAACGCTATCCCTGAATTCCTAGGTTTTCGTTTTTTTTTAATACCGCCAGGGACTGCTTCTGCCAACAACTCTGCTATGCTACCTGCCTGTGGAGGTTGTTGTTCAGTTTCAGTTAATTCACTTCCTAAAAACCTACCAATTCTACTGAGATCTGTTGAATATCTCGTATTTAACGAAAATTTATTTTTTAAGCTACCAGATAGCAGTGTAGTCGGTTTTCCTTTAACAGGAAGATTCAACGGTTGTTTGAATTCTTTGAAAGTTGGTTCCCAAATTGATATTTGTTTTGATCCAACAGGTGACCAATGAGGCTGAATTAATTGAACATATTGAGGTCTGTCGCTGTTAGTGGGACTACACTGTGCTGATGGTATCCTTGAACGAGGTGTTCTCGGCACACTGATACCTAATGAATGCGGAAAAAAACTTTCATTCGGTTTAAACGAATCAACCGTCCCAACTGAACCTCCAAACGGAGATAACGACCCACTACACTCAAAGTCTAAGTTTAATAAAGGTTTTCTGTTACTTTGTAATGGTAATGGTGATGTCTCTGTTTGTTTGTTTTGTTTTTCAAAGTGTTACTTCATTAAATACCAATTAGAAAAATAAAAAACATACGATCATCAGGTAGCAATACACTAATCCTCGGAGCAATAACATTCTTGCGATTCACATTAGAAACTGGCAGCAGTTTAGATGAGGTTACGATGTCGGTGAGTGGAATGCAATTGCCGCAGATGTCAAAACCACACTCAACGCAGTTCCATCTCAGAGTGGTGTTGGTGTTTGATTGTGTTCGACAAATGCTCCATCGATCGCAATGCCAACCATCAGCGTACATAGCTTCTTTCCTTCGTTGTCGTGATAACGTTCGCGGGGTTGTATCAGTCGCGGTGTCGCCTCCCCAATTCAATAAATGTCCTCTGGGACAATACGGACCAGACTCATTCACTTCCCTGCCACTAACAGTACTCTGACGCCCTCCACTATTACGACTGGACCATCGTGTTATAATTAAAGTCGATTCCATAAGCTAACCTTCACGTGAATGTCTTACGTATTTATCGTAATTTATATTCATTTTTTTTTTTTGTAAATTTCTGTGTACAAAAAAATTGTGAGGGTTCATTTATTTACGAAGCTTAAGAAGCCAAAAACCAGGAAAAGCTCACAACAGGGGGCGCTACCAGTCAACTGTTTAGAAAGCCCTACTTTTTCAAGTAAAAAAAAAAAAGGGGGTTGAATGTTTTATAAAATACAACTGTCCTGTATCACATTAACATAAAACGATAATTTAACAATCTGTTAAGGATACAGTGAACTATGGTGATTCTTAACTTAGCCTTTTAAAGTAACTATTTAGGTTTCGAGAGTAATCCATATACCTCTTACCTCTATTCTCTCATCATCAGTTATGGTGTAGAAGTAAGTCAGTCAGCTATTGTGACTGAAACAACCCAGTTTGAAGGACTGGAGTGTAGTTACTTTCAATTTATTTTATTAATTTTAAAAAAGGGGGTGTATGTTCGATTTTGTAAAAATTACAACTGTGTTGTATCATAAAAACATAAAGATAATTTAAGATTAGTTTTAAATACAGTGACTAAGGGTGATGCGCAACTTAGCATAATAAAGTAACTATTTAGGTTTCGAGAGTAATCCATATACCTCCTTACCTCTATTCTCATAAAAAAAAAGGGGGGGAATACATTTCAGTTTTGGAGTAGAAACTGAAAACTGTTTGTACTCAGCGGAGGGTGTATTCGGATTCGTAACAAATGATTAGTGTTAGTTATAATATGAGTTTATTATAAAAAAGTGCACTAAAACAAAATATAAAAAAAGAAAAGTTATAAAAACACATTGTTCTGCTGTTCCATAATACACTGTGGAATACGTAGTTTCAGGCCTTAATCTTATACTACTTGTCCCTCTTAGGCCTTCATCAGTAAGTGATTAGTGTTAGTTATTTATTTTTACTTTTTTTTTTTTTTTTTTTTTTTTTTTTTTTTCTGAAAAAAAAAAAATTACACCCTACACCGGGAGCATACGATGTTTATAAACAGACCTTATAGTTCAACCTTGAAGGTCTAAAAACATCATTCAGAATGTTCTTTTAATGTATCAGGACCGTTATTACATGCTATGCCTAAGATGAACGGTTCTAATGTGGTTGAAAGGAATATACTCATCAACCAAAGTATGTACCGAAGTGGATCGACACTCCATTCATGATGTACGTGAAGCCTGAAGTATTGTTGTAGAAAACAGGCAACGACTCCCCAGGAAAACCCGAATAGCAGCTGCCAACCTAAAGATAGCGGCCATAGTGATCCAATAAAATCTGATGCGAATACCGGAATTTCCATCCTTCTCATGTTCAGCATCACAGCAGCAGATAATGTCAATAAAAACAACAACGCTAAAGGAGAGGTGATGACTATCTTGAAGAGACTAACGACAAAGATAACAACAAACGTTATAACTACTCCCAACACGTTATTCAGAAGACCCCAGAAGCCATAATACGGAGCTCCTTTCCACTGTATTATCGGAGCCATCAGTTTGTTATGTTTTCTGATAAATATTAAAAAGAATCTGCACTCAGTAGGGTTGCATTATTCTAACGAAGTGTGCTCTTTCTTTTATGTTTCACCTGTTTAAAGAAAAAGTATGAAATTTCGCCATCACTATCTATTACAAAACAAACCCAACAATACCACAGCAGAGGAGAAGTACTCAGTGAAGAGGGCGCACGGTGGCGTGAAATAGATCACTTGGAAAAACGAAGATGGGAAACAAACTGCAGACGTACTGCAGAGGGAAATGAAACTAAAAAAAATAAAAAATGCAGAAAGAAACAACAACAAGATAGCTTGCCAGGAGACGATTGGAAACACTCTACTGGTAGCAACGCCACAGTCAGGGAGAGGTTTTTTTTTTTTTTTTTTTTTTTTTTTTTTTTTTCACTGTCAAAAAGAAGCACCACAACAAGATAATGCTCTTTTCGGCAACGACAATTCAAAAGACAACAAAAAAAAAAAAAAAAAAAAAAAAGTCGCGCACAACCAATACTTTTTGTTTTTTTCTGAGGAAAAAAAAAAAAAAAAAAAAAAAAAAAAAATTCTTTCCTATATACGACCATGGGATTCCAAGAAATAACTAAATCACAAGCACTAGGGCAGAGGAGGGCACCGTTTAATAACAGCGAATAGAACGCATCATATCTATTTCAGAGGTGAGCAAAACCAAGACGACTTCTCACAAAAAAAAAAAAAAAAAAAAAAAAAAAAAATGGGGGGAAAGTTGACAATTCAGCAGTACTGAACGCCAGGAAATGACATCTGTCGAAAACCTGCAAGTCTCCAATGCGCAGTGAACACGACTGCCAAGGATACTCGTATGTAAAACAAGGGAAGGGGGAAATAAAAAAATTAAAAAAAAAATGTTTCTTCCAAGAGAAAGGTAGGGGTTCCTCATAAAACTATTTTATTGTAAAGTCTCGTGGAAGGGAATAGTGAGAAGGGCATCAAGGAGGGAACAAAAGAACCATATAAGAAACAATGTATTACAGTCAGCTACAATAAAAAAAATAAAAAAAAAGGGTTTTGCGGGTTTTTTTTTTTTTTCCATTTATTTATTTTTTCGTTCCTCTTTCATTGAGTATGTAATTTTTTATTTTATTTTTTCATTCTAAAAAATCAGTTGGGAGGATAGGGAGGCTTTTTTTTTTTTTTTTTTTTTTTTTGTGACTGCAGTCATCCTACTCAATATAAGTTCGATAACATACCGACAAAAACCAAAGTTTCTCAAAAATAAATATTTTAAAAAAAAAAAAAAAAAATTTAAAAAAGAAAACAATAATCCGTCAATAATAACACCAGCAAAAATAGAGTGAGGGGAGAGATTATTAAGGGGAGATAAGTTATTAAACAAAAAGTTTAAATTAACTCCGCACGCTATTGTATTCCTACCGCCACCTATTATTATTATTTTTTTTTTTTTTTTCTGCTTAGATAGTTTTTTTGAATTTCGCAACTTCTGTATTTAGTTGTCCCTACGGTACAGGATTAAATTTCTCTCTTTTTTTTTTTTTTTTTTTTTTAATTTTTTTTTAAAAAAAAAAAGGGAAAATGAATTTTAATTCAATTTTCTGTTGTATGGAACATAGCCTTCAGGCCAAGGATATTTAATCAAAGTAGGATAGGACAGGGATGGATGGGGAACGATGGGGAAAAAAAAAAAAAAAAGAGAATAAAGGAAACAAGGGATAGGGTAAATATGAAAAAGGGTTCTTTTCCTTATTTTTTTTTTTTTTTTTTTCGACACAAAAAAAAGGGAAAAACAAAACACAAGTACTAGTAAGCGGGATACCCTCAATGCTAACTAAAAAAATACGGCCATCAGAACTGTGACTACGCCACCGATATTTTCTTCAAATACAAGTGACACAAGCAACAGTACCGAAGCTGCCTTAGTTAATCAAGTTAGCACCGACCGTAAAACACTGACATATTAAACCCGTGTGATGATTGCCGTGCCACATTTTACCCATTTTTTTTCAAAAAGCGAGCTTTCAACCGCTGAAGCTCATAACCGACATAAAAGTCTTTAATAGTTGTCGGACCACTACCGTTTATGTATACCGTCATCCAGCCTTGTTAGCCTGAGATGATGACCGCTACCGTGTCTTTAGCATAGCGTGGTTGCTGGTCAGAAGCTCCCTGAGATTTTCAAGGGCTCTACAGTAATTACTGTTTTCGCTTATTTTTTTGTTTTGTTTTTGTTTTTTTTTATTTCCTTTTCTTCAAACAATAGATAACTTCTAAGAGCCAGTTTGTTTGTAGTTGTTTTTTTTTTTTTTTTTTTTTTTTTTTTAAATTAGAGTTTTAGTGTTTTCAAAAAAAAAAAAAAAAAAAGCAAATTAAAAGAGAACGGGAAGGGAAATTATAGCTTCCACCTGTGTCGACGAAAGCAAGGCATTCTCTCTTGGGAAAAAAAAAAAAAAGGCGTTATGTGTGTATGAATACTAATAAATAATAATAAATTTAATATAAAAAATAAAAAAAGGGCGATAAGTATGGTTTTCCACCATGTACCAAGCAGGCACAAAACTAAAAACTAAATGGGGTTAGGAATTACGTAACAAAGAAATTAGACAAAAAGAAAAAAATAGGGCAGAGGGAAGAAAAAAAAAAAAATACAAAAGAAGGAATTGTTGTTTTTTTTTTTTTTTTTTTTCCCTATCTCCACCACACAAAACCATCACATTAGACAAAGACACATGCTTGAGGTACATATGGTTGCACGATGAGAATTTTTATTCCCCTTTTTTTTAGCTTCTTTTTCTTGAAGGGAAAAGCGCGAAAACCGGGAGGGGTTGAATGTTTGAATTTGTAAAATACAACTGTTTTGTAATCGCGTAACATAGCGATGGTTTAACGGGAGGGGGGGAAAAGAAAGCAGGAGTCTAATCTGCCCTTATTTACTATCACCTTTTTGTGTTGTTGCACATACAAACAATTACTTAATTGGATGTAAAGAAAACAACGGGATTCCGATACAATCATATAAGAGATTGAACATAATACCGAAGATGAGTCGTCAAAGAGAAATGTAACCAGTGAATCGTAGTCAGGAAAAAAAAAAACGATATTTTTTTTTTTTTTTTTTGTAGATAATACGAAATCCTAAGACGATTTGTCATAATTGCTTTGCCACTCACACATATCAAATAAAAGGTAGAAAAGAATCCGGGGGAGAAGGAAAAAAATAAAATAAAATAAAATAAAAAATATAAATCAGAATTGTCCCTTAGAAGGTACTATGATCTGGGTAAAAAAAAAAAAAAAAAACCAAGCAACACTTATATCGAAATTCAAAGAAATTTCTCGGTAAAAGCACATTACTCACCACAGGAAATGGAAGCTACAGCGATTCTGATGACAGTAAGCAATCCCCCAAATCATGAGTTTTGGGGGGGATGCAGCCACCGAAAAAAAAGGGCCAAAGCACATATGTGAAAGAAACACGAGTACGCTGGAATACCGGAACACGAATATTAATTTCCACTCTACTATGCAAAAAACTCAAAAAAAACTGATGAAATAAATATAAATTAAAAAAAAAAAAAAAACGAAAACTAACTAATCATACACGACTGCTGAAATACAACCTGTCACTATCGCTGGCAAACTCACAATATCGTAAGTAGGAAGCAATTTAACGACGTGTGGACCGATCTTGAGAGGGAACACGAAAGTTAATCAAACAGTCTTTTTAAGGAATCGTATAGAGAGATAACATTACTACTGCACGTCTCCAGTTTATTCAGTTTTCTCTTTTCTTTAAATGACGACGTCTGCAAACGCAAAAAAAAAAATAATTTATTTTCTTTATACTCCAGGCGACAACAATGTCACTGGACTTCCAATCAAAAAACTAGTTCTCGACTACTACACTCCGGACTTAAGAGAATTCAAAAATTCAAGTATTCTCTCAAAACCTGAATCAGTGTAGCGCTGCTGATGATGATGGTGTCTATTTCTCTTACTCTCCAGTCATAGTTCATAAAGCACTGTGTGACAACACTCACATGGAGTTGAGGGTACACAATGAGAACACAATGTACTCTCTCAACTCCGCGAGAGTGTTATAACAATAGCGACAATAATAATTCTTATCCTTCATAGGGCAGTAGACTTCATGATCTTTATGTGTATTATTTTTTCATCCCAATATATAAAAAAAAATCAAAAAAAAAAAAAAAAAAAAGGCTGTCTTTGCCTTCAACTCCTCAGACCCTCTCAAGCAAAATATACGAGATAAGATACTAACACAAAACAACGAGACTAAACCAATAAAAAGGGGGGAAAAAAATACTACTGATCAAGATGGTAATACCAAAAAAGGTTAATGTAAGTACTCTGGCAGTATGATACGCGAAGGCAGTTTGGAGTGACTAATTTAACTTGACAAGGTTGCGGTATGACACCTGAATTGATATTTATGAGATTTTTTTTATAGATTTGATGAGGAAATCCCTTACAGTGCGTACTGATACATCGCTTGATACTGCAAACTTGAAATTCAAAACAGGTATGTGCTTACTACATAAATGATGCATGGTGAGAAAAGGGATGGGGGGGAAAAAAAAAGAAGAAAAAAAATGTCTGAAAAAAAAAAAAAGCAGGAAAAAACAAACACAATTACAATCTTCCAGACAACGGTCCCTGAAACGAAACAAGCAAGGGAGGTGAGTAGCTTCTGCTTGAAGGGGAATAGCAAATATTTGAAGAAGCGACAATAATAATAATAATAATAATAATAAGGGAAGGCACCTTTAAAAAAAGGAAGATTTCTTTGTTGAGCGCATTTCACATCAGTGGCTTGTTTTTTTTTTTTTTTTTTTTTTTTATTCGCAAAAATGGGGGAAAATAAAAGAAAAAAAAAATGAATACAGAAGAATAAAAAAAAAAAAACATTGCGAACAACAACAATACCACGAAAGGTAAAACTGCAAATAACGACCCAACCAAAGCCGTGCAATGAGCTTCCCTCCCATGATATGATTTACTGTTCTGTTTTTCTATCAAAAAAAAACAGAGGAAGGGAAGGGAGTGAAAAATTAGTATAGATTTGGGTGCGTGTTTAGAAGCAGCAGCTAGAATCGTCACAATTAGACGACGGTAATCACAATCAGTAGATATATAACGTTTTGTTTCCTGGATTTTTATTTATTTTTTTCCCGTTCTTACACAAGTACCTCCGTCTCCCTTCGAAATATAAACTAAAAGGATTTTTTCACCGTATTTTACATTTTGCTATAATAATAAAAAAAATAAAAAATAAATTTTAAAAAAAATGAAAAATCCTGCTGTGCTTTTTTTTTTTTTTTTTTTGGTACAAGTAAAAAAAAAAAAATCAATACAACCACTTCAAGCTTGACACAGTGTAACATGAATCTTGTAAGTATTTATGTCGCTCCGTAAGTCAGTTTCGAGGATGCGGCTGTCTTCCCCAAGACAGTAGATAGTAACTTCTACTTTGAGGGGTGAGAGGAGGATGTTTTTTTTTTTTTTTTACCCTGTTGGATTAGAACAGGTGTGAGGGTGGGAGAATATAATAAGTTCTTTTTTTTTTTTTTTTTTTTTTTTTTCTTTTTTTTTCTTTGGCACAATTTTTTTTTTTTTTTTTTCTCAGCAGTATCCATTTTCAACACACAAAATGCACTCAGGCATTCTTGTTGGCTATCTCCTTTGCTCGCGATGTACTGAACGACAATTTAATAGCTTCCTTGAGAGCAATATACTGGAGGGGAAGGGAGACAGAAATCCTATTCACGAGATAAAATCCCACAGGAACTATCTTCAAATTAACAGCAATGGTTTTTTGCAGTCAAAATAATATCTCACAACAAAACAAAAAAAAAATAATAATAATAATAACAACATTTTCCCAGCCTACAACAACCAGTTTGTTGCAATAGCAACACGTCGTCTCGTGGAAAGCGACAAATCGCTTATTCCACACACCCCCCCCAGGGGAAAAATTGATATTAAAATAGAAATGTTTATCGCATTAGTCGGACGTTTGTTACTCTTAGTCAGTCAACTATGTAAGTTTTAATCAACATAAACCTTCTTCTACAATGACTATGCGGGACACTGAACAAGAGGAGTGGTTGGTATAGTGTGTTCATGTGTAGTCGAGTTCGATGAACGAATATCACTGCCAACAACAAAGTGATGACCAAGAGCTTCTGACGCAGATAATCTTTGAGATTGATTTGGATGTAATAACAAACAAATGAATTCTCTACACTGAATTGACGTACTCGCTGGCCAACGTGAATCATCGATGGCCACACGCTCAGTCATCAGGTCAATTAACTTCTTCTTTTCAATTGGTGGCCAAGCTCTTCCCAGAAAAGGTGGTCTTCCACAGATCAAATAAAACAAAACAACACCTAACGAGAACACATCACTCTTTTTTGATTCTTCCATTGTAAGCTGGCCACTGCAAAGCTGAGCATTCAATACTTCGGGTGCCTGGTAGAAGGAGGTACCCGCAGGCTTGTTTGTTTCAGTTGCAAACTTTGCATATCCGAAATCAGCTAACTTAACGGCACGAGGCTCGCTAGATATTAAGATGTTTTCGAGTTTGACATCTCGATGTATAATATCAAGTCTGTGGAGGTAGCTGAGGGATGACATTACGGAGATGCAAACTTCTCTGACTTCTTGCTCATCCATTTTACGCTTTCTCTGAAGCAGAGTGAACAGGTCACGATCCATCTCCTCCATTGATATATAGAGTTCAGAGTTAGTCTCCAAGACTTCGTGTAACTTTACGATATTTGGATGGTCAACTACACTCATCACGTGGGTTTCTTCACTATCGTCAAGCTGCATTTTTGTATCTCTTTTTCCCACAATTTTTAACACTCGTTGCTCTCCTGTTTCCAAGTGTTTTGCGGAAACTACCCTGCTGTGAGCACCTTCACCAATTCTGTTTTTGTTTTGATTTCTCTTTTGTTACAATTACTATTACGATAAGAAGAATATCAGAAGGGCACATGTCCCGTCGTTGGAGTGCCTTCGCTAAAGTGATAAACAAAATGATAAACATACTCATCTTCGATCATATATTCACCAGCGACAGATAAAACATGTTTGTGTAGCTCTCCCAGGCAGAGATTTCTATTTATTGTTGGGACATGTGCGCTTGTTGTAGACGATGAAGAAGCGACCTGCATCGATGTGTGAAGTAACCTGCCAAGGGGGGGGAATGTGATGTTATTCAAAAGTTCTCTGCTGATAGAAATATCTCAATAATCACAGTAATGGTAGTCGGTAGAGATTCAGCATTCTACTCCCCGCCAACAAAAACCTTCGATCATATTTAAGGCTGAAAAAAATAATTAAATAATATCACCCATCGCGAGTTGTGAAAATATTTCGAATTGAGTTTTTTGAATAGCAGCCGATTTGCGTACTCTCTCTCGGCGTTCAAAAAGTATTTTTTTAACTCCGTTGGTGAAACGTACCAACTCAGAATAGGATTCACCATCTACGCCTCCCAAAGTGGAGGTTCCTTTGGATTCCATGAATATACAGCAGAAAAGTTACCTGCATCAGCAGATCGCTGTCCTATACACAAGTGAAGCATGTGAGGAGCAACATAACGAGCCATAGTAAATGAGGTAACACCAGGACTTGGTGCCCCAATGTGATTGCTATAACGAGTCATCCAGTCCTCAGCGGTAGTTCCTTCAGAGTCAGAAATCACATTAAAATTTCCTGAATTGAAATTTTCCGAAAGAGCTACTTTCGCAATTGCTGAAACTGCGTCATCGACGTGAATGAACGACCACTTCCCAGTTGATGGTGAGACCGTGCGAAGCTTTCCTGATTTTGTATTGTTGTAAAATAAACCGCCTTCTGAAAATGTTGTTCCAGGACCGTATAACAATCCAAGACGAAGAACGCAAGACTCTCCAATCCTCCTCGAGTAGCGTTCTAGTCTGTACTGTGCTTGATTGAATAAAGCTAATACAGGAACAGGATGATCGACGTAGGGGAATTCATCTGATTCTGTCTTGAGATTGGTTGTGGGCATCTTACCGATTTTGACAATACGTTCATCTGAATACTTACCATCGATATTATCAATACCGATCGACTTCATTAGTTCAGTTCCACATTCAGGAACAGCAGGAGTCCCTCCAGTTTCTGCATACGGAGTTCCACAGTTTGCGTGTGATAAAGTGATTAGTCTGGTGTTTGGATTGTGTTTTGTGATGCTTTTAAAGAGGTTTACTGATCCTTGAATTCTTATTTTATTATATTGCTCGAAATCTTTTTCTGGTTTCCATGCCTTGATCCATCCAGGTATCTTTGATATACAGTTGATAACAATGTCACCTCCTTCTTGGTCTATAACTGATTCTACTTCAGTTTTATTTATAACATCCATCGTAATCGGTTTTGCGACTTTCGACAGCTCATCAAAGTTTCGTCCTGTTGCTCCAGTTCCAACAACAGTCATTCCCAATGATGATAATTTCTTACATAGCGGAAGTCCGATGGATCCTGTGGCACCCAGTACCAGTACTTTCGTCATATTTTAGATTATTATTTATCTTGATTTTTTTTTCTTTTTTTTGAGTTAAACTGTTGTTATTAGTTTATTTTGTTTTTCTTCATTTAACAAGTATTGTAATAATGTTCGGCAGCACACGTAAACCTCCTTTTTGCTTTTTATTAGTTTAAGTCGGTTCACGGGTTTCGTGCCATACACAAATGCACCGACGAAGTCGGAGAAGAAACTATTCATATTAAGAGTTTTTTTTTTTTTTTTTTTTTTTTTTTTTTTCTCTCCGCAATTTCAAATGACAATAACAAACACAGTTAGCAGATCACTTCTCCTCCTCACACCGTCTTCCATGTTTTTTATCATCTCTGTGATACAATGTTTTTTTTTAAAAAAAAGAATTGTACAAATTGTAAAATTGTAAAATCCAATGTACTGCGGCAATACGCTATTTGAGTGAAGCATCTCAACGAAAAAACAAAACGAAGCAGAACACAACAAAACAACAAAAGCAACGGGGTGAAACTTCGACAATGTAAAAACAGTAACAACTCTAGGATATTAAAAATAAAATTAATATCAAAGTACTTTGACTGAAAAATATTTGTAGTTGTTCAAAAGCAACGGGGGCGGACCCTCCCTCCCGATCAAAGGAATAGTGTGAAAAAAAAAAATCTTAGACGTCAGTTTATTCAGAGAAGACTGACTACTATCAAAGAAAGAAAAAGAAAAACATAAATAAACAAATATTTCACACAGAGAGATCCCATAATATTATGAAAAGCAGTAGCTTGAGGAATTGGTGTTCTAAAAATAACGATGAACGAAAAAAGAAACGATGTCACCTCTGTATAAGAACTACTTTCATATTATGAAAAAAAAAGATGACGGCAAAACTGTTTGATTCGATAACGAACTTATATAAATAAAAAAAGAAATACTTAAGTAACATAACACACAACCCTACCTTCCCTTATTCAACAGGAGTACATCACTAGTTCAATCATATTAAATTCTGACTTCCATAGTCATCAGAATCAACGACGTTAATCGCACTAACACCACGAGAAGGTCTGTGTTGATGGCTTACTAGTGAAGCTGTTGGAGACCAACTGCTATTATTTGCTTGAGATTGACTTCTCTTTATTGAACTGAGAGATTGCAATGAAGTCTGATCATGTCGATTTCTATCACTACTTCGATCACGCCATCCAAACAAGTGCTGTTCATGAAGAAACATTCCAGATGTGATAAGCGCAATTGATACCCAAAGCAGGGGATGAAATTCCCCAGCAGCTCCATTCATAAGATTGTTACTCGAGAGAGCAGCGTTCAGGAGGGGTAATGCGGCAGCAGTTGCGATAAACTGAGACGTCGGACCAGCAACGATAACGATAACAGAATTGACAACAATATTACAAACAGCTGAAAGGTTGAAAGTGAGCATCCAAATCCAACTTCGTTTACATCTACTTGTCCACCAAAACCCTCCGTGACCGTCTTCTGGAAGCGATGAATCCAGCGATAACATACAATGAAAACCATCAAATAGCTGATCGCTGATATTCCCAACTCCTCCAGCAGTTGCGATTGATCCGAAAGCAATCGTATAGATAGGACTAAAAACAATACTAACGAGATTCAGGATCATCAACAACTTAACAACATCAGCAATCGTAACTTTACCAACTGAGAACAGTGAAGTGGTTATTATATTCTGAACTGCTTGCAAACTACATGACAACAAATAACATAATGTCCATAGAATGAGACTAGTCATTGTGATACCACATGGAACATTTCCAGCAAATATGACTACACCTGAAACAATAAGAGAGCAACCCATGACTTGTAAAATAGAGTAAGAATTCCTCATGAATAAGTATGTTACTATTGAGGTGAGAGGGATGGTGAACTGCGCCATCAAAGTTGTGATATTTGAATTATTTGGACCCAAGGCGTCGATGGTTGCGATTTGCATTATGTTCACCATCGAAAACAAGATTCCCATGAATAATAATTTTCTTCTTCGACGTGTAGTCGTTCGAAGAGCACTCAACTTCGAATGAGTAATTACAAAACGAAGAAGTCGATGTTCTGAACTACTTTTTCTTATCATTGACATTATTAATAACAAAAGCCCACATATGATCGAACCAGAGACAGCGTTGGCAAGATTTGTGAAATACGGAAATGGAGCGAACTCAAATAGCTCTCTGTACAACAACCAACTACTAGACACCAATGAGAAAGTATTCACAGATATTGCCATGCATGAAATTACCAGTGATACTGATTTCACTGAAGGTTCGGTTGACGATTCTGATAAAGATCGACGTTCGATTAGAAGTTGATCTTCACGTTCACCACCGAACTCGTTGAAGACCATATCACCCCCCCATAGTTGGGTTTGTTCACGTGAATGTCTGTCTTCGAGTGCTCTTGATAGTTCTGATTGAATTTTTAACGCTTGCATCTGTGACTGTTGAACTTTTAGTCTCGCCTGTTCAAGTTGTTTCTGAAGCATTGGAACACCAAGCTTAGCAGCATTCTCAGCAGCTAATTGTTTTTCAGTTCTAACTTGAAATACATCAGTTAGGATTTGATCGATACTGTGAGCACTTGTCATGTCTTCAGAGCTGATTCTAATTTGTGATTTGACAGCATTGCGAACGATGTCTTCTTTTATTGGATCTCCTTTTGCTTCTAAAAAAGCTCCAGCGATGCGCATACCTCTCATCCAGACTGCAAGAAGTTCATTATTGTTAGAGCGAACCTCAACACTACACAAATCAGTAGACGATACACCCCAGAACCTCCAGGATAAATTAAAACAACGTGAATACAACTCAGGGAAGTATCCATAAGCTGGTTGTGGAACTTTACTCGAAAACCAGACTGCTAAGTACTTTGCCATACCTCGTGAGTGTAAGACGTGTTCACATCGAATGCTCTGCGGAGGTACTGTTGGTACAGACATTGAAGCCACGTCTCCTATTGCGTACACACCAGGTGAGCTTGTTGCTAGATTGCTGTCAACTTTAATACCGCCGAGGTCCCTGTCGATGTCAAGTTGCCTTTCAAAAAGTTGTTGACGAGGAGAAGATCCGACTCCACACACAACAACTCCACACCTTACGATTGTATTGTTATCACAAACAACAAGTATTTCTCCTGTTTCTGGATCTCGATCGAATCTGATGACTGCCGTGTCCTTCAGAATGGTAACGCCTTCTTCAGTAAACTTCCTTTCGTAAAACTGAGATATTTCCTTTGTGAACAATCGAGGTAGAAGAATTTGTGTTGGGAATATCATAGTAACTTTAAGATTGCAGGCATCTGTTAAAGAAGAAGCTACTTCCATTCCGATATAACCACCGCCAACTACTACAGCTGTTCTATTTCTGGAAGAGTATTGTTCTACCCTGTCTCGGATTGCTATCGCGTCAGCGTATCCCCGTAGTCTGAATACCCCAGGGTAGTCAGTACCAGGAACTGCTAGTCTTATAGCCTGAGCACCCGTAGCAATAATTAAAGCCTTGGTCCATTGAATGATACTCTGCATGCCACCTTTATCAATAAGGTGAAGGGTCTTCTTTACGACATCAACTTTATGACATTCATGGCCCAGCAACATCTTCACTCCAGCAGCAGAATACCATTCCGGAGTGTGGATTTCTCCTTCCGCCGCTGCTGTGAAATTTTCACGTAGTTTCTTCCCTGCTAGAAATCCTTTACTCAGAAATGGTCTTTCGTAAGGACAAACAGACTCTGCGCTAATAAGACAAAGATCACTTCCATCCCCCAACTGCTTCACATACTCCCCTACAAAGTATCCAGCAGCCACACCACCTCCTAATACCACAATTGGAAAGACTTGCTTTGCATTTTGTGGATCTCCATTCAGATCGAGTGTTGTCATACTTCCCTTATGACACCCCTGATGAGAGAGAGTGAGAGTGATGATCAAAATAATACGAACAGTAAAAGGTTTAAATAACAAAGTACACCTGCTGAAGTGTTAGGTAAAGAACAGGTCTGTACGATAAGAGTTGGCTAGAAAAGGTTTGCGTGCGAAACTGTGAATCAAATTATAGCTGAAAAAGCTAAATTAAATTTACATGAGTCTCCACTATTCTTGTAATTATTGCAAAAAGAAAAGAAAAAAAACTAAAGAAGAAAAACATTCGTAAGTCATCACATATGAGCACGAACGAGTTCGAAGTGGAAAACAAGGACCGCGAATCCCAAAAAAAACACATCAAGTTACTGAATACGAGATTTCTTTTTAATCTTTCCTGAGGGTAGTTTAATATTAGTGAAAGCCTCCAACATCACTCCAGGAAGGGGAAGCTCACACTTATGAAGATGATCGAGAAGGGCATCCCCCCCCGTAAATAACATCTCACATCCAATCCTATTGCAAACGGCACTAGCGTGTAGTTTATTAGCCATTGAACGACTGTATCCCGGGATTATTATTTTTCCTGTTTTTGATAATTCAGAAACGACTTCTCCAACAGATCTCATGTATGAAGTGGTACAGGTGTTGTAGTGTCTGAGATGAGGTAGCGTTGGTGTAATCATGTCGGAGGATATCAAGTGAAGATGAATTTGTCTCATTGAAGGAATTGAATGGAATCCGACAGTCAAGGGAATACTTTCGATTCCCTCAATATTTTCTCTCAGCCATTTCAATCCAACATCTCTCATTGATAATAACACATCCTCGTCACCTGGAGTCAAGGCATCCAATGCCGTGAGATTACCATTTCTAGTGACAACTAAATAGTGCATTGTCGATTTTGGGAATTTATCTTTAACGATTATGAAATCATCATCGCAGTACATTACTCCGTTGCCGTAGCCATCTCGCGAGAGTTCCCAAAGTTCTTGTTGCCATGGTTTTGGGAAATACATCATTTTGTGTGAAGAACTATTTATAATCTGTCTCAGTAGATATATTTGAAATCGACGAGAATCGGTTGCAATGCTTTAATTTTAGCTTATTTACGAAGCCTAGGAAGCCAAAATCAGGAAAAGCTCAACAGGGGTAACAGTTATATCGCTACCAGCAACCGTGAGACTCTCACAGACGATAAGAGACGTATCATTGCTATTACACACATCGTTTGATGACATCCCTAGCAAATCAAAAGAGTGTAAAAAAATAAAAATATTAAAAAAAAACACCAACACAACAACAGCCATTCTTCAGTGGAGAGGGGTAGGGAAAATGGGGAAAGTTTTTTTTTTTTTTTCTTCCTGCCCGTTCTTTTTTTTTTTTTTTTTTTTTTTTAAAAAGTGATAACAACAGCAAGAGAAGCTCAACACCATTGAGGACACACCGATACGATTGTAGGCCAGTCAAACCTTCTTACACAAAGTGCTACAACGCCGTTTCTTTCCCTTCATTTCCTTTTTTGATTGTGCATTCGAAGCGGGAGGAAGAACAAAAAAAAAATTATAAAACACGCATAATATACAAAGGTTATTTATATGCTGGTTTTGTTCTCTGAGTTGGAACTCAAACATGTAATTTGAGAAAGAAGCAGCCATATAACTTTACATAACCTAACGTTTTTTTTTTTTTTTTTTTGATTGGAAGGAGGGGGAAAATTAAAATTATGAACCTAAACAAACTCACAGGCTTAGTTTTTTATTGCCGTTTCATTATTTATCGTTTTTGACCCAATTATAGATTGATCGACGTCTCCACCAATCCAAAAAAAAAAAAAAAAAAAAAAAAAGAGTAAAGGGAAGTGATGTAACAATTTACCGTTGTGACTTAACTTAATTAGGAGAACTATTATGTATCCAGCAGAAACACCTTCAGAGAGCAACAAGGATAAAAGCGAAACAAAAACTATCAAGACACTGTAATGTACAAGGAGATAGAAATCCAGGAAGAAGAAGACACATACAACTATAATGTACTAACACACTATGGTCAGCAGGAAAGAGTTTTCTTGTTCTCCAAAAAAAAAATACAGAAATATGCACTAACATTTTTCCTAAACACTTATTTCATTGTAAAAGTTAAAACATGCGGGAAATTGTACACCAAACAACAGGTGTTGATTTACTTTACTATCTGTGATTTAAGGAGAAAATTTCTCTTTCTTTTTTTTTTTTTTTCTATTTCCATTTCACCCGATAAACGAAACTACAAAAAGCGAGAAAACAAAACGAGTAAAAAAAAAAAAAAGAGGGGAAAACAAGAAAAAATCAGATTAATCACCAAGTTACTGTAAAGGAAGGTGATTACTGATTTTGACGGGAAAAGCGGAAAACGGCCGTAAATAGGCACTCTTGGTATTACGAAACCCTTTAGTAGTTATTCACTGATTGGGGAAAGTGGGGAAAATCGTTTTTTTTTTTGTTTTTAAAGGAGGCTTTTGAATTTTCAATTAGTACACTTTACCTTTATTTTTTTTATTTTTTTAATCTTTTTGAGAAATAGAACGGGGGGGGGATGTATGTTCGATTTTGTAAAAATTACAACTGTGTTGTATCATAAAAACATAAAGATAATTTAACATTAGTTTTTAGATACAGTGACTAAATGTGAGAAACAGAACGGGGGGAGCCAATGATAAAACAGAACCCCAGAGAGAACAACAATCTCCCGCTACCAAAACAATAACGTAAAAGGCAAAGCAAACGTATTCAGAAGGGAAAAGGGCAGGATGTCAACAAAGCCACTAGCAAGTGCGCTACACTTTGGGCTTTTTTTTTTTTTTTTTTTTTTTTTTTCCCCTTTTTTTGGGATGTTCCCTCATAGGAAGTGAAACAAAGCAAAAACAAAGAACAAAAGATGAAAAAAAAAAAAGCATAGTATCCAAACATATAAAACAAACAAACATAGAGGGGTAGGCAAAGTGAAAAAAAAAAAGACAGGCATCAGGGGGGAAAAAAAGGGAGAGCTGCAAAAAATAATACAATCACATCCACACCATAACAGGAGCATTACATAGAACGCGGTAACTAAAAAACGCCTACTAAATAACACACTAAAAAAAAAAAAAAAAAAAGGGAAAACCTCTAATTCAACAAAAATAGTTTGCGAAATCGCCAACTCCCTACAAAAAAAAGTTGTCCACCAGGACTCGAACTTGACCCAAAAATTTGGCTTGCGGCGGGTTTTTTGTTTTTTAGCCTACCAAGCTGGGAAGAGTGCAAGGGTGGCTTGCGTCCGCCAAATTCTTGGCGGGACGCAAGCCCCCCCCCCCAAAACACTTTCTACATTTATTGTAGAAAAGTGCTCCACTAGTAGTGAGCTACGAACTAGTAACAGCAAAAAATATGTTTTTTTTATTTATGAACATGAAACACAAAGTAACTACATTCCAGTCCTGCAAACTGGAATGACTCAGTCTCAACATTTGACTGACTTACTTCTACACCATACTGATGAGAGAGAATAGAGGTAAGAGGTATATGGATTACTCTCGAAACCTATAGTTACTTTAATATGCTAAGTTGCGCATCACCCTTAGTCACTGTATTTAAAACTAATGTTAAATTATCTTTATGTTTTTATGATACAACACAGTTGTAATTTTTACAAAATCGAACATACAACCCCCCCCCCCCAACCCCCCCCAAGGGGGGGAGCCCCTAATAAAAGCCCGCCCGTTCCGTACAAAGTCCAACCTGAAAAAACAAATTTGCAACTGATGACTCTCTTAAGGTAGCCAAATGCCTCGTCTTCTAATTAAAGACGCGCATGAATGGACTAATGAGATTCCTTCTGTCCCTACCTACTATCTGGCGAAACAGCAGTCAAGGGAACGGACTTGAAACTGTCAGCGGGGAAAGAAGACCCTGTTGAGTTTGACTCTAGTCGGGTGTAGTTATAGGTGGGAGGTTTACCAACTCTTATCGTCGCTTTACTATTATCCAATGATGGGGGAACGGCAGCTGCCTCTTCGGAGGTTAGGGTCCTTTCGGACTCGTAGCTTTTCCGATTCCAGCGACAAACGGGCTTCGGCTCGACCCCTCGTTTATAGACACCAGTCAGGTGGGGAGTTTGGCTGGGAGGAGGGCCACATTGATTGACTAAGGCTTCTAAGTCACGAACCTAAATCGATGATGAGGATCACATTTCTAAAGGTCAAGCTTTTACTAACGTGAGAATTTCTGTTCTCGATGGTCAGAATGTGTCTGACAAAAATTACCTAATTTGGAATGCTGCTTGAAGTCTGGTGAATTTTGGTTGGAGGTCTTAGTCTCACTGGTGAACTGCACAGTAACATTTTAAAGTGATCGATCACACGGGAGGGGGCTTGGTGATTTATTGCAACGGGAATATGTCTCAACTCGACCAGTGGGTGATGAATCCGCCCTTTGACTATGTTTTGGTCACATTTTCCGTCATTACGAAAAAGAGAAAAAAAGGATGTCACGGGGTTCGAACCCGAGACCTCCGGGTCATGATTCGGCGGTCATAACCAATAAACCACCGGAGCTCCGAAAATTCTGAAAAGTTTCCCGTCATGTTGGGTTGTTTCGAGCGGTTAAAATTTTTGTGATGAGTTGGCGATTTCGCAAACTATTTTTGTGGAATTAGGGGTTTTCCCAAAAAAAAAAAAAAAAAATCCTCAGAGTAGTACACTATTTTTTTTCATTTAACGAGGTTAGTTAAAATTGATGTAAGTCTTGCCGAACATAATTAAGCAAACAAATACAATCATAACAAAATTGCTACCTCCATTTCATACATACCCTCAGTAGGTATCTTCAATAAAACGGAAGAAGAAGGAGGGGAAGAAAAAAAACAAATAGCAACTAACCCTTTTTTTTATTTTTTTTATTTTCGGAAGAACACAAATGGAATTTAACGACAATTTACGGTGTTTAGACAAAACATGAATGCAAATCGGTGCAAATAACTATTACGCATTCACTTTTTTTTTTTTTTTTTTTTTTTCCCTTTCTGCAAAATTATGTCACTAAACACACGAAATCATCACGCCAACGTGGGAAACACGCTCATATGACTGGACCTGCTCTTCCATTTATTTATTTATTTTTTTTTTTTTTTAAAAAAAGGGTAAATTGAAAAAAGGGGAGAAGGGGAAGAAGAAAAAAAAATGCTGGACTAATTTAACAATTGGAAGAGAGAGGGATAGGCAGATGTTGACTGCTATTTTTTTTTTTTTTTTTTTTTTAAATCGTCATAGCTGATCCTGCTAAAAAAGACGATTATATTTTTTTTTCACGTGCGGTGTGGCTTTAACGGCAAGCAAACATACTAAGAAATGTTATCACAGCGATGTTATCGAAGTACCAAACGTGCAAAAAAAAAAAAAAAAGACTTGGATATCAAAAAAAAATACAAATTATAAGACAAAACATTTTAAAACACGGTTTGCAGAGCTTCAAAATAACTACTTTTATAACAACTAAACAAGAGACCTGTTTTTAGTTGTGCAAAGTCTCATAGTGATGAGGATATGGAGGAAAGTAGAGCAATGCGTCTACCAAAGTAATACCTTGGTGAGTTCTATAATCAGGTCCCCCTTTTTTTTTTTTTTTTTTTTTTTTTTTTTTTTTTCCTCACGACAAGTGACAGAAATAAGTAATAATCGGCATCGTAGCCGACACCCTATTGATAGAGTGATAGAGTAGCGAGGCATGAAAAAAAAAAAAAAAAAAAAAAAAAAACTCGCCTTCAGTATTGAGGGGAAGAAGGAAACACGAATACTTTCTCGCTATAAACGTTTTGTTGAACATAAGCTACATACGTTTTGTTGTTGTTTTTTTTTATTTATTAAATTTTATTTATTTATAATTTTTTTTTTTACATTCCTTATTATTCAAAAAGGAACCCATGACCGCGAAAAAACGAGTACAGAAAGAAGAGAAAAGGAAAGCAAGAAGAACTCAAAGTCGATTCCTTGAGTTATCCCTTTCCTTTTAACAGTTTCTTTTAATTCAACCGAAGTCAGTCTTATCCTTAACATGGATGACTCTCTCTTTGTTGAATGTCTGCGTTAGACTAATTTATTACCCGGAAGTCCCATCTGTTCTAAACAGAGAGACTATCATTAATCTTTTTTTTTTTTTTATCAAGCATGGGATGCTCCTGTAAACCGTCTCCTCAACTCAGCCTGCAATAAGTTTGCTTCATGAGTAGATAAATCAGCAACGGCAGAGTTTTCTTGCGCACGTCTAATCAGATAAGGCATTACTTCGTGTACAGGACCGTATGGAACATACTGTATTGGTGTTTTGTTATAAATAAATTAAACGAGGAGAGGGAAAATAACAATATTAATAAAAAACAAACCTTGTAAACATTATATCCGTGCTGACCTAAAGGAAAGGTGAGGTTGTCAGCCATACCAAGAAGTTGACCAAAGAAAACACCTCCAACTTGTTTGTCGATGCTGTTGGTTTTCATTTTTTGAATAATACGACGAATCGAATCTTGATTGTGAGATCCGACCATAATACCCATGTTGTTTCTGTTTGGGACCTCGTCAAGAATGAGGTCCATAATCTCATTGAAGTTCTCGTGAGTTGATTCAATGTCAGGTTTGATAGGAGACGCGTATCCCTTCTTCAGTGCGATTTCACGCTCTTGAATCATGTACGCACCTCTAACAAACTTTCCAGCAAATTTCCATCCTTCTCTCTTAGAACGTTCCAAATCATTCAAAACTCTAATCTTTGAGTAGTCCAAGTAGCACTGATACGTGTTGTAGATAATCGGTTTCTGTGTGTTATGAATTCTCTGCAATAAAATAACAAAGTGATCAATCGCAACTTGTAGATATGTTTGCTCAGCGTCAATCATACAAGCGACGTCATTCTCCACGGCACAATCCGCAAAGGCATTCACTCTGGACACTAAATTGTCAAGAAGTTCAGTTTCCTTTTCTGTCAATAACGGAAGGGCTCCACTGTGAGTTAGTGGCTGTAAAATAGACGTTGGTTGATCCCAGGTTTCAGTACCGTGCATGTTCTTTTGAAACGAAAGAGCTTCTAAGGTAACAAAACGAGTATAGTCAAGGTAATCAATGTATCCTTTATTGTTTGATAAGGCTACGAACATCTTCTCTGCGTCATCATCTTCGACAGGAACTTTACAAATTCTTGCCAAACCTTGCTTCCACTGCTTGAGATTGATTGGTTTTCTGATATTTGGTGAGCTCACGATGGTACGATATTCTTCCAAGGGCGTACTTTTTATAATGTGCTCCGCAGCAAACCCCTCAACCCATGAACGTCTAATTGCCATAAGTAAAGCCGACATTCTCTCAAGAAGTGCTGGCTTACACAGAGCTGTTAATTTTACAGCGCAAAATGGATTTTTTTGAATACTTGCCGTGTGTTTAATGCAAGTGATAACTGTTTCTAAATTCCTGTCACATTCCTGTTCACCCATGTAATCATAAATACGTGCACTGTGTACTTCAGCTCTCTGTCTCGATACTAAGATGTCATCGAGTCGTTCAATTGAAGGACCCTGAGTGTTATTCATTCTCTCATCTTGAGGGACGTCATTCTCAGCAGCGTAGTCAAGAATGGCTCCGACACCAGAGTCTCCTAAGTGTGCTACGACAGGTTCTACTTCCTCAATGGTTTCACCAGCGCAGAAATGTCCAAAGAAAGTCTTCTTTACGACGTAGTCAACAGCTTGTCTTCCAACTACCTTGGAAGCTCCATCAAGAATTTGGTTACTTCTCTTAACGAGAGTACTCACACCACAAAGTCGAAATACTGCAATTGCTCGAAGTAGTTCGATGGATGTCTTACTGCGATAGGCTTCTCTTGAATCATCGAAATTAACAATCTCACTTGTACAACTCTTACTGTTGTCAACAATACCTTCAGCTGCGGCTGTGTGCAAGTGATGTGGTTGTGTTGCGACGTTCTCTTTCCAACGACGGTACGTTACACGGCTGACACGGATACCACTGTGTTTCATTATTATTATTAGAAGGGGGGGTTCCTATGTCAGGCTGTTGAGTGGAAATAAGATACTAAACGGACAGACGGGAACACACATGTAGACCCTCATCATAGCACCCTGTCAACTAGTCAGCTGACCAGCTGGTATCTGTTGAGAGGAATGTGTTTTAAGAAAACAGAACATTCCTATCAAATTTAATAACACTTTTGTTTAATAATTCGATGAGGAGGACAATAAAGCCCCTGATCTCACATTATCAATTATGCCCATGTAGGACAGCAGCTAGAGACGTACCACCACAAGGTACTGTCCTGCTGTGAATTAAATGTTTTCCAACAAATTAGAAGTCAGTTGTGACATCATTGAGTTGTAGTCGGATGATACTTCAGTTTTGAAGTAACGAATGTCTTATAAGAAACAATCTTATTTATGAGTTGGTCTTAAGCAGCTGCTGCTTGTTTAGCATCATCCTCCAGTAGCTGTTGACCTTTTCGTAGTCCGCTGTTGATCTCTTCGTTACGTTTGATGTATTCGAGTAAACGTATTTTACGATTTCTTAATCTGTTTTTTATTATTATTATTATTATCAAAGGGTAATCATCCCTGTTTCAGGACGAGGCAGGGCTAAGGCAAAGACAACTGAAATCACAAAATCACCTCACTGATAGAGGAGGAGGAGAGACTAGATACCATTCCCCTCATCCAGGACACAATTGACGAAGACTGAACAGAAGGCGTCAGACATGTTAATCAGTTAAAAAGACTACATACGAAATTACCTCCCTAGTTATCCTCATTCTATGTGCATAAGTTTCCTTGAACTTTCCATCTGCTAATCTGGCAACGTGAAACTCACTCTTTAGTTGCTGATCTCTGAAGATCATAAGTTTTGTTATTTCTTTGGTGACGTTCTGGACTTCCAATCTGGCCTGTACACAGTGAAAGACTTCATTAGGAGATGATTTGTATGCGGGATGGTTAGTTGTTATTACCGAAATACTTCTGATCGATTTCGTGAGCAATCCAATTCGAAACATTTGTGTGTTGGTTCACTTGATTTTGAAAAAAAAAAGAAAATATTATTTATTTTGAAAAAATCCTAAACACTTGTCCATCACGGTAAGCTTACGGGGTATCAGTCATTCGATAACCTCTCAAGTAGTATTTTTTTTTAATATTCAAAAATACGTTTTTTCTGATTGTAATATTTCTCCACCAAAAATCAGATTCTCTTCACAGAAAAAAACCATCCAACGGAAGGTAACATTATAATGCAATTTAAATATCAAACCTGGTGGGAGAGAATTAGCTAAGGTTTACAAAGTAAAATTCCAGAGACAGAGACAGAGAGAGGGTGAGAGAGAAAGTAAGAGAGGGAAAGAGTCCCACCATCTGTGCAACAATGGGAATTATTAGTGTAATTTGACAAAAATAAAAATAAGAAATAGGTGAGGGAGGCAAAGATTGTATAAGTTTCCTCGAAAGTTGTCGCTCGAAAGACAACGAAAACAGGAACAGTACAAGCGGCTGTTTTTAAAATTAAAAAGGAAAAATGAGAGAGAGCAAGTTGTAGATATAATCGTTATATGTTCAATATGAATACAAGAGGTGGGGTTCCAACCCAAACCACGTAAGATATAGTCAACGACAACTAACGCGTGGGGATAGAAATTATCTGCACCTCAGTGTACACTAGTACACTAGTACACTAGTACACTAGTACACTAGTACACTAGTACACAGGGAATGGTAGTTCGTTTATTTACTCGTTTTTTATCACTTTCGTTTTTCACTCGATATTGCTATCGGATGTTTATTTATATTTTTTTATTTTATTTTATTTTTAATCACATAAAACATGACAACAGGACTCGATACACATAATCAGACCCTGTCCTCTCCTCTGCAACAGAGGACAAGTCGCAAACAGAGAAGCAGCTGAACAGAGATTCATCCGATCCCCCGTTTGCAACTTGTCCGTTTTTGACAAGCCTGAAAAAAGGGATCACAGAGAACACTATTTCAGGGTGTAAAGTAAACAGACAAAAAAAAAAAAAAAATCGGCAAACTTCACTTTTTACTTTCTTACTCACACTTTTATTTTGTTTGTGCGCAACCAGGTACAAAATCCTAATAAAGGAATAGGCTGACACAATTCTCTTTTCTACCGAAACAATGGGTTTATAAAATAAAATAAAAAACTCCAATTGTAAAGATGTCGTTAGAAACCCACAACCAGAACTTTTTTTTTTTCATTTATTAAATTCTGTTTATCAGAAAAAAACTCCAGGAAACAAGGTTCAACTAAACTACCTGTTAAGCCTGATAAGCAATCAGTCGTTAGCTGGAATACTGCGAGTGGAAATATTACTGCGGTGAATAATTACTGCGCGGAAAAATTAGTGCGGTTTTTTTGAGAAAATTGTAGTGCGGTTTTTTCCACTTGGTAGTGGAAAGAGATTGGGTTGCTTTTTTGTTCTGGAAGTGTACCAGCGAAAGAAATGTTGCTGGAAAAAATTCTATTCTGAGCAGAATATTAGTACGGTGGAAAAATTAGAGCAGTTTGTTTTTGCAGATTTGGAAATTAGGGCGGCTTTTTTTCCACCACAGTAATATTTCCACTTGCAGAACACATTCATCGCTGTAACCGTTTCCAAAGGCGGGATCACTGAAATAACTTCAGCGGAAGAGATTCAATTTAATTTTTTAGAACAAACTAAAGGACACCTCCACCCCTGTCTAACATAACGAATAAATGATAAAAAATAAAAATAATTAAAATAAATTGTTAACTCAGTTACCGGGTCCAGAACTGATGACTGCAGGGAGTCTAGGTAACCCGCACTAGCAGAGTACCTAAAGACATTTGGAGAGGAAAGAAGGAAAAAAAAAAAAAAAACTTTCTCAGCGAAGGAAAAAAAAAAGAGGTTTTAAAAAAATAGATAAAAGTAGTTTTTCTTTCATAAAGAAATTACCCTTGAAGGTTGTTGTGAAAAAAAAAAAAAAAAAAAAAAAAAAACTTACAATTCACGATAAGTATTCTCCTATTTCTTCAATCACAAAGATTACCGTGAGCTGCTTCTGCAACTTCCAATTGAATACCTCGTCTAGCTGCGGTCTTCATCTATCTCAGAGCCAAGACTTTGATCAGTCAATTCAAAGACGTTTTCAGTCACAAGGGTAAAAAAGAAAGAAAAAAAACAAGTCGCAATAACATTAAAAGAGAGGAATTTTCAATAGATAGAATGACAGACAAGAAAAAAATCCATTACATTGCGTACTAGGCATTGTCAACTCCAATAGAGCTGCGACGCAACATCAATGTAATTAGATTCAATCTTAAAACTGTTTTACTGCATAGCTTAGGCTGGCAGGGCATACTGAACACAGTATGTCATTGTTAGCTTTGCAGTACAACAAAAAAGATGCAGGGGAAAAAAGGAAGAGTTCGGACGATAAAATACATAACGAACCCTTAAAACGCCCTGTAGGTAGTTAACTACCAGATCAGGAATTGTAAGACAGCAACAAGACAAAGTGGAGTATCTGAACCCGAGGAACAGGTCGGCAAAAGAAAACCCCACAGATGGATAGATAGACAGATAAGGAAGTCTGATAAATTGCGTACTGAGCATCGGGTTAACTCCAATAGAGCTACGAGGGCAACAGTAACGTTCAATTAGACGAACCAATCTTATTAGGTTTGTAATGGTATGGCATCAACAGTATTAATACCACTTTGTGAGAGAAGAGAAAATTATCCCGATTTGGAATTATTCTCGAAGAGGAAAGAATTTCCCATAGAAAAAGAATTGGAAGGTTTTTTTTTTTTCCCCCCACAAGAATAACTCTTTCCACAGGAAAACGAAAAGGATTAGTGTCTTTTAGTTTCATCGGAGGTCTTTCCACTCCGTAAGACAGAAATGACAGCTGTCGTGTAATTAGATGCAAGTAGGGGTCAGTTGGTAACCAACAGCTGTTATACAACAAATAACAAATTAAAAGTTAATCCCAAAGACTTTGCTTACGGTGAGTGGTGACAATAAAAGAATCACACACTAAAAGAATGATAAACAAAGATTGCATGACTTGACCACGAGAAACTCTCAAATGGGTCTGTCAAACAGATAGTCGATAAGATCGAGTGGATTTGGTAGCATTTTTAACTACTTTGTCGTTTTTACCCACTAAGTCAATTATTAATTAATGTATAGGATTGCTACAAAGTAAGATCCCTGGCTGCGTAGTCATCAACTTCAATAGACGTTCTAAGAGAGGTCCCTTCGCGAATCATTTTTGAAACTCTCAAAAGTACATTGTCAGCAGGGTCTCTCTCGGCCTCAATGAGCTCAAAATCGAATTTGTCAAATGCGTCCGTGTAATGCTCACTCCACCCCCATTCAATGCCTTCAATAATTATGACTTCAGATGTCTTGGCTTGAGCAGCGAAGTACTCCCTGAGTTTACCAACCTGAAGTTGATATATCACAGTACCTCCCCAACGATCAACTGGTCTGAGTAATGAGAATGGCGGACATTTCGCACAGAGAGCGAAGGCTCCCAGATCGGAACTTCCTTGGCAAAGAAGGGCGCAATTATCGACACAATGACCAAAAACTGTTACAAAACGCTGGTCTTTGGTACCAACTCTGCCGCAGTGAACAGGACCAGAAGACAGTCCTATTGAAATTTCATTAATAAAGGAAAAGGTTCCGTACATAAGAGAGACAAATCTCAAACTATTGTGAAAATGAGTAGTACACGGCTTAGCAGTATTCCAACCAATAGTTATTGACGACGACAATACACTTACAATTGATCCCTCTGTTCTTTCCAAACAGCCAATAGACCTGCCTAAAGCATTGTTAATTTGACTCTGAAAGTTTGATTCGGATGCCTTGATACGTATTCGAGCAACACAAACAGTCGCAAGCTGTTTGTAGTTGAATTTTGAATCAGGAGCGTCACTGCAGGTATCACTGCAGCTTGATGGGCGAGTAAAGGTGCTTTGTGATGACTCTCCAGAAATTGAAACTTTTCTATTCTGCTTAAGCTGATGGTCTTGTAGTAAGACTGTAATAGCTACAGGATTATCATCGATACCTTTTAACTTCTCAGATATGCCAGTTGTACCCCAACCCGAGAAGACGTCTAACTGAGACGCGAAGGATGAGTCTACTGCGACACCTCCTGGTATGCAGGCTCCTTCAAGTCTCGCCGCTCTGTTTACTGTTCGTCCAAAATAGTCAGTACGACCGTTTAAAGTATTGAATTCTGCTTCTACCTCACCGTAGTGAAGACCAATACGAACAGTTAGTCCATTCCATCCGTTTGCTTCGAATATATCTGGTAGTACTAAATTAGAAGGCCATACTGTAGTGGTAAGTCTTTCTTGAACAATCATTGCAAACGAAACTGCGTCGGAAAACATTTCAAATGCAACCATGAATGAATCTCCAATTGTTTTTACTTCGTATCCCCTCATTTCGTTTATACATTTTCTTATTATTTTGTTATGAATCTTCAATGCTTTTTTCATTGCGTCAGGAGAGGCTTCCCATATTGCTGTTGAGGATTTCAAATCAGTGAAAAGTACAGCAGCAAAATCAGCAGGTGGCTTGGCTCTGCAGGTTACCGAGAAATCATCATTCAGTTCAAAGAGAGAGTCCGGAAGGTAAGGTCGGTATTCGTGGAGGTTGTGCAATAGTTTTCGAAGTATTTCCGATAATTCAGTTTCACTAGCCTCCAGACAATACTCTGCCTCATCCAAGTCAAACCTAACCAAAGCAGCTGCAATCGTTTCCGCAAGAGAAATACTCGCCCCCAATTTCCGTTTCTCATCTTCCAAATCCGTAGCAAATCTCTTTGTCACAAAATAATCAAACAACACAACAGTTAGATACGCCGCGGAAGGTCCTCCTGCGATACTGATGTCAAGTGGACAGGGAGACATATTCAATTCTTGTTGAGTTACGTTGATGCATTGCTTTATAAGTTTCATCTTTTCTCCTCCAGTAATGTCATAAAGACCAAATCTAGTGATTCCCTCTATCGTATCGACAGAGACATAAATAACTAATATTGATATGATTGTAGTCGCAGTGTATCTCGGTGCTGAACATATCAAACAGATGTCAAGATGAACAGCCAGCAAGGGCCATACTCTGTGCCTCCATTCAGCTGCCAGTGTAATATCGACTGATAACATTAAGATTGTGTATGAAATTAATAGTATAGAAACCTCATAGTCTCGAAGACTTTTCGTGATGTACCATTTTATCAAAGCTAGAATCTGTATAAAAACCACAGTACAGTTAGCATATTGGTATATCATTGTAAATTGAGGGTGTTCAAACCACATGACACCACTGTAGAACATGCTGCCGATACCACACACTACAAGTGTTTTTTTTCTATTTTCATCAACTTTTGTGTCGAGATCAGAGCGAAACAGTTCATAAATCATTTGCATGAATCCCATTGTTTACGACTCCTTTTGAAAACTGAAAAAAAAAACGATGTTTTAATTTGTTAGTTAAATTGGAAAAAAAAAATTTCGAATGGACACCCTTATCAAACTTGAATCGGAATTTGCTTTGTTTTTTTTTTTTTTTTTTTTTCCCCTTTTCCTGTTGTGAAACTATAATATAACAAAAAAAAAATACCAAATATCTTAAAAAATATAAAATAATAAACATGAGAGATGGGTTTTAACACACTATATGTGGAAACGTGTAGATGGTAATGTCTGAACTTTCTTCGAATTAGCTTTCCAGTCGGTCGATGAATTCTTTCATTTTTCTCATCGGTTGAGTTGGTTCGAAAGTTTTCGCCAAATCATCAATAGAGGAATGGAGGACTCGTTCAATAGAGTGTTTTAATGTTCTAAGAGACTCTATGTTCTTAGTACGATATCTGTCACAGAGTTCAGTGTATTTCGCAGATATCTCTGATTGTGTAGTACGTAAGTTTCGAATAACCTTAATACAGTTACCTACTTCTGTATTGTGATCACAGAGCTTTCGTTCAGCATTAGCCAATTCATCAGAACATAGTTTCAAACTTTTGATTCTTTCTTTCAGGCGTTGGAGTGCTTCACTTTGCGTTGTTTCACTCTCCTCAGATACGTCTCTTAATTGACATCTTATTCTTTTGATCACCTTGCCTTGGAGTTCAGCTGTTCGTTTTAATCTTTTTTTATTTTTACTGACGAGAACGTTTTCCATCTCGCGGAACATAGTGTCCACCTGCAAGTCTGTTTCAGAGGTAGCCACTGTTAGGCTGCTGGCTGCACGCGGCATTGTGAAGGTTGAGTTAACTTGGGAAAACAAAAGGAAAAAAAAACAGGAAATTATTATAAACAAGTATACTGGTTCTCACCAAAGCGTCGGGGATATAATTTTCATTTTATTTTTTCTTTGTATTTAGTTGTAACATCTCCATCAGATTCTTCTTGTTAGCTATCAGTCCCCCAGATCATTAGCATTCACAATAGCTCGCATCGCCAACCCGCCACTGAGAGAATTTTCTTTTTTGATTATTTTCATCTACTGAGTGATGCTAACATAACAGACGGGAATTAGTTAGCAAGTCCATCAGACCACCGAGTATCGGTCTTCTGAGGGTCCCCAATATTTATATTCACAAACAGTACCTTCTATCACAATAATTATTTTTTTTTAACTGTTTAGCAAAAAAAGAAATAGCATTTATAAAAAAAAAAGAAGAAAAAAAAGCACACGTTAATCACAGACTTACCGAGTTTGTACAACTCTGATTGTTTTGTTTTTAAGCACGAATTAATATTTTAAAAAAAGACTAATAGACAAAAGCCGTGCATCTGTCAAAACATTTTTTGGTAAATTATAATAATCAGTTCCGTTATTTTCTTTTCTTTTCTTTTCTTTTTTTTATTTTTTTTTTCTTTATTCGGTCAGGTCTACCATGGAGAACCGACGTAATCACGAATTAAATTCTTAAAAACATAATAAAAACAAAAATGAGGCTCAACGGGGGAAGGGGCGAAACCTTGATGATGTAAAAAAACACCAAGATTAAGGAGGGGGTGAAACTCGATACTAATATTTAAATGGAAAGCAACTTGAAACTGGCTAAAATGAGAACAGGGTTCGGCCAAACCTGGTTGCAATATAAGGACATCAACAGCTAGTATTGATAAATAATTCCATACGTGCTGTCGAATATGGGGATTCTGAGGCCACGTTCTACAGGTTGAGCGCCCATGCCCTGTAGCCCGTGGGGGGAAATTTGATACGATAAGAAAAGCGGGAGGGTAATTTGATACTGCATTCCTAAGTTCAGAGGATATCACCCCGTGGGTGGGGTGAAACTTTGATAATGTAAAAACAGTAACAACTTTAGGTATTAAAGAAAACAAAATTAATATCAAGTACTTGACTTGAAAAAATATTTTGTAGTTGTTAATCAAAGAAAATTACCTTTAGAAAAATGAGAAAATAAAAAGAAAAAATATAAAATAAAAAGAGATAACTATATTTTTTGTCATATCACCCCGTGGGTGGGGGTAAAACCTTGATAATGTGAAAAACACCAACAACCCCAGTATCAATGAAGATTATTCGGGTATTAACCGAAAAACATACCTGCGGTTATTAATTAAAGAAGAGGTCTGTTTTGGAAAAAAGAAAAAAACAGGGAAATGTATAGTTTGTTTTTATTGATCAGAAGACACTTTTCGATTCTGGTACTTCGAGGAGCGCACCATCAAATTGAGCATCCCATGCCGATCCTTACAACATACACTTAAACGTCAAAAGTTTATGTTTAAAAAATAGTTCCCATTATAGCTTTTGTGGTTCCGTAATACACTTTTGTTATAAAAAACAAAAAGTATAACGCTTCGATAATAAGACTAAAAGTTTATTTATGAGGACGAAGGTAACATTTCGTACTTCTTTTGATGTGTGAGGATAAATCTAATTTTACAATGCCGCAACCATTACAGCATTCTCTTTTCTTCACATTTTTTTTTTTTTTCTTTTAGTGAGATCGTTAACACTTTCTCTGACAGCTCTCTTAACGTGCTTGCTGTAAAGTCTTCGTCGTTTTATCATGTTGTTGTTGTATATCAATCATGATGAGGAGGTTTGAGAAAGTAGTAATGAAGTTTCATCTGTATCATTTTCCTCCGACAAGTGACTTGTGCCTCTCCCAGTAACTCCACCAGTTGGTTCGGATCTTGGACTTGGTGTTACTCTCCGAAAGGTCTCTTTTTGATTTACTCCTAGTAGTGTCGTGGCGTATTTGACTGCTATCTGCCGACTCTTTATAGATGCAAGGGGAAGCTCTCGTTGGGTGAGCTCTCTATATATGAATTGTGGAAGTTTCTGTGAGATCATCCACTCGATAGGCTATGACTGTATCCACAGCATCGATCCAAAGATGTTCACCGGCTCAAGTAATCCTTAATCCGTCAGTCAGCTATTACACGTTGTGAGTATAATTCTGAATGTGACTGGCGAGTAGCTTGGCATTAAATCCGTCAATCATATCAAATCGGGCGGTGACTTGAACGCTATTTGCCCCAATCGTTGTTGTTACTTCAACCAAACAATTAAAGCCAGCTGGACCGAGATGACGTGGTTTGTGTTCGAAGAACGTTTTCGGTGGAGGAAGATCACCGAGTTCCGGCCAGCGACGACGTTTCTTATGACGCGAAGGAGGTTTCTTCCACGGATATAATATACCAAATGCGTCAACTGGACTGCATGTAAACTCATGAACAGTTTCTGCTACCTCCCAGGCAGCTGCAATATGACTATCGCCCGAGAGGATAGATATCGGACAGGAATCAGGATTTTCTGAAAATAACTTCACTACTTCTTTCTGCTCTCTCATGTTGCCATACCACAAATCCTCACGATAGCTTCCATGTGAAAACACTGTTGGGGATACGAAGAAACACCAGCTGTGCGTCTTACGAAGGCACTTTGTTTTAACCCATGTTTCCAGAGCTGCAAACTGTGTTGCTCCTAATAACTGTCCAGTTAGGTCTCCTTTATTAACTTTGTAGCTGCGGACGTCAGCTACAAAAAAATGGGAATTTCCGTGTGAATATTGATACCACCTGACAAACTGAAGATCTTCTGGAGGGATTCTTGCAATGACATCAGGAGGGTTTGCTGGGTTTGCTTTGGCAATCATGTTATCCCAGGAATATAAGAACTCCTTATGAACAGTGCTATTGGGATCTGGTTTAGGTCCAGATGAATAATCATTATGAACCTCATGATCGTCAAACTGAAAGAACCACGGGTAGCTCCTCATCGCATTAACAACTTCTCTTGTCGCAAGTTTACGGTAATAATATGGAAGGTACTCTTTTCTTGTGTGCTCCAACTCATCCCAAAAATATATGAAGTCACCAATAAACAAAAAGAATCGCAATGCTGGGGCGTAAGTTGCCAACAGCCGTAGTGAAGCACCTGTGGAAGACTTCTTGTGATGAGGGTTGATGCACGAACCGAATGCGAATACCAGACTTTGGTTTGATAAAGATCCAACCTCCGGGAAAGTTTGAAGATTTCCGAAAAAATGGTTAAACCAAGTACCATTAATATATAATTGTATAACGTACTTAAACGGAGTGTCCGCAGGAAGATCAGTAAAGACGATCGTAGAAGTGTAATCAGTTTCATTAGTCATTAAATCAAAACTACCCCTCGTACTCCAAACACCTGTTGAAGTATTCCACTGGTGAGGTCCTTCGATTAGTGTTAACGGTGGTACTTCATCTGAGCTTATGTGAACCCTCATTCCACCATCGGGATTTCTCCCCCAAAATATAGCCTTATTATCTGAAACAGTTCTGAGCATTGCAGTAGTCAGTCGTATATAAGAAGGTATTTCTTTCGTTGTTGGGTGGGTATACAAGTTAGTTTCATTCCAATTTATAAAGGGAGTTTCCCAATAGGGACTATCCCACCACTCTGGATGTCCTGTCTTGTTGTCTTGTGTTATTACAATAGGTTTAGCAGTAGGCACAGCAGTAGGTTTAGCAGTGGACACAGCAGTAGGCTCAGCAGTGGGCACAGCAGTAGGCTCAGCGGTAGGTGTAGCAGTGGGTTCAGTGTGGTTAAGGGATATAACAGAATGATTTAGGGTTTTAAACCTCAACATAGATATCACCTGAGCATCCTCGCTTTCCCTGGTTACACTATATACATTAATCCCAATTATGGAAATTAGAACAAATATTGTCAAACATCTTTGCTTCATAAGTTAGCTGTAAATGAAAAAGTTTGTTTACAATTTCTTGCGAATTCAAATTATGCTGTTTCGAATTTTTCTCACACAGAGCTCAGTATTGCATTTCATTTTATGTCGTGCGGTTAACTATTGCTTACGGTTAACCAGTGCTTACCTGTCTTATGGTAGGCTTTTTGAGCCTCACACTTTCCTTATTGTCGGCATCAGCCAGCCACCTCCCAGCCTCACCCTGGATTTTAACCTTGAGTCTCTATCCCGACTTATCTTGGTTTATGCCCCAAGTGGCCATGCGCCCATTACCCAATCTTGTACCTACCTTCTAAAAAAATAAAAGAATGATAAACTAAACAGATTGAGAGACTTTGCTCGCCGACTCCCCAGCGCTAACTCACAAACAGGAGGTGTTGTTAATCACCTTGGAGGCCGCAATGCACTCCTCATGTTGCCCAAGAAGACATACTACATAATGAGTATCTTTCCACATTGTCTCTTCTGCATCAAGAAAGAGGTCACCTAACAATCAACAATGTTCACTGACCACAAAGGCTGTTAATGTCTATGATTTGGAATCTTCCCACGCAGAACTTCTCAAACTCATTCTGGAGGGTGACAGGTTGAATCCTTGGGTTTTTCAGTGCCAAGAACAACGTTACCTTGCAGGATCTTTTTGAGAAAAGTTTCCGAAACCTCCCTGCACTCTATACAAAAAAAGTGCCTTGTGACCTGTGGTTAAAAAAACCCACCACCCGGAATCAAAGTTGCCTAATTTAAGGCAGGCTTTTTTTTTTCTTTACCCCTGAAAAATGCGTTGAGTAATTTTAAATCACCCTCACAAGTTTCTTCTAAACAAACATGCCTGCTTCTGCTGGGGACACCTTTGGGACGCATGACAAGTTCACAAATGGGAGGACGGAGTTTTCCAATAAGATGCGATTCGACCCTCAACGAGGATCGAATCGCATCTTATTTGGCTTTTCTCCGGTTCGCCCGATCAAATGCGTCTCCGGGATATCAGTTTACTTGCCACCAGTAAACTTCTTTTTTTTCACTGTTTTCTATCATTGTTTTTAATCGATCGACTATGTCGATTAATTTTTATTTTCCGTCCCGATCAAGGCGTTAAACTGATTGTTTCTCTTTTTATAAAAAAATAAAATAAAATAAAGGGAAAAAATTATAAAACCATGCAGATTAACCTTATATTTCGTTGAACGCAGCGAGGTGGCGGGGAATCCGGCATTTTGTACTTCACTTGCGGTTCCAGCCGAGCCCTTGGCTGAGCAGGAAACGCGGGACAAAACAGCATTACAACTCGGTTCCAGCTTCCAGGATGTCTCGGCTGACTGCCTCGCTACATGTGTCTTCCCGACCGGAAGGTATCTCGCCAAGGCATCCAACGACGAGTGTCTGGAGAGCTGGCGTATCGATTCCAGGCCTACTCCAGAAAAGTGTGCAGTGCGCCCCTCCTCAGCGAGTGTCCCGACAGGTTCTTCCCCTCTCGTCTCAGAGCAGCCACTACCTTTCGGTAAGAAGTGTCCAGCAGCAAATCGCCCGGACTCACTCCCGTCATCGCCGTCTGAAGCGCGTTCCTCCACTTGTCGGCCAGGTACAGTCCCGTGGTCCGTCCCAAGCAGAAGGGGTCTGACTTCGTTTCCGACCAGTTTACCACCACGTATTCTCGTTCCAGAGTGATGTCTCCCACCTTCAGTCGGATCACATCGGCACCCTTGCCGCGCCCGCCCAGCATAATACGATCGCCAACTGTGTGTCCCGGTCCACTTCCTTCCGCACCGCCTCCATCACCTGCTCTCCCACGGCCGGTACCGCTTGACGTTGTGGACGGAGCGCGCCGGCTCTTTTTAAAGCTCTCACGTAATCGGTCAGCATCTGGCCTTCTACGATGGAAATTCCCGCCCTTCTCAATGCCGCTTGGGCCCGTCCTACGTATTCCAGCGCCGTTGAGTTCGAAATTGGACCCTCGGTCCGAGACCTCTGTCTCTCCACCCAGTAAATGATCGCCAGATCCCACGACAACAAGACTCTATTCTTTTTTTTTTTTTTTTTCATTAACAAAACAGAGAAGATTCCAAAGCATAGGATCGAACAGCCTAAGGCTAGTGAACGATCTGATTGTTAGGTGTCCCTAAAACCCCTGGGCAGCAAGAAGGAAAGCAGTTAATATCATTAATTTTAGAACAGAAAAGTGAGAATAAGAAAAGTAGAGATTAGTAAAAGAAAAGTATTCATTTCTGCAATTTCCTAACATCAAAAGGGTAATAGAATATGTAGTTTAGAAGGAAAGCAGTTAAGTACTTCTGGGTGTTTGACATCACTACCAACGGCATAGAACTGCTGCTCTGCCACTTAGCTATGTGAGCTGTGAAATGAAGCTTTTTTTTAGTGATATTGGTTGTCCTCACTCGTTCCGAGATCGAGGGGGATTCTCTCATTCATGCTAAGATGCACTCTGAACTTTGAATTTTTGATCTGAGTGTGAGGGAATGACCTGTTAGCACATTGGGCATAAGCTGTGCAGCAGTTTAGATGCCTTACTATTTTTTTGGCTGAGTTTCAGTGGCAGCAGGTTGAGTTTCAACTATGTTTCTGGGCATCTTAGAGATTGAGAATAAAAGTTTCGTAGTAAAAGAGTAAAAGCCTAGAGAGTGTGATTAGGAACCTGAACGTTTTACAGAACGAAGCACCGTAGGCGACCGGTTTCCTTCGAGAATCCGCAGGTGGTGCAGGGCTAAACCGAGATGAGGAAGATAACACCCGCACACGGATGCTGAGATAACGTTTGTATGATGTTCATCTGGCTTGACGAGATTAGCAAAGACAAGTACTCACGGAAAGGTTGGGTTGTTCGTCAGGTCCTGATAGTGTTCTCAGCCTCTGAAAAATTTACTGAGTGCATGCAAAGAACGGTATGTGTGCAGGGCTGGGTCACCTTACAGAGAACTGTTGTCCTCTTACACGTCATTCCAACCGAATTTCAAAGTCAAGACACCTGTGAGTTACAGACAGCCTGGTCGCAAGCGACACTCCTGTTTCTGACCGGGTTATCAGGGTATCTAACTCATGCAGGCATGAGAGCTTTTTTAAGGCTACTTTGAATTATCAAGAACGCAGTACTGCCTGAAGGGTACCCGCGTGTCAAGATACATTTGCATGTACTGAGCAGAAGTACCAGAAAGAAGATTATTTTTATCATTTCCCAAGCCATCACATCCTTAACCGTTTGTGTTATTGGCTTTCAATCAATCCATTACCATAAATCCACAGATGAGTGTGCTGAATAGAAAGTAAAACGGGACGGCACAAATCTTTTGTCCAAGTGACACAGAAATACTGGCCAGGCAGGTTCTAAAAAAAAAGTTCCAAGAAAAAGAAAAAAAAAAGGGGGAAAAAAAGGGAAAACCCCTAATTCCACAAAAACAGTTGCGAAATTGGTGGGTACCACGAGGGTTTTTCTATATTATTACCGGTATTGGGGATTTTTTGGGTTCCAAGGAAATTGCTGGGTACCAACCGAGGGCTTTGAGTTGAGATACCAGGTGAGATTTGGACTGTTAGCTTTTGGCTAAGGCCCTCCCTGAAAAGCAAGAACAAAAAAACTACTCACACCTGAAGAAAACATACACAAAGAACACACTGTAAGCTGTGTGTGTATTTTGTGTTTGTCACAACAGGAGAGAAAAGAAAGAATGTCAAGGTTGGTCACCTTGCCTATCAACGCACAACATTGGTGGTCTCTACTAGACCCTGAGTGATCCCACTGGATCTCTCATCGTTCATAGTACCTATGTGAAGTTATAAAATCAAAGGTAAACTATGAACTACAAATGACTTAGCCTGTTATTATAATGCCACAGGCAGGCCCTGCATTCAGCAACTATCCAGCAGTGCTTGGATGTCCTGATCTTCTTCTAAAAAAAAGAAAGAAAAACAAAACTGTAGCTGGGATCACTCAGGAGCAACAGACTACCAATGCTACCTGTTGTACTTGCTCACTATGGGGGGTGATGCCAAACACCCAGAAGTACTTAACTGCTTTCCTTCTTGCTGCCCAGGAGTTTCTGACCAGAACTAATAGAAAATAAAAAGTAGATGGGAAACAATAAAAAGTAAAGTGGATATAACTGAAGTTAAACAAGACAAATGAGGTAACAGACCAGAACAGAAAGAGAATTGATAGTCGATCGATAAAAACAATGATAACATTGTTTATTCCTTTTTTTTTTTTTTTTTTATATTTTTTTTAATTTATTTTTAGAAGAAACAATCAGTTTAGCGTCTTTCTACAATGTTATTATGGAGAAATCGTCCAATTGGTCGAAAAAGTTTTCAGCTTCTGCTGAGTGGGAGCGCCTTATTAAGTTTTTTTCTTACCGTTCTCTCGCGAAGCAATCAGCTGGTCTTGGTCACCGATTGCGCGATCTACGTACTACTCGCCCCGATCTCCTTAAGCGTTTTGAAGTGGAAGCCACAGATGAACTACTGAACTCTTTGAATAAATTACTAAGTGTTTCTCACTTAGATTTTTTTTTTGCTTTTCAGCTCCTTAAAAGCTGCTAAGTGTTTCTGCTAAGTGTTTCTCACTTAGAATTTTATTTTTATGTTCGTTTTCTATCCCTTCTCCTATCCCTTTTGTTCAAAATAAGCGGGAGGAAATTCTCTCATTCACGCTAAGATGCACTCTGAACTTTGATTTTTTGATCTGAGTGTGAGGGAATGACCTGTTAGTGCATTGGGCATAGGCTGGGCTGCAGTTTAGATGTCTTAGGTGTTAATAGGGGGTTCCTCTTAGCATTTTTCTTTGTTCCCACCTTATGATTTTCTTGAAGAAAAAAAATAGAAGTCATAATGGTGCTTCCCTCTGGAAGGGTTGTAAGCCATGGTGTCCAACTAAATTAAAGGACAAGTCTGGGATAATCCCTGCCAGAGGGGCGAGTATTCTACCATGGTTGAAATACTCTGGCAACTGATCTTCAATTTTATGTTGTTTGTTAGCTGCTGGTGTAATTAAATCATGTGTTGATACTTGCATTTGTTTATTTGTTATCTTTTACTACAATAACGCTTGCCTATATCTTTTCTTTTTTATTCTCTATCTGTTCTGATCTGTTACTTCATTTGTCTTGTTTAACTTCAGTTATATGCATTTTACTTTTTATTGTTTCCCATCTACTTTTTATTTTCTATTAGTTCTGGTCAGAAACTCCTGGGCAGCAAGAAGGAAAGTAGTTAAGTACTTCTGGGTGTTTGGCATCACCCCCCATAGTGAGCAAGTACAACAGGTAGCATTGGTAGTCTGTTGATCCTGAGTGATCCCAGCTACAGTTTTGTTTTTCTTTCTTTTTTTTAGAAGAAGATCAGGACATCCAAGCACTAAATTTCGATAAAGTGGGAAGTAACGGACTGGGAGCTTTTGGCTCCTGCCCTATTCCCGATGTAAACTTTCTTTTTATTTTTTATTTTTTTTAACAGGCCCAAAGGGCGACAATGATGGTTGCTGACCAAGGAATAATATTCAAATGAATTTTCGTTTCAAAGAAACGAACAGAATTAAGAGAGAGGCAGAGAAAAAAAAGAAAAAAAAAGAAAGAAAAGAAAAAAGAAAAAAAATATGAAGAGGAAATAATCAAACATGAAAAAAAAAAAAAAAAATATATAAATAAAAAAACGTTGTATGAAAAAGGAAAAAAAAAAAAAAAAAAAAAAAAAGACCAGAAAAGGAAAGAGAAAATGAAAAGGTATAATATTATTGTGGGGATATGAGGGATAGCAGGGAGATGCTCTTTTTTTTTTTTTTTTTTTTTTTTTTTTTTTTTTTATTTATTATTTAAAAAAAAGGAAACAATCAGTTTAGCGTCTCGATCAGGACGGAAAATAGAAATTAATCGACATAGTCGATCGATAGAAAAAAAAACAATGATAACATTGTTTATTCTTTTTTTTTTTTTTTTTTTTTTTAAAATCCTTTTAATTATTTTAAAGAAAAAACAATCAGTTTAGCGTCTTGACCAGGACGGAAAATAGAAAGTAATCGACATAGTCGATCGATAAAAAAAAACAATGATAACATTGTTTAATCCTTTTTTTTTTTTTTTTAACTTTTTATTTATTTTTTAAAGAAAAAACAATCAGTTTAGCGTCCTGACTAGGACGGAAAATAGAAAGTAATCGACATAGTCGATCGATAAAAAAAAACAATGATAACATTGTTTATTCCTTTTTTTTTTTTTTTTTTATCTTTTTATTTATTTTTTAAAGAAAAAACAATCAGTTTAGCGTCCTGACCAGGACGGAAAATAGAAATTAGTCGACAAAGTCGATCGATAAGAAACAATGATAACATTGTTTATTCATTTTTTTTTTTTTTTTTTTTTTATATTCTTTTTATTTATTTTTAAAAAAAAAAAAAAACAGTCAGTTTAGCGTCTTGACCAGGACGGAAAATAGAAATTAGTCGACAAAGTCGAACGATAAAAAAAACAATGATAACATTGTTTATTTCTTTTTTCTTTTTTTTTTTTTTTTTATATCTTTTATTTATTTTTTAAAAGAAAAAACAATCAGTTTAGCGTCTTGACCAGGACGGAAAATAGTAATTAGTCGACAAAGTCGATCGATAAGAAACAATGATAACATTGTTTATTCATTTTTCTTTTTTTTTTTTTATTCTTTTTATTTATTTTTTAAAGAAAAAAATAATCAGTTTAGCGTCTTGACCAGGACGGAAAATAGAAATTAGTCGACAAAGTCGATCGAAAAAAAAAAAACAATGATAACATTGTTTATTCCTTTTTTTTTTTTTTTTTTTTTTTTTTTTTATATCTTTTATTTATTTTTAGAGAAAAAACAATCAGTTTAGCGTCCTGACCAGGACGGAAAATAGAAATTAGTCGACAAAGTCGATCGATAAGAAACAATGATAACATTGTTTATTCTTTTTTTTTTATTTTTTTTTTTATATTCTTTTTATTTATTTTTAAAAAAAAAAAAAACAATCAGTTTAGCATCTTGACCAGGACGGAAAATAGAAAGTAATCGACATAGTCGATCGATAAAAAAAACAATGATAACATTGTTTATTCCTTTTTTTTTTTTTTTTTTAATCTTTTTATTTATTTTTTAAAGAAAAAACAATCAGTTTAGCGTCCTGACCAGGACGGAAAATAGAAATTAGTCGACATAGTCGATCGATAAAAAAAAACAATGATAACATTGTTTATTCCCTTTTTTTTTTTTTTTTTTAACTTTTTATTTATTTTTTAAAGAAAAAACAGTCAGTTTAGCGTCCTGACCAGGACGGAAAATAGAAAGTAATCGACATAGTCGATCGATAAAAAAAACAATGATAACATTGTTTATTCCTTTTTTTTTTTTTTTTTTTAATCTTTTTATTAATTTTAAAGAAAAAACAATCAGTTTAGCGTCCTGACCAGGACGGAAAATAGAAATTAGTCGACAAAGTCGATCGATAAGAAACAATGATAACATTGTTTATTCTTTTTTTTTTTTTTTTTTTTTTATTTTTTTTTTTTCGCCGAAGCGAAGATGCCGGGAAGAAACCACATGCTAGTACAGTTCTTTTACTTTTCTTTGTCTGCTGGAATTCTATCTGAGAAAACCGGTAGTCTTTAAAATTGTAAGCCAAGTACAAGTTGCCTCCTGACGGGTATATTGTGGGTAGTTCGAAAACGTTGCGCTCCAAAATATAACAAGACTCTACTCCACCCGCGTCAGGCGCATCTCTTGTCTTAGCCCTAGCATGCTACGTTGGAACATTGTCACCAGCCCGGTGGACCAAGTTGTAATTATTGCCCCTGGTTTACTCATCACTCTTCCGTGTGACGGCGGTTATTCCCTAATAACCTGTTGTATGCTTTACCTAAGTCTTTTACTTTTTTCTTCTTCGCACGCTGTCGGTTTCCACCTTCGACGCAGTCAATCTTGTTCCGCCTTGGTTGTTTTTGGAAGAGCTAAGCTAAGTGGCAAGGTTTCACTAACAGATCGACTCTTTGTCAGCATCTCAGGCTTCTTTTTGCCGAGGACGTGCGGCTTTCTTTGAGGTCTCACAGTGACACTTTTAAAAGAAATTATCTATTCCGGTGGGTATAAAGGGGGGGGGGGGGGTGGGGGAGGAGGAGGGGGAGGGGACGTGTGAGTACACCCACAGATCTCAGCAGTCGTCTTTAAGTCTCTTCCCCGGACTCAGGTTGGTCTTCTCTGAGTCCGCGGAACTGTATGGTGATAACTTTTTCTTTGTCTTCTCGGCTGGGGACGGGCACGACCTCGTCCTCCCGTGTCTTGGCGTACCGTCTGGGTGAGCCAAGGCTCTGGTGGCATTCTTCTCTCCGGCGGTCCAGCACCTGCGGCAGGTGGTTATCTGGCACTTCGTGCATCTGCTCCTGAGCCATTTCCGTTGTAGCAATCTACGGCAGAAGTCACATTTGACCCTTGGTCCCTTTTGCATCGGTGGTGCGTGGTCACAGGTCGGTTTGATGTCTTCGGCGTCGTTTGTGGAGGCATCGGAACCGCTTGTCCCTGTCCGGGGTGGGCTGCTCCTAGCTCTTCTGGTCTTCGGCGTCGGTTCTTCTGTAGAGTTGTTAGGGCTATCGAGAATTAGTGTTCTGGCTATAGGGGGTGTGTGGATCTCCGTGTTGTGTTCTTCCGGCTGCGATGAAGGGCTGGACAGTTCACGCTCGCCTTTGGTGAGGATGCCTACTGGTTCTTCGAAGGTATCGCGGTCTTCCTTGCGTCTGTTCTCCGGAGGCATGTTCTCCTTCCGTGAGGGCGTCCTCTGTTTCTACGGAGGCATCATGTTCTTCTTTGGTGAGGATGTCTACTGATTCTTCGGAGGTTCCACGCACTTCATTGGTGGGGGTGTCAGTTCTCCGGAGGCATATTCTCCTTCCGTGAGGGTGCCTGCTGGTTCTACGGCGGCATCATGTTCTTCGTTGGTGAGGCTGTCTGCTGGTTCATCGGAGGTATCACGCACTTCCTTGGTGAAGGTGTCTGCTAGTTCTCCGGAGGCATGCTCCCCTTCCGTGTGGGTGTTAGCTGGTTCTTCGGAGGCATCGAGTCCTACTTTCTCCGGAGGGTCTGTAGCTTCCGGCCACCTCCGAAACAGATGTCTTCGGCTTCTTCAATGGTACGGGCTCGTCTTGTGAGTCTGAGCCAGGGGACCATTGCTTCTTATTCTTCGGGCTGGCCGTTGACCTCGGGCTTCCATCAGGGTCGGCTGCGGTAAGCGATGGACGGTCTGCCTCAGCTTTCGGTTTTTTGGCAGAGGTGGATTCTGCCTGCGGATCAGAGTCAGGTGATCTCGGCTTCTTGCTCTGCTGGACTGGCTTCGCCGGCGTTTCTTCTGGACCCGTCACCCGCTCCGGGGTCAGGCTCACTCCCAACTCTCTTTCCAGGTCCGTGACTCGTCTCTGCACATCCGTCAGTGAGTAACATTCTTGGGAGGACGCCTCCTCAGCCTTAAACTGCGCACAGTTGTTGTTGACATTCGGCTGGTCAAGAAAGCTCCATGTGGCCGGTACAGCTCCAACAAGTCTCGTCCGTGACGTCACGCTCCATGCGCTCATGTCTCCTCTGCAGCTCCAGGTGGTGTTCCTATTCCGCTGACTCACCTCCTGGATTCCCTTGAGGGCGGCGTAGTAAGAGGCCGATCCGAGGTCTGCGGTGTCGAGTGTCGCGACCCAGCTAGCCGTCAGTTTGTGTAGGAGCGTGTCTAACAGGCAGGCAGCCGCTCCCGTCTTCCCGGTGGCCGAGTTCTTGTGACTGGCGAAGAAAAGGCACATGCGAGGAGAGTCCTGCTGGGGTCCTCCTGCCATGTGGTCCCACCAATACAGAGAGGCTTCTTCCCGCGAGTCGAAGGCCTTGTATTGGTTTTTGCTGTACCCGTTCACCATCGAGCTCGCTTCCCGCCAGCAGTCGTACAGACCCGTCTTTCGGCCCCTGACCACTGCGTACCATTTGTCACCCGGCGGTGGTGTGACTACAGGTCCCCCTTTCGGAGGGTTGTATCTCTCCACGAATCGCTGGGCTGACTCCCGCAGGACGAATCTTTTGTGGACGGCGCCCCTATAGTTGGACACCTCCCTCTTCGTTTCCTCCCACGTGGTGTACACTCCTGGGGATCTGCCTTCCGCGACTCCGTAGTAGAAGGTTGGTTTCCTGTCAAAGGGTGCTGGTTTCCATCTTGATTTCGGTGCGCCGGAGGAAGGTTGTTCTCGTCTCAAGTACAGGGCGACACAGGGACTCAGTTGGGTGACTTCCGATGTGTAAATTCTTTCGGTCGAGTCATCCTGAATCAGCCATCCCCCCCTTCCGTTTCTCGTGTACGATACATAATGACCCGAAGACTCGCTGTGTCTGGTGTGTTGGATCACTCCAGTCAGGGCGTACAGGCGGCTCGAAGTGTCTACGAAGGATGCCGGTATGCTGACCTTTTCTTCGGCTTCGGGATCTCCGAAATGTCCCTCGTTGAATCCAAAGAACAGTGATCGGGCTAACTCGTCTACCGATGTAGTGACCGTCGCTGAGCTCGACTTGCAAATCGGGCAGACAAAGTCCGCCGGGCTGGTCGACGTTGTAGCACAGGCTGCGGCTGGCGTTTGGCCAGGGTTCAGTCGGAGGATGGGTGTTCTATTCCGTTTCGTGTGTGTGTCTTCACAGACTCGACACGTGCGGGTCTGCGTTACAGTGGACATGAAGTCGACTGGTGGTGCTCCCATCTCCTCGATCGCTTCGAGCAGCTCTGACAGTGCGTGTTCAGCTTCTGATTGTCCTGGTCCGCAGCGTGGTTTCACCCACTCCCATAGTTTCTTCGCAGCGGAACCAGACCCTGAACGCTTCAGTTCCCGCAGATTGCATAAGACACAGGCTGCCAGGTGTTCAGACGATTTGCTGCAATCTGGTAGAGGCATGCCCTTGCATAGGCACTGGAGCGCTGCGTTCATATAGCAGGAGTTCCCGAGATTCTGAATCCCCTCCAGAATAAGAAATTTGGGAGAGGAATAGGGGCAGTGAACTTTTGATTCAGGCCCTTCCCAACGAACAGGACGAAGACTTCTAAAACCTGAGATGAACCAATTGAGTTGAAACAAACAAATAACAGAGACGCAACACATACCGGAACATCATCGCAAGCAATGCTTCGGACCTCCGTCGACCTTCGTTCTTCCGGCGGCAAAGGGAAACAAGAAAGAACGGGCAATGAGACAAACCTGTTAGTTGGTGTTGTGTTGTTGTTAAAAACAAAAACATAAACGCCAGGAAGTTCGACAACGAAGACATCGACATCGATCGCTGCTCTGCAGATGTCCGGCGGGTGTTTGTCTACACTGTGTTTATTGTTTGTTTTTTTCCCAAGGTTCAACCCTGGGAAGAGAAGTAAAAAATTCCGTCAGTGTTGGCCTTCCTGTTCGAAGGTGCGCACCAATGACGATAAATAGAGTGGGGGGGAGAAAACCTTTGATCCAACTGGATCCCTTCACGAGCTGACATTGCCATGTGAAGTTAAATATTCTGGCGATGCCAGCTCAGGCGACTTAGCCTGCTTTTTTCTTTAAATAAAAAAAATAAAAAGATACCAACAGGTGGGGTGATGGGTTGCGCCACTGCAATCCAGTCACAAAAAGAAACAAAGGTAATCTCCAGGGTTCTCGACCCTTGGCTCTCCCTGCGCAAGCATCGCATGGAGGGTGACGCTAAGCACCCGGGGGGTACGAAACAAACTTTCCCCCTGCTGTCCTGTTTGAAATAAAAAAAAAAAAAAAAAAAAAAAAAAGGGATAGAAGTAAACAGAATACATTACACCTCAACAGGTGACGCTAAACACCCAGGGGATACAAACCAAACTTTCCCCCTGTTGCCCTGTTTGAAATAAATTAAAAAAAGAACAAGAAAACAGAATACAATACTCAGCAATCAGACTCGTTCACTCGCTTCGCCAGAGCCGTTCGAGCCGATGCTCATGTAAAGTTACCTGTTTTCTTTTAACAAATTAAATAAAATAAAATAAAAATAAAGTATACAAACCAAACTTTCCCTGGAATACAATACCTAACAATCAGTGCGTTCACTGGCCTTAGGGCTGTTCGGACTTATGCTTTGGACTGTTCCCTTGCAGAAAAAAAAAGTAAAATAAAACCAACTTTGGGACATTAGAAAAGCATAAAATAAAAGTTGCTACAACCAAAAGACAACTGCAAAAAATAAGGTTTTTGTAGGGGAGCTACAATGTAGCAATAATGTCACACAGTCATGTGGCAAGCTGAATAAGAAATTTGGGAGAGGAATAGGGGCAGTGAACTTTTGATTCAGGCCCTTCCCAACGAACAGGACGAAGACTTCTAAAACCTGAGATGAACCAATTGAGTTGAAACAAACAAATAACAGAGACGCAACACATACCGGAACATCATCGCAAGCAATGCTTCGGACCTCCGTCGACCTTCGTTCTTCCGGCGGCAAAGGGAAACAAGAAAGAACGGGCAATGAGACAAACCTGTTAGTTGGTGTTGTGTTGTTGTTAAAAACAAAAACATACTGCTTCAAATGGTACGAAGGGAGGATGTAGGTACTCTGGGACCCCACCTGTATCTTTCGCTGCTGCCGTAACCGATGTCTCGTCCTGTCCGGCGTCCCGTTCTAGTTCTCGACACTCGGGGTTCGAAGACTGCGCGTTCTCCGGGGCACCTCCTGGATCATTCACTACCGGCAACAGGAAGAGAGCCTCGGGTAGTATGGATACCCGCGCTGGGAATGACCATCATCGTCCATATTGTGTAATTAAGACTGAATAAATAAATGGATACTAAATTATAATTATAATGTTAAAGAGATTAAACACAAACAACTGACGTCGGGGTAATGTTGCATCTTCGAGAGGTCGGTTACCCAAGACTTTGAAAAACACCGAGGCAAGAGGTGCAACAAGCCAGAAACAACAGGTACACCAATAGCGAACCTCAAGAAGAAACACCCAGGGTGGGAGGGTGGGAAATTCTTTTGTTTTAGAGAAATAACAAAAAGAGCAAAATTTGCTAAGGAAAGGAAGTAACATATTAGTTAAAAGTGTACCGATATAATATAACGTCTCAAACACAGCGCTAACCAGTGCAACGAGAGCTAATAAGTTCGATAAGCCACTGCTGAACCAACATAATAGGTGCAGAGTGCATTTTAGATAAGGAAGGACATTTTTCATTTTCCGTTCCGTTAGGACAGAAAAGTAATAAGTATAAAATAATTTTCGACGTACCAGAGCCTGCATAGCCGAGTTGTTATGGTCGTCGACCTTAAATCGCTTACGTAACCGTGGTCGGGGGTTCAATTCCCGGTCACGGCACAATTTTTGGTATTTTTAACCAGAAAATTTTAAAGTAAAAAACAGTAAGAAAAAGGCACAAAAGTGGACTTGGTGATCATTCCCTGAGTAAACTATGATGCTGAACTCCCGGGGTTCATGTACTGTTGGTCGGTGATCGGCATTACGAGGTGTCTTAGGCCTACGTGGATCGGGACCTCGTCTGCGTGCATCAAAGATTCCATCACTATTTCGGTCGGGTCCGCGTCCATCTCGGGGTATAACAGTTCCCTTGGCGTTTCCAGCGTGGTGTTTAATGCGTTCCGTGGCATACAGTCCGCAGTAGGGTCCAAACTCCACGTGAGTGATGGCTCCTTCTGTGGACTCAGGGGTCTTCCCGGGACCGACTCCGGTTCCTGCTGTCCTCCGGCGAAAGATATAGTTGGACCAGGAGGGTGTAGGGCGGCAGAGTCTGGCCTAGACAGGGAGGCTTCCTTCCACGGTGTCTCTCCCACGTATGTTGCGATCGGGCCAGTGTGCAGGTTAGATTCTAGGTCTTTTTTCCCCCGCGGTTTGTTATGGTCTAATAGTGGCTCCGCTACCTCTGGTCTTCCGGTGGATGTTGCGGTTGGGGCTCCGACCGGATCAGCTGGCAAGAATGGAATTGTGGCGGCTAGTGCGGGTCCTCCCGGCGCACCATGCGGTCTCAGACCGGACTCCGATATCCCCAAACCTCCAGCAATTGGTGCGGTTGGGCCCGAAGGAGAAGGGACAGCGGTGGCTGGATCGTTTAGTGTGGGTTCCTTCTGTCTACCATCTGGCGAAGGAGGATTGCCTACATCCGATGCTGGTTCAACGGGCAATTCCTGCGGACTAATTGATGGCCTCAGCTCAGCTTTCGATACTTCTAGACCTCCGGCAATAGAAATGGATGGGCCTGGAAGAATAGGGTAGGCGGTGGCTGGAACAGTCGGGGTTATTTCAATCCGTCCAAGGGACGCTGTCGAAGTGAGGTTGTCTACAGCTAGTGCGGGTTCCCCATGCAAACGTGGGCTACTTGACGGGCTCAGCCTAGACTCCGATATCTCTAAACCTCCGGCAATAGGTATGGTTGGGCCAGGAGGTGCAGGGGCAGCGGTAGCTAAGGTGGCTTCGGATCGATCTCCAGCAGGCACGGAGGCATTGTCTACAGCTGGTGTGCGGTCGATGGACACTCCTTGGGGACTGGATGATAGGCGCGACCCGGACTTCGGCACCTCTAAACCTCCGGCAATAGATATGGTTGGGCCAGGAGGAGCAGGGGCAGCGGTGGCTAAGGTGGCTTCGGATCGATCTCCAGCAGGCATGGAGGCTTTGTCTACAGCTAATGTGCGGTCGGTGGACACTCCTTGGGGACTGGATGGCATATGCGACCCGGACTCCGGAACCTCTAAACCTCCGGCAGTAGATATGGTTGGGCCAGGAGGAGCAGGGGCAGCGGTGGCTAAGGTGGCTTCGGATCGATCTCCAGCAGGCACGGAGGCATTGTCTACAGCTAACGTGCGGTCGGTGGACACTCCTTGGGGACTGGATGACAGACGCGACCCGGACTCCGGAACCTCTAAACCTCCGGCAATAGATATGGTTGGGCCAGGAGGAGCAGGGGCAGCGGTGGCTAAGGTGGCTTCGGATCGATCTCCAGCAGGCACGGAGGCATTGTCTACAGCTAACGTGCGGTCGGTGGACACTCCTTGGGGACTGGATGGCATATGCGACCCGGACTCCGGAACCTCTAAACCTCCGGCAGTAGATATGGTTGGGCCAGGAGGAGCAGGGGCAGCGGTGGCTAAGGTGACTTCGGATCGATCTCCAGCAGGTACGGAGGCATTGTCTACAGCTAACGTGCGGTCGGTGGACACTCCTTGGGGACTGGATGGCAGATGCGACCCGGACTCCGGAACCTCTAAACCTCCGGCAGTAGATATGGTTGGGCCAGGAGGAGCAGGGGCAGCGGTGGCTAAGGTGGCTTCGGATCGATCTCCAGTAGGCGCGGAGGCGTTGTCTACAGCTAATGCGCGGTCGGTGGGCACTCCTTGGGGACTGGATGACAGACGCGACCCGGACTCCGGAACCTCTAAACCTCCGGCAGTAGATATGGTTGGGCCAGGAGGGGTCGGGGCAGCGGTGGCTGAATCGGTCGAAGTGTTCTTCTGTGTGCCAGCTGGCGAAGAGGAGTAGCTTGCGGCTGGTGTGGGTTCGGCTTTGTGTAGTGGAGTTGCTAGGTTCGTACTGTGTTCCTCTGGCTTCGTAGTCGGCCTAGTAGCTGAATCCCTCTCGGGTTCCGCTGGCAAGTCGTTCCCTCCGGCAAGCGGTGTGGTTGGGTCTGGAGTTGGATCCATAGGTTGTGGGGACAAAGCGGACATTGATACGTCATCGGATGTGTTCGGTGCCGACGGCGTATGTGGCGTGTGCAGCTTGCTTGCGGATGACGTCGCTTGGTGTGTGAGCGATGCTCCTCTTGCTCTGAGGGCTTCTGCAGTGCAGACCACCACTTGGGTTGAGACCCTCCTGGCATACAGGCCTGCAACTTCTCGTAGGGGTAACGTCGTGACAAGGGCGCGCAGCTGCGACAGTCGGCTTAGCGTCCTCACTGCTTGTGGGCCTAAACCTCCGTAGACTTCAAGGGCAATCGGGGAAAAATTTATTCCGTACTTTGCACATAAGGTCGAGTACTTGCCTGACTTTGCGGCTTCCGCATCACTGGCTGCTTGGCCCGGCTTGTTGTAGTTCCTGGATGCCCCTGGGTTGACGATCGTCACGTCAAACGCCCGTCCGACTCCCTCGCTCAATCCTTGCGGGCAGTACCAGTCTGCAGGTCGCTGCTTGTTGTATCCGACGAGGTATTTGGGTTCCCTCATCGTTGCCAAGCCCGCCGAACGACAGATGCCGATAAATTCTTCCCTCACTTTATCGTGTCTGCGGTGGATATCCCCGCCGTCGATACAGACAGAGGCGTGGTATCCGTACGCGTCCTGTGTTTTTTTGCAAGCACGGCAGGCCTCATCTTCTGAGAACAAAGCTGTCCCGAGTCGTAGTCCGCAGGCGATACGGAATATGTCGGAGCCTATGTAGCACTCCTCATCCGGGCACTGTAGCCACGCACTCGCTTTCGGCATCGTTAGAGACAGGAGTCTCTTCTTGTCGGTTGGCGTCGCTTCCTCCAGCAGCTTGTCCCGTGTGACCTGGTCTAGCCTGGCTGAGGTGAAGCGTTGTGGGTTATATGTGCCCTCCAGCTTTAGGCTATCCGGCAGTTCTTTGTTCAGCGTTTCTTGGATCTGCGAACTTAGGTCACATTTGTAGTCTCGCCAAAGGCTTACGCAGGTATCCTTTACTAGTCCTAGCGAACCTAAAAGGGCGGCATTCCTGTGTTTTGTGCATGAACGGAGGCCGAGTCCGCCCATCCGCGTGGGAAGCTGCGCCTGGATCCATCTCGAGCCTTCCAGACCCTGTCCTAGTACCGCTGAGGCAGTCCCCCTGACGACTTCATCTACCATCTGCAGCTGTTCCGTTATATCGAATGAGCAGCTCCGCATCAGGTGCGTGACTTCGCAAAAGCCCGAGCACTGTCTAAGTAGGACTAGGGCTGCCTGTCTGTCTTCCATGCCTGATCAGACGGGCCTTGTCCTGTAGCTTGCTGACCTTCTGCGTTACGAAGTTCCGGAGAATTTCGATAAGTGGGAAGTAACGGACTGGGAGCTTTTGGCTCCTGCCCTATTCCCGATGTAAACTTTCTTTTTATTTTTATTTTTTTTTTTAACAGGCCCAAAGGGCGACAATGATGGTTGCTGACCAAGGAATAATATTCAAATGAATTTTCGTTTCAAAGAAACGAACAGAATTGAGAGAGAGGCAGAGAAAAAAAAAAAAAAAAAAAAAGAAAGAATAGAAAAAAAAAAAATATGAAGAGGAAATAATCAAACATGAAAAAAAAAAAAAAAAATATATAAATAAAAAACGTTGTATGAAAAAGGAAAAAAAGAAAAAAAAAGACCAGAAAAGGAAAGAGAAAATGAAAAGGTATAATATTATTGTGGGGATATGAGGATAGCAGGGAGATGCTCTTTTTTTTTTTTTTTTTTTTTTTTTTTTTTTATTATTTAAAAAAAGGAAACAATCAGTTTAGCGTCTCGATCAGGACGGAAAATAGAAATTAATCGACATAGTCGATCGATAGAAAAAAAAACAATGATAACATTGTTTATTCTTTTTTTTTTTTTTTTTTTTTTTTTTTAAATCCTTTTAATTATTTTAAAGAAAAAACAATCAGTTTAGCGTCTTGACCAGGACGGAAAATAGAAAGTAATCGACATAGTCGATCGATAAAAAAAATGTGTGATCGATCCGAAAGGTGAACCTAGGAAGTCCCCGTTAAAGAGGGGGCTCCCCATGCCTTCCAATCCCCAGCCGGACGGGAGCTCGACTGGGCTCTCCTGTAAGACATACGTCTGGCACTTGGCGGGCCTGAGGCACAGTCCTATCTTTGCCGATTCCCTGTCTAGGGTGCGTAGGGCTTGATCCACTTGTTCTAATGAGCCCGCGATCAGTCCGTCGTCCAAATAAAAACAGGCGAACTCCGGGCTGGTTTTCAACACCTCCTAAGGCCAGTGAACGCACTGATTGTTAGGTATTGTATTCCAGGGAAAGTTTGGTTTGTATACTTTATTTTTATTTTATTTTATTTAATTTGTTAAAAGAAAACAGGTAACTTTACATGAGCATCGGCTCGAACGGCTCTGGCGAAGCGAGTGAACGAGTCTGATTGCTGAGTATTGTATTCTGTTTTCTTGTTCTTTTTTTAATTTATTTCAAACAGGGCAACAGGGGGAAAGTTTGGTTTGTATCCCCTGGGTGTTTAGCGTCACCTGTTGAGGTGTAATGTATTCTGTTTACTTCTATCCCTTTGTTTTTTTTTTTTTTTTTTATTTCAAACAGGACAGCAGGGGGAAAGTTTGTTTCGTACCCCCCGGGTGCTTAGCGTCACCCTCCATGCGATGCTTGCGCAGGGAGAGCCAAGGGTCGAGAACCCTGGAGATTACCTTTGTTTCTTTTTGTGACTGGATTGCAGTGGCGCAACCCATCACCCCACCTGTTGGTATCTTTTTATTTTTTTTATTTAAAGAAAAAAGCAGGCTAAGTCGCCTGAGCTGGCATCGCCAGAATATTTAACTTCACATGGCAATGTCAGCTCGTGAAGGGATCCAGTTGGATCAAAGGTTTTCTCCCCCCCCACTCTATTTATCGTCATTGGTGCGCACCTTCGAACAGGAAGGCCAACACTGACGGAATTTTTTACTTCTCTTCCCAGGGTTGAACCTTGGGAAAAAAACAAACAATAAACACAGTGTAGACAAACACCCGCCGGACATCTGCAGAGCAGCGATCGATGTCGATGTCTTCGTTGTCGAACTTCCTGGCGTTTATGTTTTTGTTTTTAACAACAACACAACACCAACTAACAGGTTTGTCTCATTGCCCGTTCTTTCTTGTTTCCCTTTGCCGCCGGAAGAACGAAGGTCGACGGAGGTCCGAAGCATTGCTTGCGATGATGTTCCGGTATGTGTTGCGTCTCTGTTATTTGTTTGTTTCAACTCAATTGGTTCATCTCAGGTTTTAGAAGTCTTCGTCCTGTTCGTTGGGAAGGGCCTGAATCAAAAGTTCACTGCCCCTATTCCTCTCCCAAATTTCTTATTCAAGAGCACCGGTTTCAAGGCTAATGAGAACAGCATCGGTCCCAAAGGGTCTCCCTGTTGTGCACCCTCAGCGGAGGACAGGGCGTGTTTGCCGAATAGTAACCACGACTGTTTACCGTACCCAGTTCTCAAGCTGTGAGCCCGTCGTAGCCTCGATGAACGCCCCACGGTGGACGCAGTTGAAGGCGTTCGAGAAGTCTATTTTGACGAAGACCTTCTCCGCCCCGAGGTTTTTGAATCTGAACTCGTGGAGTGCATGGATGGCCGCTTCTGTCCCCCCTGGTACCGCTACTCCGAGTTGGCATACTTGCATTAGGTGGACTTTGGCCTCACGTGCGAATTGGCGACAGAGGTGTTTCGCTGTTAGTCTCCTCCAGGTTTCACCTACTGCGATCGGCCGGTATTCTCCTGGTCTGCCTTCTTTCTCTATGGCGGTCAGGTTTGCTCCTGCCATGAGAGGGGCGATTGTGCTTGGGGCTCGGCCGTTTGCCAGGAGCTTCACTACCTTTGTCAATGAGGCTAGTAGGCCCGGGACCTCCCCCCTATCTACAGCATCTTTAAGTTGTTGTGGTGTGAATTTCGATAAAGTGGGAAGTAACGGACTGGGAGCTTTTGGCTCCTGCCCTATTCCCGATGTAAACTTTCTTTTTATTTTTATTTTTTTTTAACAGGCCCAAAGGGCGACAATGATGGTTGCTGACCAAGGAATAATATTCAAATGAATTTTCGTTTCAAAGAAACGAACAGAATTAAGAGAGAGGCAGAGAAAAAAAAAAAAAAAAAGAAAGAAAAGAAAAGAAAGAAAAAAATGAAGAGGAAATAATCAAACATGAAAAAAAAAAAAAAGAAAAAATATATATATACTGCAACTGGAAATATTACTGCGCGGAAAAAACCGCACTAATTTCCAAATCTGCAAAAAACCGCACTAATTTTTCCACGCAGTAATATTTCCACCGCACTAATATTTCTGCTCAGAAGTGATTTTTTCTCCAGCTGCATTTTTCTGCTGGTGCCTTACACAGCAAAAAAGCAACCAAATTTTTTTCTACCACCAAGTGGAAAAAACCGCACTAATCTTTTCTCAAAAAAACCGCAGTAATTTTTCCGCGCAGTAATATTTCCCCGCAGTAATTATTCAGCGCAGTAATATTTCCAGTTGCAGTATAAATAAAAAACGTTGTATGAAAAAGGAAAAAAAAGAAAAAAAAAAAGACCAGAAAAGGAAAGAGAAAATGAAAAGGTATAATATTATTGTGGGGATATGAGGGATAGCAGGGAGATGCTCTTTTTTTTTTTTTTTTTTTTTTCTTATTTATTATTTAAAAAAAAGGAAACAATCAGTTTAGCGTCTCGATCAGGACGGAAAATAGAAATTAATCGACATAGTCGATCGATAAAAAAAAAAAACAGTGATAACATTGTTTATTCATTTTTTTTTTTTTTTTTTTTTTTTTTTTAAATCTTTTTAATTATTTTAAAGAAAAAACAATCAGTTTAGCGTCTTGATCAGGACGGAAAATAGTAAGTAATCGACATAGTCGATCGATAAAAAAAAACAATGATAACATTGTTTATTCCTTTTTTTTTTTTTTTTTTCTTTTTATTTATTTTTAAAGAAAAAACAATCAGTTTAGCGTCCTGACCAGGACGGAAAATAGAAAGTAATCGACATAGTCGATCGATAAAAAAAACAATGATAACATTGTTTATTCTTTTTTTTTATTTTAAATTTTTTTTATTTATTCTTTAAAGAAAAGAAACGGAAAATAGAAATTAGTCAACAAAGTCGAACGATAAAAAAAACAATGATAACATTGTTTATTCTTTTTTTTTTTTTTTTTTTTTTATATTCTTTTTTATTAATTTTGAAAAAAAAAACAATCAGTTTAGCGTCTTGACCAGGACGGAAAATAGAAAGTAATCGACATAGTCGATCGATAAAAAAAACAATGATAACATTGTTTATTCTTTTTTTTGTATTTTTTATATTCTTTTTTTATTAATTTTGAAAAAAAAAACAATCAGTTTAGCGTCTTGACCAGGACGGAAAATAGAAAGTGATCGACATAGTCGATCGATAAAAAAACAATGATAACATTGTTTATTCTTTTTTTTTTTTTTTTTTTTATTTTAAATTCTTTTTATTTATTTTTCAAAGAAAAAAAAACGGAAAATAGAAATTAGTCGACAAAGTCGAACGATAAAAAAAAACAATGATAACATTGTTTAATCTTTTTTTTTGTACTTTATTTATATTCTTTTTTATTAATTTTGAAAAAAAAACAATCAGTTTAGCGTCTTGACCAGGACGGAAAATAGAAAGTAATCGACATAGTCGATCGATAAAAAAAAACAATGATAACATTGTTTATTCTTTTTTTTTATTTTTTAAAGAAAAAAAACGGAAAATAGAAATTAGTCGACAAAGTCGAACGATAAAAAAAACTGTGATAACATTGTTTATTCTTTTTTTTTTGTATTTTTTTTAATATTCTTTTTTATTAATTTTGAAAAAAAAAAACAATCAGTTTAGCGTCTTGACCAGGACGGAAAATAGAAAGTGATCGACATAGTCGATCGATAAAAAAACAATGATAACATTGTTTAATCTTTTTTTTTATTTTAAATTCTTTTTATTTATTTTTTAAAGAAAAAAAAAAAACGGAAAATAGAAATTAGTCGACAAAGTCGAACGATAAAAAAACAATGATAACATTGTTTATTCTTTTTTTTTTTTTTTTTTATATTCTTTTTTTATCAATTTTGAAAAAAAAAAACAACCAGTTTAGCGTCTTGACCAGGACGGAAAATAGAAAGTGATCGACATAGTCGATCGATAAAAAAAACAATGATAACATTGTTTATTCTTTTTTTTTTATTTTAAATTCTTTTTATTAATTCTTTAAAGAAAAGAAACGGAAAATAGAAATTAGTCGACAAAGTCGAACGATAAAAAAAAACAATGATAACATTGTTTTTCCTTTTTTTTTTTTTTTTTTTTATATTCTTTTTTATTAATTTTGAAAAAAAAACAATCAGTTTAGCGTCTTGACCAGGACGGAAAATAGAAAGTGATCGACATAGTCGATCGATAAAAAAACAATGATAACATTGTTTATTCTTTTTTTTTATTTTAAATTTTTTTTATTTATTCTTTAAAGAAAAGAAACGGAAAATAGAAATTAGTCGACAAAGTCGAACGATAAAAAAAAAAACAATGATAACATTGTTTATTCTTTTTTTTTTTTTTTTTTTTATATTCTTTTTTATTAATTTTGAAAAAAAACAATCAGTTTAGCGTCTTGACCAGGACGGAAAATAGAAAGTGATCGACATAGTCGATCGACAAAAAAACAATGATAACATTGTTTATTCTTTTTTTTTATTTTAAATCCTTTTTATTTATTTTTTAAAGAAAAAAAACGGAAAATAGAAATTAGTCAACAAAGTCGAACAATAAAAAAAACAATGATAACATTGTTTATTCTTTTTTTTTTTTTTTTTTTTTTTATATTCTTTTTTATTAATTTTGAAAAAAAAACAATCAGTTTAGCGTCTTGACCAGGACGGAAAATAGAAAGTGATCGACATAGTCTATCGATAAAAAAACAATGATAACATTGTTTATTCTTTTTTTTTTTATTTTAAATTCTTTTTATTTATTCTTTAAAGAAAAGAAACGGAAAATAGAAATTAGTCGACAAAGTCGAACGATAAAAAAAAACAATGATAACATTGTTTATTCTTTTTTTTTTTTTTTTTTTTATATTCTTTTTTATTAATTTTGAAAAAAAAAACAATCAGTTTAGCGTCTTGACCAGGACGGAAAATAGAAAGTGATCGACATAGTCGATCGATAAAAAAACAATGATAACATTGTTTATTCTTTTTTTTTATTTTATATTCTTTTTATTTATTTTTTAAAGAAAAAAAACGGAAAATAGAAATTAGTCAACAAAGTCGAACAATAAAAAAAAACAATGATAACATTGTTTATTCTTTTTTTTTTTTTTTTTTTTTTTTATATTCTTTTTTATTAATTTTGAAAAAAAAAAAACAATCAGTTTAGCGTCTTGACCAGGACGGAAAATAGAAAGTAATCGACATAGTCGATCGATAAAAAAACAATGATAACATTGTTTATTCTTTTTTTTATTTTAAATTCTTTTTATTTATTCTTTAAAGAAAAGAAACGGGAAATAGAAATTAGTCGACAAAGTCGAACGATAAAAAAAAACAATGATAACATTGTTTATTCTTTTTTTTTTTTTTTTTTTATATTCTTTTTATTTATTTTTTAAAGAAAAAAAAAAAAAAACAATCAGTTTAGCGTCTTGACCAGGACGGAAAACTGGAAGTAATCGACATAGTCGATCGATAAAAAAAACAATGATAACATTGTTTCATCTTTTATATTTTTTAAATTTGAAGAAAAGAAAGAAGAAAAAAAAAAAAAAAAAAAAACAAGCGGAATTGATCATAATGGGTGGCAGGGGTTGATACAACTTCATTTGAAAATTCTTCTTTTTTAATTTCTTTTTTTTTGAAATTTTTTTTTTATTTAACAGGAGTTAAGATCACTTACATGAGTTAACACAACACAGATACGAGAGTAGCAAACTGAGGTAACACTACCAATTCAACAAAAAATAATCAGGATCGGACACAAGGAGGAGAGTTCATTCTACCTCTCACTGTCATTTCTGGTATCTTAAGTGTCTTGGTATCTCTTTTGTGTCGGTATCTCGGAAGTGCTGGTATCTCGTATGTGCGTTGGTATCTCTTGCGTGTTGGTATCTCTTGCACATAAGAAAAAATATTGAGTTAACATGATCAGTTTTATTTAACATTAAAGACAGACCGGAACTATTTGAAAATAAAATGTAGATGGGAAACAGTGAAAATTAAAATGAATGATAAAATTAAATGAGATTTATGACATAACAGACCAGATAGAGAGTAATAAAGAGAAAAAGGAAAACGGAAAGGGTTCATTCACTTAGTTAAAGTTAAGACCGATTAGTCAGTTTAAGGTCTTGACTAGGACCAACAAAAAAAAAAAAAAAAAATAAATAAATAAATAAATAACGATCAAGCAGAGCTGATCTTGTTTTTATTAAAATAAGGGGAGCGGGAGGGATGGAAGGAATAAAGGAAAGAAAAAGAAAAGGTCGATCAATTGGATCTGGTCGTCGAGAAGAAGAAGACAATTATTTTAAAGGTCGATCGGCATAGCCGATCATTGAGAAAAATAACCAGATATAAATACAATCAGTTTAAATAAAAAAAAAAAAAAATAAATAAAAAAAGTTTAACGATCAAGCTGAGCTGATCTTGTTTTTATTAAAATAAGGGGAGCGGGAGGGATGGAAGGAATAAAGGAAAAAAAAAGAAAAGGTCGATCAATTGGATCTGATCGTCGAGAAGAAGAAAACAATTATTTTTAAAAAAAATGATCGGTATAGCCAATCGTTGAGAAAAGAACAGATATAAATACAATCGGTTTTGGTGATCGACGAGTGGAGCGATCACTTGACAAGAAGGAAAAAAGAAAGGACCGATTAATTGGGGCTTTGGTTGTATTCCCAAGGCATGTTTTTTTTTTTTTTTTTTTTTTTTTTAAATGAGACCTGAGGGGCCCCCACTCGAACCTCTATGGAAGGACCGCAGGCATGATAGTACCGTCTCCTCGTCTATTGTAGATTCGGGCCCTGAGCCTTCCTGGTACTCTCCTGACTTGGGCGGGTGCAGTGTCCTTAGTTTTTCCAGCACTTCGTCCGAGTGTTCTGCCGGCGGTGGAGCGCTCAATGCTGATATCGCCTGCGATATGCGGCCTTCTCTTACCAGCTCGGTTGCCCTCCGATTTCTTGATTTCTGGGACGGCGCCATTTTTGTCTGAATCTTGGCGGTCCCGGTCCCGGTCGCCGACCATAGTTCCGTGAAGTTGCCCTTTGACCATGCTGTCAGGTCATCTATCGCCCCGTTCAAGGCTGATTCAGTCATCCGGCCCCCCTTTCTACGGACTCTTCGCAGGGTACAGACCGGGAGCATTAGTAACAGCCGCCAGGCTTGGTCGCTATTTAAGTCTGCTACCAGATCTGACGTCAGTTTCAGCGCCTTCGCGAAGTGGTGCAGGAGGGGGACTGGAATCACTTTCAGTAGGGGCCTCCTCCGTGTGGCGATGGTTTCGAGGTCCGGCAGGCCTTGTGTCGTTAGTGCCTTCTCCTTGAATCCCTTATAGGCGTCGCATAGTTCCTTGGATTCCAGCTTCTCTCTACAAGAGAGGTGCATGGGTTGTGTCATCCCAATTACTAATCGGCAAACTGGGCACTCCCGTAGGTTGAGTCCGGAGAGGTGGCTGTGTGTCAGGGGGTTCCCACTGAACGCATGTTCTTGCGCGTGCTGGAGCAACTCCGTCCATGACGGGAACGCCGCCTTATGTCTGTCGCATTCTGGTTGTGGACACGTAAGAGAGACATCCTTTAGGCTGGGCGGATGTGGCAGCAAGGGGCCAGCTGTTTCCGCGGTGTTCATTCTGCCTGTCTGTAGGATCAAGAGAGGCCTTGCTTCATCGAGGAGGGCAGTCAACTTTTCTGGTGCCACTACGACGGGGTCGTAATGGCTCCCCCGCAGGGTGAGTGTGATCACATGGCCTGGGGTTGTCCCGTTCCTTCCTGATACCACCAGTACTTCTTTTCCAACCAACAACAAGAAGCTGCATTTCAGGTCATCTGCCATGGCTTGTACGGCAAGCGCGTCTCCCCATGCCTTGTCTGTCCTGAGGGCGTTGAGGTATGCTTCCATCTCTGATTCTGAGGTAAAGCATTGGCTGAACACCTCCCGGTTCTTCTCGACAAAGTCGGCGGTTCTTCGACGTAGTTCTTTGTGCTTGTTCTTCCAGTTCGATCTATGACAAACGCTTCTGAACAGGCAATTCCCATCTCCTTCTACTCTTTCCACGCGTATGCCTTCTCTGCCCAACTCGGTGGCTTGTGGGTTCGAGAGTGGGACTAAGAGTGACTGCTGAAACGGGAGGAGGTCTTTGCACTTGGTGTGTACCCCCTTGCTAATACTACAGAGTGTCCAGCAAACGTTACATATTGTTTTGTTGAACTTTCCTGCGATTTCTTCCGTCACCGTTCCCTTGTGCACCCCTCTCAGGTGTTGGTTCAGGTGGTAGACGATGGTCTTGGCCCGCGTCTTGCAGCCATCCACGGGGCATTCCGGAGTGTCTGCACCTCCTGCGAAGTCTCGAGGGCCCGCATACCGTGGTTTCTTCGGCTCGGGTCTAGTCTGTCGTTCCCTCGAGAGCTTCCGCAGCCATCGTTCCCATCTCTTGACTCGTTTCCGGTTCACGCGGTGACTCGGTCTGGTCGTCAAGGCCCTCATCTCGTGATGAAGGGGTGGCTCCGACGGGTGTGTCATTCCTTCCGGTGTCGTTCTCCAGTTCGTTTGCCACTGCGGGCCCGGCGTCCAATCATGTGGCGTGTCCGCGGCAGGTGGTATCGGATGCCCTGTCGGTGGTTCTGAGCCATGTGTGTACGGGGGCAGCGTTCTGTAATGGTGTACGAGTGTCTCCGGTCCCAGGTGAGAGCTGTTATTCGAGAATTGTAGTGGTGCAGAGCTTCCGCCACAGTTGAGAAGAGGGGCCAACAGCCACAAGACTACCTGCAGAAAACCCGGAACATCTATCCATCCGCGTGCCGAGCGCAATTGAACCGAAGTCCACGGTCCATTGACCGCTGGGTATGGCGCGAGCATCCCATGGCACCGGGAACTACTTATCCTTCGGGTTTCTGTGGTCGAGTCTGTGCGGTCAGTTGGGACGCCGCTCTTTGTTTCCATGAACGTACCAGGACTGCCCGGTACCCCTTCCGCCGAGAGAATCCACGGTTGCGGTATAATATTTAACCCGTGGCCTTGTTTGTTGATGCAGCATGTAGATGGCTGATTAGAAGAGTTGTGGTGCGGTGGATCTGTGGGTGTACAATGAGAGGAAAGCAGGGAGAGGAGTATTGACAGGGAGAGTAAACTGATTGGCGGTAACATTCTACAGGGATTGATTAACATGCGGGGAGAGATAAGGAAACTATACAAGTGGTTTATGGCGCCGGAGTCTATAGTGCCCCTTGCGCAACAGGTACCCTTTTTTTTTTTTTTTCTTTACACAAAGCCAAAGGCAGAGGGGTAACAAAGTTTTCTAAGTGGGGCTGGGGAGGGAATAAATAGTAAATGAAACTAATAGAATTCGATAGAGTGGGAAGTAACGGACTGGGAGCTTTTGGCTCCTGCCCTATTCCCGATGTAAACTTTCTTTTTATTTTTTTTTTTTTAACAGGCCCAGAGGGCGACAATGACTGTTGCTGACCAAGGAATAATATTCAAATGAATTTTCGTTTCAAAGAAACGAACAGAATTAAGAGAGAGGCAGAGAAAAAAAAAAAAAAAAAAAAAAAAGAAAGAAAAGAAAAAAAAAAAAAAAAATATGAAGAGGAAATAATCAAACATGAAAAAAATAAAAAAAAAAATAAAATATAAATAAAAAACGTTGTATGAAAAAGGAAAAAAAAGAAGAAAAAAAAAAAAGACCAGAAAAGGAAAGAGAAAATGAAAAGGTATAATATTATTGTGGGGATATGAGGATAGCAGGGAGATGCTCTTTTTTTTTTTTTTTTTATTTATTATTTAAAAAAAAAGGAAACAATCAGTTTAGCGTCTCGATCGGGACGGAAAATAGAAATTAATCGACATAGTCGATCGATAGAAAAAAAAACAATGATAACATTGTTTATTCTTTTTTTTTTTTTTTATTTTTTTTTAAATCCTTTTAATTATTTTAAAGAAAAAACAATCAGTTTAGCGTCTTGACCAGGACGGAAAATAGAAAGTGATCGACATAGTCGATCGATAGAAAAAAAAACAATGATAACATTGTTTAATCTTTTTTTTTTTTTTTAAATTCTTTTTATTTATTTTTTAAAGAAAAAAAAACGGAAAATAGAAATTAGTCGACAAAGTCGAACGGTAAAAAAACAATGATAACATTGTTTATTCTTTTTTTTTATTTTTTTTATATTTTTTTTAATTAATTTTGAAAAAAAAAACAATCAGTTTAGCGTCTTGACCAGGACGGAAAATAGAAAGCGATCGACATAGTCGATCGATAAGAAAACAATGATAACATTGTTTATTCTTTTTTTTTATTTTAAATTCTTTTTATTTATTTTTTAAAGAAAAAAAAAAAAAAAACGGAAAATAGAAATTAGTCGACAAAGTCGAACGATAAAAAAAAACAATGATAACGTTGTTTATTCTTTTTTTTGTATTTTTTTTTATATTCTTTTTTATTAATTTTGAAAAAAAAAAAAAACAATCAGTTTAGCGTCTTGACCAGGACGGAAAATAGAAAGTAATCGACATAGTCGATCGATAAAAAAAACAATGATAACATTGTTTATTCTTTTTTTTTTTTTTTTTAAATTCTTTTTATTTATTTTTTTAAAAAGAAAAAAAAACGGAAAATAGAAATTAGTCAACAAAGTCGAACGATAAAAAAAAAAAAACAATGATAACATTGTTTATTCTTTTTTTTTTATTTTTTTTAAATTCTTTTTTATTAATTTTGAAAAAAAAACAATCAGTTTAGCGTCTTGACCAGGACGGAAAATAGAAAGTAATCGACATAGTCGATCGATAAAAAAAACAATGATAACATTGTTTATTCTTTTTTTTTTTTTTTTTAAATTCTTTTTATTTATTTTTTAAAAAGAAAAAAAAACGGAAAATAGAAATTAGTCAACAAAGTCGAACGATAAAAAAAAAAAAACAATGATAACATTGTTTATTCTTTTTTTTTTATTTTTTTTAAATTCTTTTTTATTAATTTTGAAAAAAAAACAATCAGTTTAGCGTCTTGACCAGGACGGAAAATAGAAAGTGATCGACATAGTCGATCGATAAAAAAACAATGATAACATTGTTTATTCTTTTTTTTTATTTTAAATTCTTTTTATTTATTTTTTAAAGAAAAAAAAAGGAAAATAGAAATTAGTCGACAGAGTCGAACGATGAAAAAAAACAATGATAACATTGTTTATTCTTTTTTTTATTTTTTTTTTTTATTCTTTTTTATTAATTTTGAAAAAAAAAAACAATCAGTTTAGCGTCTTGACCAGGACGGAAAATAGAAAGTAATCGACATAGTCGATCGATAAGAAAACAATGATAACATTGTTTATTCTTTTTTTTTTATTTTAAATTCTTTTTATTTATTTTTTAAAGAAAAAAACTGAAAATAGAAATTAGTCGACAAAGTCGAACGATAAAAAAAACAATGATAACATTGTTTATTCTTTTTTTATTTTTTTTTTTTATATTCTTTTTTATTAATCTTGAAAAAAAAAAACAATCAGTTTAGCATCTTGACCAGGACGGAAAATAGAAAGTAATCGACATAGTCGATCGATAAAAAAAACAATGATAACATTGTTTATTCTTTTTTTTTATTTTAAAATCTTTTTATTTATTTTTGGGAAAACCTCTAATTCAACAAAAATAGTTTGCGAAATCGCCAACTCCCTACAAAAAAAAGTTGTCCACCAGGACTCGAACTTGACCCAAAAATTTGGCTTGCGGCGGGTTTTTTGTTTTTTAGCCTACCAAGCTGGGAAGAGTGCAAGGGTGGCTTGCGTCCGCCAAATTCTTGGCGGGACGCAAGCCCCCCCCCCCAAAACACTTTCTACATTTATTGTAGAAAAGTGCTCCACTAGTAGTGAGCTACGAACTAGTAACAGCAAAAAATATGTTTTTTTTATTTATGAACATGAAACACAAAGTAACTACATTCCAGTCCTGCAAACTGGAATGACTCAGTCTCAACATTTGACTGACTTACTTCTACACCATACTGATGAGAGAGAATAGAGGTAAGAGGTATATGGATTACTCTCGAAACCTATAGTTACTTTAATATGCTAAGTTGCGCATCACCCTTAGTCACTGTATTTAAAACTAATGTTAAATTATCTTTATGTTTTTATGATACAACACAGTTGTAATTTTTACAAAATCGAACATACAACCCCCCCCCCCCAACCCCCCCCAAGGGGGGGAGCCCCTAATAAAAGCCCGCCCGTTCCGTACAAAGTCCAACCTGAAAAAACAAATTTGCAACTGATGACTCTCTTAAGGTAGCCAAATGCCTCGTCTTCTAATTAAAGACGCGCATGAATGGACTAATGAGATTCCTTCTGTCCCTACCTACTATCTGGCGAAACAGCAGTCAAGGGAACGGACTTGAAACTGTCAGCGGGGAAAGAAGACCCTGTTGAGTTTGACTCTAGTCGGGTGTAGTTATAGGTGGGAGGTTTACCAACTCTTATCGTCGCTTTACTATTATCCAATGATGGGGGAACGGCAGCTGCCTCTTCGGAGGTTAGGGTCCTTTCGGACTCGTAGCTTTTCCGATTCCAGCGACAAACGGGCTTCGGCTCGACCCCTCGTTTATAGACACCAGTCAGGTGGGGAGTTTGGCTGGGAGGAGGGCCACATTGATTGACTAAGGCTTCTAAGTCACGAACCTAAATCGATGATGAGGATCACATTTCTAAAGGTCAAGCTTTTACTAACGTGAGAATTTCTGTTCTCGATGGTCAGAATGTGTCTGACAAAAATTACCTAATTTGGAATGCTGCTTGAAGTCTGGTGAATTTTGGTTGGAGGTCTTAGTCTCACTGGTGAACTGCACAGTAACATTTTAAAGTGATCGATCACACGGGAGGGGGCTTGGTGATTTATTGCAACGGGAATATGTCTCAACTCGACCAGTGGGTGATGAATCCGCCCTTTGACTATGTTTTGGTCACATTTTCCGTCATTACGAAAAAGAGAAAAAAAGGATGTCACGGGGTTCGAACCCGAGACCTCCGGGTCATGATTCGGCGGTCATAACCAATAAACCACCGGAGCTCCGAAAATTCTGAAAAGTTTCCCGTCATGTTGGGTTGTTTCGAGCGGTTAAAATTTTTGTGATGAGTTGGCGATTTCGCAAACTATTTTTGTGGAATTAGGGGTTTTCCCTTTATTTTTTAAAGAAAAAAACTGAAAATAGAAATTAGTCGACAAAGTCGAACGATAAAAAAAACAATGATAACATTGTTTATTCTTTTTTTTTATTTTAAATTCTTTTTATTTATTTTTTAAAGAAAAGAAACGGAAAATAGAAATTAGTCCGATAAAAAAAAAAACAATGATAACATTGTTTATTCTTTTTTTTATTTTTTTTTTTATATTTTTTTTTATTAATTTTGAAAAAAAAAAACAATCAGTTTAGCGTCTTGACCAGGACGGAAAATAGAAATTAGTCGACAAAGTCGAACGATAAAAAAAAACAATGATAACATTGTTTATTCTTTTTTTTTAAATTCTTTTTATTTATTTTTTAAAGGAAAAAAAACGGAAAATAGAAATTAGTCGACAAAGTCGAACGATAAAAAAACAATGATAACATTGTTTATTCTTTTTTTTTTTTTTTTTATTTCTTTTTATTTATAAAAAAAAACAATCAGTTTAGCGTCTTGACCAGGACGGAAAATAGAAAGTGATCGACATAGTCGATCGATAAAAAAACAATGATAACATTGTTTATTCTTTTTTTTTATTTTAAATTCTTTTTATTTATTTTTTAAAGAAAAAAAAAAACGGAAAATAGAAATTAGTCGACAAAGTCGAACGATGAAAAAAAACAATGATAACATTGTTTATTCTTTTTTTTATTTTTTTTTTTTTTATTCTTTTTTATTAATTTTGAAAAAAAAAAACAATCAGTTTAGCGTCTTGACCAGGACGGAAAATAGAAAGTAATCGACATAGTCGATCGATAAGAAAACAATGATAACATTGTTTATTCTTTTTTTTTATTTTAAATTCTTTTTATTTATTTTTTAAAGAAAAAAAACTGAAAATAGAAATTAGTCGACAAAGTCGAACGATAAAAAAACAATGATAACATTGTTTATTCTTTTTTTTTTTTTTTTTATTTCTTTTTATTTATAAAAAAAAACAATCAGTTTAGCGTCTTGACCAGGACGGAAAATAGAAAGTGATCGACATAGTCGATCGATAAAAAAAACAATGATAACATTGTTTATTCTTTTTTTTTATTTTAAATTCTTTTTATTTATTTTTTAAAGAAAAAAAACGGAAAATAGAAATTAGTCGACAAAGTCGAACGATGAAAAAAAACAATGATAACATTGTTTATTCTTTTTTTTATTTTTTTTTTTTTTATTCTTTTTTATTAATTTTGAAAAAAAAAAAACAATCAGTTTAGCGTCTTGACCAGGACGGAAAATAGAAAGTAATCGACATAGTCGATCGATAAGAAAACAATGATAACATTGTTTATTCTTTTTTTTTATTTTAAATTCTTTTTATTTATTTTTTAAAGAAAAAAACTGAAAATAGAAATTAGTCGACAAAGTCGAACGATAAAAAAAGCAATGATAACATTGTTTATTCTTTTTTTTTATTTTAAATTCTTTTTATTTATTTTTTAAAGAAAAAAACTGAAAATAGAAATTAGTCGACAAAGTCGAACGATAAAAAAAGCAATGATAACATTGTTTATTCTTTTTTTTTTTTTTTTTTAAATTCTTTTTATTTATTTTTTAACAGGAGTTAAGATCACTTACATGAGTTAACACAACACAGATACGAGAGTCGCAAACTGAGGTAACACTACCAATTCAACAAAAAATAATCAGGATCGGACACAAGGAGGAGAGTTCATTCTACCTCTCATTGTCCTTGCTGGTATCTTAAGTGTCTTGGTATCTCTTGTGTGTCGGTATCTCGGAAGTGCTGGTATCTCGTATGTGCGTTGGTATCTCTTGCGTGTTGGTATCTCTTGCACATAAAAAAAAAATTGAGTTAACATGATCAGTTTTATTTAACATTAAAGACAGACCGGAACTATTTGAAAATAAAATGTAGATGGGAAACAGTGAAAATTAAAATGAATGATAAAATTAAATGAGATTTATGACATAACAGACCAGATAGAGAGTAATAAAGGGAAAAGGAAAACGGGAAGGGTTCATTCACTTAGTTAAAGTTAAGACCGATTAGTCAGTTTAAGGTCTTGACTAGGACCAACAAAAAAAAAAAAAAAAAAATAACGATCAAGCTGAGCTGATCTTGTTTTTATTAAAATAAGGGGAGCGGGAGGGATGGGAGGAATAAAGGAAAAAAAAAGAAAAGGTCGATCAATTGGATCTGATCGTCGAGAAGAAGAAGACAATTATTTTAAAGGTCGATCGGCATAGCCGATCGTTGAGAAAAAATAACCAGATATAAATACAATCAGTTTAAATTTAAAAAAAAAAAAAAAAAAAAAGATTAACGATCAAGCTGAGCTGATCTTGTTTTTATTAAAATAAGGGGAGCGGGAGGGATGGAAAGAATAAAGGAAAAAAAAAAAAAAAAAAAAAGGTCGATCAATTGGATCTGATCGTCGAGAAGAAGAAAACAATTATTTTAAAAAAAAATGATCGGTATAGCCGATCGTTGAGAAAAGAACAGATATAAATACAATCGGTTTTGGTGATCGACGAGTGGAGCGATCACTTGACAAGAAGGAAAAAAGAAAGGACCGATTAATTGGGGCTTTGGTTGTATTCCCAAGGCATGTTTTTTTTTTTTTTTTTATTATTCATTTACATTATTTTTTTTTTTTTTTTTTTAAATTAATAATCACATTTTGTTCAAAAATATTTCATATTAGAGTAAAAGAAAAAGAAAAAAAAGAGATAAGAGAAAAAAAAAAAAAAAACCATTGCTGGCCCCCTCACCACTCATAGAGGATGAGGAGGCCAGTAAGGCGTCACTCAAATCTATGCCAAGCCTTGGGAACTTGGATTGGGGTTTAGACCATTTACAATTAACAATTAACAATTAATCTGATTAACGTTATGATCTGACGGACATAAACATATCGACAAAATATTACAAACAAAACGAACAATAAATAATAAATAAGCTAATAAACTAAATAAACAAAGTGATGTGAAAGTAAGGAAAAAGAATTACAAGGGGGTGGAGTCACCGTGAACGTCATCAGCAGAACATCTCCTTCGATTATAACGATATCTTGATGGAGGGGTCCGTTTTTTCAGAGTTGAACGCTCAGACTTTCTCGGCGGAGTTTCAATTTCCTCATGTTCTTCTGTGTCTGGCGGACTCAAACCTTCTGCCCATGAAGCTAATTGGAACTTCAGGGCCGCAATTTGAGACCGTGCCAAGGCGAGTTGAGTATTTAAATCGCTCGCCAGTCCCGTTAACATCATGGATTGCTCAAGCTGCTCTGCGTGAGTTGTACACCGTTGGTGATTCAGCTCCGAGAGGCGAAGTTGGGCATCCAAAAGTTGTTCTGAGAGCTCTGCCGCTTTCTCGTTTGTTTCGAGAGAGTCATCTACTGCTCGACAGTAGTTCTCGAGTAAATCAATCCTACCCTCGGACCATTGTCTCGCAATAGGTGTATTCTCTTTAACGGTAGGGGATATGGGGTTTCTAAAAGATGAAACGTATTCTAAGAGAACTCGTGGTTATTTGTTTAATTAATCTTTTTTTTTTTTTTTTTTTTTTTTTTTTTTTTCTTTTTTTTTTTAAAGTGATTTACAGGCACCAGTTCGATCCCCGGTGTGGCTGATTTTTCCGGCGATGGAATGGAGCCGAAATACAAAATAGAGTGGAAAAAAGTAAATGTAAGGGGGTTTGGGGGCGACTTCTGCGACTTCGAAGACTTAGAAGACGCAAGAAGCGCAAGTCACGCACTGACGCGTACACTTGCGGCCGCCGATTTTTTTTTGTAAAAGGAGTGAAAATCCGCTTGGTTTCTTGACGAAGCCGCGCAATTTACACCACTGAATGGGATGGGAAAAAACTGGGGGAGGGGAAAGGAGAAAGTAAACAGGGCCTAAACTGCAATTCAACTTCAACCTCGATCTACACTCCTACTCTTAATCTCTCTTTTTCCTTGCGAAGACGCAAGAAGCGCAAGTCACGCACTGACGCGTACACTTGCGGCCGCCGATTTTTTTTTGTAAAAGGAGTGAAAATCCGCTTGGTTTCTTGACGAAGCCGCGCAATTTACACCACTGAATGGGATGGGAAAAAACAATAAAGTACAGAAACTGTAGCTTTAGAATCGTTGGTTTTTATTCTTTTTATTTATTTTAAAGAAAAAATAATCAGTTTAGCGTCTTGACCAGGACGGAAAATAGAAATTAGTCGACAAAGTCGATCGATAAAAAAAACAATGATAACATTGTTTATTCCTTTTTTTTTTTTTTTTTTTTTTTTTTTTTTTTTATATTTTTTTTAATTTATTTTTAGAAGAAACAATCAATTTAGCGTCTTGACCAGGACGGAAAATAGGAAGTAATCGACATAGTCGATCGATAAAAAAACAATGATAACATTGTTTATTCTTTTTTGGGAAAACCCCTAATTCCACAAAAATAGTTTGCGAAATCGCCAACTCATCACAAAAATTTTAACCGCTCGAAACAACCCAACATGACGGGAAAACTTTCAGAATTTTCGGAGCTCCGGTGGTTTACTGGTTATGACCGCCGAATCATGACCCGGAGGTCTCGGGTTCGAACCCCGTGACATCCTTTTTTCTCTTTTTCGTAATGACGGAAAATGTGACCAAAACATAGTCAAAGGGCGGATTGATCACCCACTGGTCGAGTTGAGACATATTCCCGTTGCAATAAATCACCAAGACCCCTCCCGTGTGATCGATCACTTTAAAATGTTACTGTACCAGTGAGACTAAGACTAAGACCTCCAACCAAAATTCACCAGACTTCAAGCAGCATTCCAAATTAGGTAATTTTTCAGGCATATTCGAACCATCGAGAACAGAAATTCTCACGTTAGTAAAAGCCTGACCTTTAGAAATGTGGCTTAACGATCCTCATCATCGATTTAGGTTTCGTGACTCAGAAGCCTTCGTCAATGTGGCCCTCTATCCGCCGCAGCCAAACTCCCCACCTGACTGGTGTCTCCAAACGAGGGGTCACAAGCCGAAGCCCGTTTGTCGCTGGAATCGGAAAAGCCACGAGTCCGAAAGGACCCTAACCTCCGAAGAGGCAGCTGCCGTTCCCCCATCATTGGATAAGTAAAGCGACGATAAGAGTAGTGGTATTTCATTGTTGGTAAACCTCCCACCTATAACTACACCCCCTATGTCACTGCACAAAGTCAGACTAGAGTCAAACTCAACAGGGTCTTCTTTCCCCGCTGACAGTTTCAAGTCCGTTCCCTTGACTGCTGTTTCGCCAGATAGTAGGTAGGGACAGAAGGAATCTCATTGGTCCATTCATGCGCGTCTTTAATTAGAAGACGAGGCATTTGGCTACCTTAAGAGAGTCATCAGTTGCAAATTTGTTTTTTCAGGTTGGACTTTGTACGGACAGGCGGGCTTTTATTAGGGGCTCCCCCCCCCTTGGGGGGGGGGCTTGCGTCCCGCCAAGAATTTGGCGGACGCAAGCCCCCCACTCTTCCCAGCTTGGTAGGCTAAAAAAACAAAAAACCCGCCGCAAGCCAAATTTTTGGGTCAAGTTCGAGTCCTGGTGGACAACTTTTTTTTGTAGGGAGTTGGCGATTTCGCAAACTATTTTTGTTGAATTAGAGGTTTTCCCTTCTTTTTTTTTTTTTTTTTTTTAAATTCTTTTTATTTATTTTTAAAGAAAAAAACGGAAAGTAGAAATTAGTCGACAAGGTCGAACGATAAAAAAAACAATGATAACATTGTTTAATCTTTTTTTTTATTTTTTTTTTATATTCTTTTTTATTAATTTTGAAAAAAACAATCAGTTTAGCGTCTTGACCAGGACGGAAAATAGAAAGTAATCGACATAGTCGATCGATAAAAAAACAATGATGAGTTGAATTTCCAGGTGAGATTTGGACTGTTAGCTTTTGGCTAAGGCCCTCCCTGAAGAGCAAGAACAAAAAAACTACTCACACCTGAAGAAAACATACACAAAGAACACACTGTAAGCTGTGTGTGTATTTTGTGTTTGTCACAACAGGAGAGAAAAGAAAGAATGTCAAGGTTGGTCACCTTGCCTATCAACGCACAACATTGGTGGTCTCTACTAGACCCTGAGTGATCCCACTGGATCTCTCATCGTTCATAGTACCCTGTGTGAAGTTATAAAATCAAAGGTAAACTATGAACTACAAATGACTTAGCCTGTTATTATAATGCCACAGGCAGGCCCTGCATTCAGCAACTATCCAGCAGTGCTTGGATGTCCTGATCTTCTTCTAAAAAAAAGAAAGAAAAACAAAACTGTAGCTGGGATCACTCAGGATCAACAGACTACCAATGCTACCTGTTGTACTTGCTCACTATGGGGGGTGATGCCAAACACCCAGAAGTACTAAACTGCTTTCCTTCTTGCTGCCCAGGAGTTTCTGACCAGAACTACTAGAAAATAAAAAGTAGATGGGAAACAATAAAAAGTAAAGTGGATATAACTGAAGTTAAACAAGACAAATGAAGTAACAGACCAGAACAGAAAGAGGATTGTAATAGAAGATTACAAATAAAAAAATGCAAGTATCAACACATAATACGAGATACCGACACACAAGAGATACCAAGACACTTAAGATACCAGCAAGGACAGTGAGAGGTAGAATGAACTCTCCTCCTTGTGTCCGATCCTGATTATTTTTTGTTGAATTGGTAGTGTTACCTCATTTTGCTACTCTCGTATCTGTGTTGTGTTAACTCATGTAAGTGATCTTAACTCCTGTTAAATAAAAAAAAAAATTTCAAAAAAAAAGAAATTAAAAAAGAAGAATTTTCAAATGAAGTTATATCAACCCCTGCCACCCATTATGATCAATTCCGCTTGTTTTTTTTTTTTTTTTTTTTTCTTCTTTCTTTTCTTCAAATATAAAAAAAAATTAAAAAATATAAAAGATGAAACAATGTTATCATTGTTTTTTTTATCGATCGACTATGTCGATTACTTCCAGTTTTCCGTCCTGGTCAAGACGCTAAACTGATTGTTTTTTTTTTTTTTTTTTAAAAAATTAATAAAAAGAATATAAAAAAAAAAAAAAAAAAAGAATAAACAATGTTATCATTGTTTTTTTTTTATCGTTCGACTTTGTCGACTAATTTCTATTTTCCGTTTCTTTTCTTTAAATAATAAATAAAAAGAATTTAAAATAAAAAAAAAGAATAAACAATGTTATCATTGTTTTTTTATCGATCGACTATGTCGATTACTTTCTATTTTCCGTCCTGGTCAAGACGCTAAAGTGATTGTTTTTTTTTTTCAAAATTAATAAAAAAGAATATAAAAAAAAAAAAAAAAAAAAAAGAATAAACAATGTTATCATTGTTTTTTTTTATTGTTCGACTTTGTTGACTAATTTCTATTTTCCGTTTTTTTTCTTTAAAAAATAAATAAAAAGAATTTAAAATAAATAAAAAAGAATAAACAATGTTATCATTGTTTTTTTATCGATCGACTATGTCGATCACTTTCTATTTTCCGTCCTGGTCAAGACGCTAAACTGATTGTTTTTTTTTCAAAATTAATAAAAAAGAATAAAAAAAAAAAAAAAAAAAAGAATAAACAATGTTATCATTGTTTTTTTTATCGTTCGACTTTGTTGACTAATTTCTATTTTCCGTTTTTTTTCTTTAAAAAATAAATAAAAAGAATTTAAAATAAAAAAAAAGAATAAACAATGTTATCATTGTTTTTTTATCGATCGACTATGTCGATCACTTTCTATTTTCCGTCCTGGTCAAGACGCTAAACTGATTGTTTTTTTTTCAAAATTAATAAAAAAGAATATAAAAAAAAAAAAAAAAAAAGAATAAACAATGTTATCATTGTTTTTTTTTTATCGTTCGACTTTGTCGACTAATTTCTATTTTCCGTTTCTTTTCTTTAAAGAATAAATAAAAAGAATTTAAAATAAAAAAAAAAATAAACAATGTTATCATTGTTTTTTTATCGATCGACTATGTCGATCACTTTCTATTTTCCGTCCTGGTCAAGACGCTAAACTGATTGTTTTTTTTTTTCAAAATTAATAAAAAAGAATATAAAAAAATACAAAAAAAAGAATAAACAATGTTATCATTGTTTTTTTTATCGTTCGACTTTGTCGACTAATTTCTATTTTCCGTTTTTTTTTTCTTTAAAAAATAAATAAAAAGAATTTAAAATAAAAAAAAAAAAAAAGAATAAACAATGTTATCATTGTTTTTTTATCGATCGACTATGTCGATCACTTTCTATTTTCCGTCCTGGTCAAGACGCTAAACTGATTGTTTTTTTTTTTCAAAATTAATAAAAAAGAATATAAAAAAATACAAAAAAAAGAATAAACAATGTTATCATTGTTTTTTTTATCGTTCGACTTTGTCGACTAATTTCTATTTTCCGTTTCTTTTCTTTAAAGAATAAATAAAAAGAATTTAAAATAAAAAAAAAGAATAAACAATGTTATCATTGTTTTTTTTTATCGATCGACTATGTCGATCACTTTCTATTTTCCGTCCTGGTCAAGACGCTAAACTGATTGTTTTTTTTTTCAAAATTAATAAAAAAGAATATAAAAAAATACAAAAAAAAGAATAAACAATGTTATCATTGTTTTTTTTATTGTTCGACTTTGTTGACTAATTTCTATTTTCCGTTTTTTTTTTCTTTAAAAAATAAATAAAAAGAATTTAAAATAAAAAAAAAGAATAAACAATGTTATCATTGTTTTTTTATCGATCGACTATGTCGATCACTTTCTATTTTCCGTCCTGGTCAAGACGCTAAACTGATTGTTTTTTTTTTTCAAAATTAATAAAAAAGAATATTAAAAAAAATACAAAAAAAAAAAGAATAAACAATGTTATCATTGTTTTTTTTTTATCGTTCGACTTTGTCGACTAATTTCTATTTTCCGTTTTTTTTCTTTAAAAAATGAATAAAAAGAATTTAAAATAAAAAAAAAGAATAAACAATGTTATCATTGTTTTTTTTTATCGATCGACTATGTCGATTACTTTCTATTTTCCGTCCTGGTCAAGACGCTAAACTGATTGTTTTTTTTTTCAAAATAAAAAAAAAATATTAAAAAAAAAAAAATAAAAAAAAAGAATAAACAATGTTATCATTGTTTTTTTTTTATCGTTCGACTTTGTTGACTAATTTCTATTTTCCGTTTTTTTTCTTTAAAAAATAAATAAAAAGAATTTAAAAAAAAAAAAAAAAAAAAGAATAAACAATGTTATCATTGTTTTTTTTATCGATCGACTATGTCGATTACTTTCTATTTTCCGTCCTGGTCAAGACGCTAAACTGATTGTTTTTTTTTCAAAATTAATAAAAAAGAATATAAAAAAATACAAAAAAAAGAATAAACAATGTTATCATTGTTTTTTTTATCGATCGACTATGTCGATTGCTTTCTATTTTCCGTCCTGGTCAAGACGCTAAACTGATTGTTTTTTTTTTCAAAATAAAAAAAAAATATTAAAAAAAAAAAATAAAAAAAAAGAATAAACAATGTTATCATTGTTTTTTTTTTTTTATCGTTCGACTTTGTTGACTAATTTCTATTTTCCGTTTTTTTTCTTTAAAAAATAAATAAAAAGAATTTAAAAAAAAATAAAAAAAAAAAAAAGAATAAACAATGTTATCATTGTTTTTTTTATCGATCGACTATGTCGATTACTTTCTATTTTCCGTCCTGGTCAAGACGCTAAACTGATTGTTTTTTTTCAAAATTAATAAAAAAGAATATAAAAAAATACAAAAAAAAGAATAAACAATGTTATCATTGTTTTTTTTTATCGTTCGACTTTGTCGACTAATTTCTATTTTCCGTTTTTTTTTCTTTAAAAATAAATAAAAAGAATTTAAAATAAAAAAAAAAAAAAGAATAAACAATGTTATCATTGTTTTTTTATCGATCGACTATGTCGATCACTTTCTATTTTCCGTCCTGGTCAAGACGCTAAACTGATTGTTTTTTTTCAAAATTAATAAAAAAGAATATAAAAAAATACAAAAAAAAGAATAAACAATGTTATCATTGTTTTTTTTTATCGTTCGACTTTGTCGACTAATTTCTATTTTCCGTTTTTTTTTCTTTAAAAAATAAATAAAAAGAATTTAAAATAAAAAAAAAAAAAAAGAATAAACAATGTTATCATTGTTTTTTTATCGATCGACTATGTCGATTACTTTCTATTTTCCGTCCTGGTCAAGACGCTAAACTGATTGTTTTTTTTTTCAAAATTAATAAAAAAGAATATAAAAAAAATAAAAAAAAAAGAATAAACAATGTTATCATTGTTTTTTTTTATCGTTCGACTTTGTTGACTAATTTCTATTTTCCATTTTTTTTCTTTTTAAAAAATAAATAAAAAGAATTAAAAAAAAAAAAAAAAAAAAAGAATAAACAATGTTATCATTGTTTTTTTTATCGATCGACTATGTCGATTACTTTCTATTTTCCGTCCTGGTCAGGACGCTAAACTGATTGTTTTTTCTTTAAAAATAAATAAAAAGAATAAAAAAAAAAAAAAAGGAATAAACAATGTTATCATTGTTTTTTTTTTATCGATCGACTATGTCGATCACTTTCTATTTTCCGTCCTGGTCAGGACGCTAAACTGATTGTTTTTTCTTTAAAAATAAATAAAAAGAATAAAAAAAAAAAAAAAGGAATAAACAATGTTATCATTGTTTTTTTTTTATCGATCGACTATGTCGATTACTTAAATTCATTTGAATATTATTCCTTGGTCAGCAACCATCATTGTCGCCCTTTGGGCCTGTTAAAAAAAATAAAAATAAAAAGAAAGTTTACATCGGGAATAGGGCAGGAGCCAAAAGCTCCCAGTCCGTTACTTCCCACTTTATCGAAATTCAGATACACCAGCAGCTAACAAACAACATAAAATTGAAGATCAGTTGCCAGAGTATTTCAACCATGGTAGAATACTCGCCCCTCTGGCAGGGATTATCCCAGACTTGTCCTTTAATCTAGTTGGACACCATGGCTTACAACCCTTCCAGAGGGAAGCACCATTATGACTTCTATTTTTTTTCTTCAAGAAAATCATAAGGTGGGAACAAAGAAAAATGCTAAGAGGAACCCCCTATTAACACCTAAGACATCTAAACTGCATTGTTTATTCTTTTTTCTTTTTTTTTTTTAAATTTTTTTTATTTATTTTTTAAAGAAAAAAAAGGAAATAGAAATTAGTCGACAGAGTCGATCGATAAAAAAAACAATGATAACATTGTTTATTCATTTTTTTTTTTTATTTTTTTTTTTATATTCTTTTTTATTAATTTTGAAAAAAAAACAATCAGTTTAGCGTCTTGACCAGGACGGAAAATAGAAAGTGATCGACATAGTCGATCGATAAAAAAACAATGATAACATTGTTTATTCTTTTTTTTTTTTTTTTTAAATTCTTTTTATTTATTTTTAAAGAAAAAAACGGAAAGTAGAAATTAGTCGACAAGGTCGAACGATAAAAAAAACAATGATAACATTGTTTAATCTTTTTTTTTTATTTTTTTTTTATATTCTTTTTTATTAATTTTTCTTTGTTCCCACCTTATGATTTTCTTGAAGAAAAAAAATAGAAGTCATAATGGTGCTTCCCTCTGGAAGGGTTGTAAGCCATGGTGTCCAACTAGATTAAAGGACAAGTCTGGGATAATCCCTGCCAGAGGGGCGAGTATTCTACCATGGTTGAAATACTCTGGCAACTGATCTTCAATTTTATGTTGTTTGTTAGCTGCTGGTGTAATTAAATCATGTGTTGATACTTGCATTTGTTTATTTGTTATCTTTTACTACAATAACGCTTGCCTATATCTTTTCTTTTTATTCCCTATCTGTTCTGATCTGTTACTTCATTTGTCTTGTTTAACTTCAGTTATATGCATTTTACTTTTTATTGTTTCCCATCTACTTTTTATTTTCTATTAGTTCTGGTCAGAAACCTGGGCAGCAAGAAGGAAAGCAGTTTAGTACTTCTGGGTGTTTGGCATCACCCCCCATAGTGAGCAAGTACAACAGGTAGCATTGGTAGTCTGTTGATCCTGAGTGATCCCAGCTACAGTTTTGTTTTTCTTTCTTTTTTTTAGAAGAAGATCAGGACATCCAAGCACTGCTGGATAGTTGCTGAATGCAGGGCCTGCCTGTGGCATTATAATAACAGGCTAAGTCATTTGTAGTTCATAGTTTACCTTTGATTTTATAACTTCACACAGGGTACTATGAACGATGAGAGATCCAGTGGGATCACTCAGGGTCTAGTAGAGACCACCAATGTTGTGCGTTGATAGGCAAGGTGACCAACCTTGACATTCTTTCTTTTCTCTCCTGTTGTGACAAACACAAAATACACACACAGCTTACAGTGTGTTCTTTGTGTATGTTTTCTTCAGGTGTGAGTAGTTTTTTTGTTCTTGCTCTTCAGGGAGGGCCTTAGCCAAAAGCTAACAGTCCAAATCTCACCTGGTAAACTCAACTCATCAGTTTAGCGTCTTGACCAGGACGGAAAATAGAAAGTAATCGACATAGTCGATCGATAAAAAAAACAATGATAACATTGTTTATTCTTTTTTTTTTTTTTTTTTTAAATTTTTTTTATTTATTTTTTAAAGAAAAAAAAGGAAATAGAAATTAGTCGACAGAGTCGATCGATAAAAAAAACAATGATAACATTGTTTATTCTTTTTTTTTTTTATTTTTTTTTTTATATTCTTTTTTATTAATTTTGAAAAAAAAACAATCAGTTTAGCGTCTTGACCAGGACGGAAAATAGAAAGTGATCGACATAGTCGATCGATAAAAAAACAATGATAACATTGTTTATTCTTTTTTTTTTTTTTAAATTCTTTTTATTTATTTTTAAAGAAAAAAAACGGAAAATAGAAATTAGTCGACAAAGTCGAACGATAGAAAAAACAATGATAACATTGTTTATTCTTTTTTTTTTTTATTTTTTTTTTTTATATTCTTTTTTTATTAATTTTGAAAAAAAACAATCAGTTTAGCGTCTTGACCAGGACGGAAAATAGAAAGTAATCGACATAGTCGATTGATAAAAAAACAATGATGACATTGTTTATTCTTTTTTTTTTTTTTTTTTTTTTGATATTCTTTTTATTAATTTTTAAAAAAAAAAAACAGTTTAGCGTCTTGACCAGGACGGAAAATAGAAAGTAATCGACATAGTCGATCGATAAAAAAACAATGATAACATTGTTTATTCTTTTTTTTTTTTTTTTTTAATTTCTTTTTATTTATTTTTTAAAGAGAAAAAAAAAAAAACGGAAAATAGAAATTAGTCGACAGAGTCGATCGATAAAAAAAAAACAATGATAACATTGTTTGATCTTTTATAATTTTTTTTTATTTTTATTTTTATTTGTTTTTTAAAAAAAAAAAAAAAAACAAGCGGAATTGATCATAATGGGTGGTAGGGGTTGTTATAACTTCGTTTGAAAATTCTTCTTTTTTGATTTCTTTTTTTTTTTTTCTTTTTATAGGAGTTAAGATCACTTTCATGAGACAACACATGAACAAGAGCAGCAAGCAGAGTTGACACTGTCAATTCAAATTTGAAATACCGGGAATTAATTTACAAGGAGGTATCTCAAGTGACTTGGTATCTCTAGCGTGTCGGTCCAAGCACTGCTGGATAGTTGCTGAATGCAAGGCCTGCCTGTGGCATTATAATAACAGGCTAAGTCATTTGTAGTTCATAGTTTACCTTTGATTTTATAACTTCACACAGGGTACTATGAACGATGAGAGATCCAGTGGGATCACTCAGGGTCTAGTAGAGACCACCAATGTTGTGCGTTGATAGGCAAGGTGACCAACCTTGACATTCTTTCTTTTCTCTCCTGTTGTGACAAACACAAAATACACACACAGCTTACAGTGTGTTCTTTGTGTATGTTTTCTTCAGGTGTGAGTAGTTTTTTTGTTCTTGCTCTTCAGGGAGGGCCTTAGCCAAAAGCTAACAGTCCAAATCTCACCTGGAAATTCAACTTCTTAGTCCAAGGTCAGTGGAAGGAGTGGTCTAAATGTATGATAAACGACTTCACCTGGAATAAGGTACTTAGGGAGGGAAATCCTGCCTATATCTCATTTCAACTGAAAGCGGTTACAAACACCCTCCCCTCACAAGATAATTTAAAGAGGTGGAACATCACCAATGTGGACCAAAATTGTGTTTTGTGTGGCAAAGTGAATCCTACCCTCAGGCATGTCTTAACAGGCTGTCCTGTCTCTTTAACACAAGGGAGGTTCACGTGGCGTCACGACAGCGTTCTAAAACGCATTGTTATCTTCTTGGAAGAGTTGATAATAAAAGCCAACAAAAGAAAAGAAAACCTCCCGCCTCCCTCTCAAACTTTTTTAAAAACAGGGGAAAATAAACCCCTAGAAAGAATTTCTAAAGAGACAGGCGAACTTTCACTAGGCTGAATTCGATAGAGTGGGAAGTAACGGACTGGGAGCTTTTGGCTCCTGCCCTATTCCCGATGTAAACTTTCTTTTTATTTTTTTTTTTTTTTTTAACAGGCCCAGAGGGCGACAATGACTGTTGCTGACCAAGGAATAATATTCAAATGAATTTTCGTTTCAAAGAAACGAACAGAATTAAGAGAGAGGCAGAGAAAAAAAAAAAAAAAAAAAGAAAGAAAGGAAAAAAAAAATATGAAGAGGAAATAATCAAACATGAAAAAAATAAAGAAAAAAATAAAATATAAATAAAAAACGTTGTATGAAAAAGGAAAAAAAAGAAAAAAAAAAAAAAAAAAGACCAGAAAAGGAAAGAGAAAATGAAAAGGTATAATATTATTGTGGGGATATGAGGATAGCAGGGAGATGCTCTTTTTTTATTATTTTTTTTTTTTTTTTTTTATATTTATTATTTAAAAAAAGGAAACAATCAGTTTAGCGTCTCGATCGGGACGGAAAATAGAAATTAATCGACATAGTCGATCGATAGAAAAAAAAACAATGATAACATTGTTTATTCTTTTTTTTTTTTTTTTTTTTTTTAAAATCCTTTTAATTATTTTAAAGAAAAAACAATCAGTTTAGCGTCTTGACCAGGACGGAAAATAGAAAGTGATCGACATAGTCGATCGATAAAAAAACAATGATAACATTGTTTATTCTTTTTTTTTTTTTTTTTAAATTCTTATTATTTATTTTTTAAAGAAAAAAAAACGGAAAATAAAAATTAGTCGACAAAGTCGAACGATAAAAAAAAACAATGATAACATTGTTTATTCTTTTTTTTTTTGTTTTTTTTTTATATTCTTTTTTATTAATTTTGGAAAAAAAACAATCAGTTTAGCGTCTTGACCAGGACGGAAAATAGAAAGTAATCGACATAGTCGATCGATAAAAAAACAATGATAACATTGTTTAATCTTTTTTTTTTTAAATTCTTTTTATTTATTTTTTAAAGAAAAAAAACGGAAAATAGAAATTAGTCGACAAAGTCGAACGATAAAAAAACAATGATAACATTGTTTATTCTTTTTTTTTTTATTTTTTTTTATATTTTTTTTTAATTAATTTTGAAAAAAAAAACAATCAGTTTAGCGTCTTGACCAGGACGGAAAATAGAAAGCGATCGACATAGTCGATCGATAAGAAAACAATGATAACATTGTTTATTCTTTTTTGGAGAATTCTCCGTTGCCTACATAAAAAAAAGTTTTTTCTCCGTTGCCTGTCACCTTAACTTTTTTTTCTCCGTTGCCTGCACCCAAAAAGTTTTTTCGCTGTTGTGAACAACTCTTTTTTTTTTTTCTCTGTTGGGTACCAGCACTTTTTTTTTTTCTCTAAAAAAAAATTTTTTTTTCTGGAAAAAAAAAAAAAAAAAAAAAAAAGAAAAAAGAAATAAGAAAAAAAATCAGAGGTAGAATCTTCACATCTTCTCACATTCTTGACAGTGTTTCCTTGTTAGACGAAAAGTTTATAAAGCAAGAATAGAAAACACTATAAATGAATCAGATGATGACCTTGCATCGAAAAATATTAAAGCTCATCAGATGATGAACTTGAATCACACTTCTTTCTCTTTCCGGATATCCGGTTTCTCCTAGTCGATGTATCGACAGTCTTCTTGGGGGCTGATTTCTTCGGGGCCGACTTCTTGGGGGCCGACTTCTTGGGGGCCGACTTCTTGGGGGCCGATGTCTTAGGGGCTGACTTCTTCGGGGCCGACTTCTCGTGTAAGGGGTTTTTACACGTAGTCTTATTGTGGCCCACCTTACCACAACGACTACACAAGTTCTTTCCCTCCCCTTTGGAAGGAATCCTCTTCGTGGGGGCACCCTTCGGCTTCTTCGTTGTTGGCGGTAACAGTTCAGTCTTCGCCGACTGAAACTGATACAGCCCAACTGGCCGTACTGGGTCGTCATACGCCTTTCGTAAGGCTCCCAAACGAAAGCAGGTTGGAACGTACTGCATCTCGTTGAAACCAAGAAACCTGTTTATTTAGTCCAATTAATTCGCCACAAGTAGCGTTGACCACGACAACAAAAAGACAAAAATAAGAAGTACCTGATAGCCGCACAGGTATGAACGCATGGCAAGGCAGTCTGCTCTGGGAGCAAACAGGTGCAAGCCATTTCTTTACCCACCAGCTTGACCAACTCCTGCCTCTGTCCATGTACAACGTTCGCTGTTTGTTGTTATTATCCCTGCAGATGATTCTACAAGCCCCGAGAAAGATACCATACCTTCAAACACTTCGCCTTCGTGCATCACTGGTTCAACAGTGAACACTGCTGCTTCAACGGCAGCCGTCTCCACGATCTCTCGCACCCACCCCAAAACCATCTCGTCATCACCCTCTGCATCGTGCGCACTACGCCGTCGCTCGTAGTGCCACTTCTGCACAATGCTGACAATGCTGTTAAGCATCCCCAACACATTCTTGTCCCTGGCTGAAGAGATAACATTGTTAAACCCTTCAGCCAGGTTGTTCGTACTTTGATTGTACGTCCTAGAGCGGATTGCACCGCGAGCCCAAGTCTCAGGCTCCTTTTCATCCAGGTATTCGTGGAGCACTTCAAGCTCGTTCTCCTCCGCAGACTCACCAAGAGCATCAAACATGGGTAGGAACCTGTATGAAGGTGCCGTACACAGATGTTTAAACCTACCAAACATCTCCTTGCTGAACTTGGCCTTGATGTTTCGACCCATGTGTTGTGTGCATTTGAGGGCAATCACATCGTTGTAATCCCCACGAAGCACCGACAGTAGGCCCTTGTCCTGATCGGCCATAAGGCCAAACCCTTCGCCCAAAAACTCCGGAACCTTCACCGCCGACTCCAGCTTCCCAAGGAAGTACTTCCACCCTTCGGCGTCTTCATTGCCTATCAAGGCGAAACCCACAGGGAATTGACTTCCCAGTGGGTCCATTGCAACAAATGTAAGCAATGTCCCCAAGTAATGTGCTCGTAAGAAGCACCCATCAACAACCCCAAATCCCCCCGGACATGCACCTACACCCTCCAGCGATGCCCCCAAAGCAAGGAAAAAGGACTTAAACCTTCCACCCTCTTCTTTTATGTCCCACTGGGTACCGGGGTTTTGTTCCGCCAGTGAGGTGAACCAGGCCTGTAACCAGGCAAATCCCTCATGGGGGTCACCATTGATCTCTTTATCGGCCTCTCCGAGGGCCCGGTATACAGTATCCTTCCCTACTGTTATGCCGCAAGACTTTAAGTCTTGTACAAGGTGGGACTTTTTATATTTTGTACCCAACTCCTTGTATTTTGCCAGGGAAAGGTAGGCTATTGTGGTCTTGAGCCCGTACACCCTCCCCTCCCCAGGGTTGCAAGCGTCCGTATGCCGCAGCTGTGACACCGTCACAGTTCTCTCTTCACAACTCCCTGTAGCGCACACCCTCCACTCACATGAGTCGGATGTGCAATGGAACGATATCCGGTTCTCACGCTTTTGTCTGCTAAACCTCCTTCCAGTGGAGCAGCAGGCGAGGGTGACGCTTGCCAGGAGTGCACTCTCGCTAGGGAAGACACGTCCCAGGGTTGGTGTCGGAACATTGAACACCGGCACGTTTATGGTCGGGACAGGTGTAACAGTATCCTCAGATGCGATCACAGGTGCAGTCTGCGGGGAGTCCATGTTTCCAGGCATTTGGTAGTAGGTAGGTAGGTAGGTAGGTGTTGAGTAGTTATTATCTGGAAACGTAGAGTAAAAAAACAAACAAACTATCAAGGGGACCTAGGTCCAGAACAGCAAGAAAAAAATGAGAATCCCTAAAACCACTACCAAAATTTATTTTCAGCCACAAAGTTTCCATGAACACCCTCTCACCTTAAGCGCACACGGATGTTGAGATAACGTTTGTACGATGTTCATCTGGCTTGACGAGATTAGCAGACAAGTACTCACGGAAAGGTTGGGTTGTTCGTCAGGTCTTGATAGTGTTCTCAGCCTCTGGGAGTTTTACTACAAGTGCATGCAAAGAACGGTATGTGTGCAGGGCTGGGTCACCTTACAGAGAACTGTTGTCCTCTTACACGTCATTCCAACCGAATTTCAAGGCCAAGACACCTGCGAGTTACAGACAGCCTGGTCGCAAGCGACACTCCTGTTTCTGACCGGGTTATCAGGGTATCTAACTCATGCAAGCATGAGAGCTTTTTTAAGGCTACCTTAAATTATCAAGAGCGCAGTACTGCCCGAAGGGTTCCCGCGTGTCAAGATGCATTTGCGTGTACTGAGCAGAAGTTCCAGAAGGAAGATTACTTTTATCATTTCCCAAGTCATCACATCCTTAACCGTTTGTGTTATTAGCTTTCAATCAATCCATCAGATGAGTGTATGGTATCTAACTAACTAACCAGGTAGACAGGTGCACAAAAAAAAAAAAAAAAAAAGGGAAAAAAAAACGCTCTCGACCGGACGCTCTCGACAATGAAGTGTGTGACACCTCTGAAGAACCAGTAGACATCCTCACCAAGGAGGAACGCGACTTGTCCAGCCCGTCATCGCAGTTACAAGCATACGACAAGGAGACCCACACTCCCCCTGTGGCCAGAACGCTAGACCTCGACAGCCATAACAGCTCTACAGAAGATCCGACACCGAAGACCAGAAGAGCAAGGAGCAGCCCACCCCGGACGGGGACAAGTAGCTCCGATGTCTCCACAAACGATACCGAAGATACCCGACCGACATGTGACCATGCACCGCCGTTGCAAAAGGGACCAAGGGTCAAATGCGACTTCTGCCATAGATTGTTGCAACGGAAATGGTTCAGGAGCAGATGCACGAAGTGCCAGATAACGACCTGTCGAAGATGTTGGACCGCCGGAGTGGAGACCGCCTCCAGAGCCTTGGATCACCCAGACAGTACACCAAGACACAGGAGGACGAGGTCGTGCCCATCCTCGAACGAGAAGACAAAGAAGAAGATATCGCCATACAGTTCCGCGGACTCAGAGAAGACCAACCTGAGTCCGGGGAAGAGACTTAAAGACGACTGCTGAGATCTGTGGGTGTACTCACACGTCCCCTCCCCCTCCTCCTCCCCCACCCCCCCCCCCCCTTTATACCCACCGGAATAGATAATTTCTTTTAAAAGTGTCACTGTGAGACCTCAAAGAAAGCCGCACGTCCTCGGCAAAAAGAAGCCTGAGATGCTGACAAAAAGTCGATCTGTTAGTGAAACCTTGCCACTTAGCTTAGCTCTTCCAAAAACAACCAAGGCGGAACAAGATTGACTGCGTCGAAGGTGGAAACCGACAGCGTGCGAAGAAGAAAAAAGTAAAAGACTTAGGTAAAGCATACAACAGGTTATTAGGGAATAACCGCCGTCACACGGAAGAGTGATGAGTAAACCAGGGGCAATAATTACAACTTGGTCCACCGGGCTGGTGACAATGTTCCAACGTAGCATGCTAGGGCTAAGACAAGAGATGCGCCTGACGCGGGTGGAGTAGAGTCTTGTTATATTTTGGAGAGCAACGTTTTCGAACTACCCACAATATACCCGTCAGGAGGCAACTTGTACTTGGCTTACAATTTTAAAGACTACCGGTTTTCTCAGATAGAATTCCAGCAGACAAAGAAAAGTAAAAGAACTGTACTAGCATGTGGTTTCTTCCCGGCATCTTCGCTTCGGCGAAAAAAAAAAATAAAAAAAAAAAAAAAAAAAAAAAAAAAAAAAAAAAAAAAAAAAAAAAAAAAAAAAAAAAAAAAAAAAAAAAAAAAAAAAAAAAAAGGAAAAGGGAAAAAAGGTCAAGTGACACACAACAGAGAAAAATAAATATAGGTGGCACACAACAGCGAAAAATAAATATAGGTGGCACACAACAGCGAAAAAAAAGTTTAGGTGGCACACAACAGCGAAAAAAAAAAAGAAAAAAAAACACAACGGAGAAAAATTCTTTTAGGTGGACTACAACGGAGAAAAATAAAGTTTTGGGGTAGCAACGGAGAATTTTCCTTCTTTTTTTTTATTTTAAATTCTTTTTATTTATTTTTTAAAAAAAGAAAAAAAACGGAAAATAGAAATTAGTCGACAAAGTCGAACGATAAAAAAAAACAATGATAACATTGTTTATTCTTTTTTTTGTATTTTTTTTATATTCTTTTTTATTAATTTTGAAAAAAAAAAAAAAACAATCAGTTTAGCGTCTTGACCAGGACGGAAAATAGAAAGTGATCGACATAGTCGATCGATAAAAAAAAACAATGATAATATTGTTTATTCTTTTTTTTTTTTTTTTTAAATTCTTTTTATTTATTTTTTAAAGAAAAAAAGGAAAATAGAAAATAGTCAACAAAGTCGAACGATAAAAAAAAACAATGATAACATTGTTTATTCTATTTTTTTTATTTTATTTTTTTTTCTATTCTTTTTTATTAATTTTGAAAAAAAAAAACAATCAGTTTAGCGTCTTGACCAGGACGGAAAATAGAAAGTAATCGACATAGTCGATCGATAAAAAAAACAATGATAACATTGTTTATTCTTTTTTTTTTTTTTTTTTTGTACCTACAAACCCATTGTTCGGTAGAAAGAGAATTGTGGCAGCGTAACTACCTATTCCTTTATTAGGATTTTCTACCGGTTGCGCACAAACAAAATAAAAGTGTGAGTTAGTAAGTAAAAAGTGAAGTTTGCCGATTCTTTTTTAAATTCTTTTTATTTATTTTTTAAAAAAAGAAAAAAAAACGGAAAATAGAAATTAGTCAACAAAGTCGAACGATAAAAAAAAAACAATGATAACATTGTTTATTCTTTTTTTTTTATTTTTTTTATATTCTTTTTTATTAATTTTGAAAAAAAAACAATCAGTTTAGCGTCTTGACCAGGACGGAAAATAGAAAGTGATCGACATAGTCGATCGATAAAAAAACAATGATAACACGAATGATTGGGTCATCCTCGACGATGTCGGTGATAACCGCCTAATTGTTCCTCTTGAAGTGTGCCATGTCTCGTCCTCTCTAAGACCAGAGAGTTGAATTACCAGGTGAGATTTGGACTGTTAGCTTTTGGCTAAGGCCCTCCCTGAAGAGCAAGAACAAAAAAACTACTCACACCTGAAGAAAACATACACAAAGAACACACTGTAAGCTGTGTGTGTATTTTGTGTTTGTCACAACAGGAGAGAAAAGAAAGAATGTCAAGGTTGGTCACCTTGCCTATCAACGCACAACATTGGTGGTCTCTACTAGACCCTGAGTGATCCCACTGGATCTCTCATCGTTCATAGTACCTATGTGAAGTTATAAAATCAAAGGTAAACTATGAACTACAAATGACTTAGCCTGTTATTATAATGCCACAGGCAGGCCCTGCATTCAGCAACTATCCAGCAGTGCTTGGATGTCCTGATCTTCTTCTAAAAAAAAGAAAGAAAAACAAAACTGTAGCTGGGATCACTCAGGATCAACAGACTACCAATGCTACCTGTTGTACTTGCTCACTATGGGGGGTGATGCCAAACACCCAGAAGTACTAAACTGCTTTCCTTCTTGCTGCCCAGGTTTCTGACCAGAACTAATAGAAAATAAAAAGTAGATGGGAAACAATAAAAAGTAAAATGGATATAACTGAAGTTAAACAAGACAAATGAAGTAACAGATCAGAACAGATAGAGAATAAAAAAGAAAAGATATAGGCCCTGATCTTCTTCTAAAAAAAAGAAAGAAAAACAAAACTGTAGCTGGGATCACTATATAACGTTTATTTATTTAATGCCATAAACGAATTATTTCTGTGCACATTTCATCACTCGCGGAGTAGAAATAAGCCGATAATTACATTCCGTACACAAGGCCGATGGCTGGCAAATCGAAATTATCACAAAAGTGTGAAGTTAAGACCAAATCTAATACAGCAGTAAAATTATGATTTTCTGTTTTTGGTTTAAAATGGCTGTAGCGATGTAGTTATTGACCTGTAATAATCCGGGTGATTTTGACATAATGGCAATTATGTTGGGGGTGATTTTAAGTTTTCCGGGAGGATAATTTAATGGATGTGGATAATGGGCATCAGTAGGAGTGTGATTATGACCTCAGTGGCATTATGAGCCCTAATTTCACGCTTCTTTCAAACGTAAAATTATTGAGCCCGTGAGTGTAATTATGTGGGGAGGGCAATAGTGAAATGGAAGAAATCAGCAGCGGTTCTCGTGATGAAATGTGCACAGTCCTAATTCTAATTTATGGCATTAAATATAAAATTGGGCGGTAAGTTGACATAATGTCTAACTCTCAACTCATAATTATCTTCTCGTGGTGATGCCGACCCCTCGCGCTTTTCGCGCTCGGCGCCGGAATTCCCACTCGACGATAATTAAACTGTTTCGAGTTGAATTATGTCAACTTAAGCATCCCCCCAATTAATATCTTCATATTATATTTTCTTCTGCCTCTCTCTTTATTCTGTTCGTTTCTTTGAAACGAAAATTCATTTGAATATTATTCCTTGGTCAGCATCAGTCATTGTCGCCCTTTGGGCCTGTTAAAAAAATAAAATAAAAAGAAAGTGTACATCGGGAATAGGGCAGGAGCCAAAAGCTCCCAGTCCGTTACTTCCCACCTTTTCGAAATTCGCTGTCCAAGTTACAGGCGCTACAACCTGCCTTGCATGCATATTCTGAGAGTTGCAACGCATCTGGATATAAATACATTGACAGTTTAACGCATTTCGGGGTAAACCTGTCTGAACGGGTCCGACCTTTTTTTGTATTGGTCACCGACAGCCCTTCGGATTGATTGTTTTATAGTCGTTGAGTGAACCTAACACGCTCCGGTCTGTATGGGGACACATTGTTTCTCTTATGTTCTTGCTTCATTGCTTCCAAGTATAGGTCAGCTTAACATGCCTAATAGGGGCTGTCACTACAATGTGACAAGACAGACACCACCACTGAAGAAGCAGCCATCATCGATCCCTATGTGTGACTTGTGCGGCCTAAATTGCCAACAATAAACACAACAAAACAGGTTTGAACACTTACTACTTTGTTTCTTTCTTGCTGCTCGCCGCTAAGCACACATCGGGATGATATGGATGATGCGCTGGATGACAGGTGTTCTGTTGCATTGTGGAATAGAGGGCCGAAGCCAAAAGCCTTGCCCATATCCACCTGTATAAACCCAAAAGTTAAGTTACATGTTACTACAGGTGCCTTAGGAGCTATCAGGTTTGGCGAAATTCTATTACATACAGAAATACCCGAAAACCGAATTATTTAACCAAGGAGGATCTCAGTCAACAACAAAACTCTGATACTCTTAAAAAGACCATCCAAGATAAGTGCAACAACAGGTGCGTTGTTTGCGGGGAGCAAGCTAATATCGCCCCCCCATAATTTTCAATAAGGAACTCGCAGAGAATAACGGGTTTCAGTGGGATACTTCAAGTGCCTTTCTGCTACGTGGTACCGACCTGTCACCACAATTTTGAACTTTCAGATGGGATTTCAACATGTCAAGGATGCCGATAACACTAAATGGATTGTTGTCGGTTCCAAGTGGCATGGTTCAAGAATTACGATCCCGACAGCTCCACATAAACGTAAACTGCACTCACATTTAGCTCGCGGCATTACTAATAACTCAATAGATATGGAAAGTGCTCGTGATACACGCAATTTGTTTTGGTAATTATTGAGATCGCAAGTGATTTGAAAGTGCGGAAATTCTGCGGTGGAGCCAGAATCGTCTTACATTTCCTATACTTTCTATACCTGTTCCAAGATCATCTAATTACTTTCTTACTAATATCTATTGGTGTCTCATTCCTAAATATCATTCCGATATCGAACCCTTGTTGTTGAGTTGTTTCAGTTGTAGCGATCAATGTTGGCGGAGCTGGCGGGAGCAGATGTGTCACTTCTGTTGACTCATGTAAGTTTGGCTGACTTGTCATTACAAATAACCTTGGAGGAGACGGTTGGAGTTGTTGGTATGTCTGTGACTGTTGTTTAGATTGGCTTGTCACTGTAACATATTCAGAGAGAGGTTGTCTTGGCGTTTATGAGAAGGCATCAAGAACCTGACTCACGAACCTATGCTGCTGTGATATTTGGATTATAACAGACAATGTTAGCGAAGTTGGTCGATCTTGTTGTATCAGCTCTGACAAACAATTCCGGGAAACTCCTTCGTTACTGACATGACTGAATACAAATTAGTGTAAAGGGTCGAGTAAGATTAATAACTACACTTCAACTCATAGGTGTATTGTTGATGTTGTTGTTTGCATTTACAAAAAAATTGTCGGACTGTACAAAAAAAAAAACCTATGCTTTGTAGGTATTTCCCCCCCAAGAACATTTCCTTTTACAGTACATAACATTAGTGAACTGTATCATAAATTACTGATGATTGTATTAGTCATCTCTTAATGCAATAAATATTTTTTTTTTATTTTTTTATTTTAGTTCGATAGTTTAATAAGCTAGGCGAGGCGGAAAGCTGGAGATTGGTATTTATTAATCTTCAGTCGATGCTACTGTAACAATCCATGCGAAATCTTCGGATATGGCTATGGATTGGGTCCTCTGTTACTGTGAGTTACCCAGCACTCATAATATACAGTAACGTTGGATTAAATAACTAACTAACTAACTAATGCAATAAATATATTTATATCTTTATAAATGAGTTCAAACTTTTTTTTTTCCCTCAACAGAAAAATTAAGAGTTGTAACGATGGGAGTGGTCAGCCTTTGGTATTCAACATTTACTGATGGGGTTTTTATCGATGACAGTTGTTAGTACTTTTCGCACGGCAATCAAGTTTTGACCCGCCATTTCAATTTTACTGCAATAGTCATTCTCTCAGACCTCAAAAGAAAATGTGGTAAATCATCTTCCCTATTGGAAGGACGATGATCATTCAACATGGAAATTCAATTATTAATTGCGATCATATTGTCAGCTGTCATATTGTTGACGTGTCTGCTAGTAATATGCTTGTATTGCAGGAGCAAGAATAGGACTCCCCCTGAGCGGAAGAAACCTCCACAAACATTACAAACCACTAAGAAGAACGACATTCCATTGGAGCAACCATTACTACAAGATAAACTTGATTCGGAGAAAAACATGCAACAGAGCCAGCACCAGAATGTCAATGTCCGAAATGAACCAAATGATTATAAACCTCCTCAGCCTACAGACCATTATTTTGATCCGATTGAAAATGAACAATCTCAGTACCGAACAGGTAATAGACCATTTGACCACCAGCCCGGAGTACACGACAATGATTGGGAAAGTGCCCCTTCTGAGGGACTAAGTATTCGCCTTATTTCTATAACATCCTTACCACTTGCAAGAGTTCTGCTATCCTGTCAAGCAAAAGCCATGCACCGAGGTAACATGGTGGGAGGCGAAGTAAAGTGGCCAACTGCTGTGACGGAGACAACAACACTTATTTGGAATACAACTCGATACTTTGGCTGTCTCCGTGAAGATGCTGATTGTGTTCGAATAGCACTCGTAACGCAGGATAGGTCAGTGTATGGCAAAGCTGAAATACCAATGCGTGCCTTAATCTTAAATACTATAGTAAATACACGTGTTGCTTGCTTAGATGGAACAGAAGTTGTGGTATCAGTTATGAGTTGTCCACAACCTGATGTGATTAAAAGTGTGTTTCTTATGAAGCTACCCGTAGATGATGAACTTCAGAGTGGCATGTCTGGACAGACTCGAATTCTGGCTGAAGAATTAGAAAAAAAAATAGCTGCAATCATTCAGCACCCAATGAATGAAGTAGAGCTTGAGTTTTGTAATGTAGAAAGAGTTGTGTTGGGACCGTTTGTTCTAGCTGCACAAACAGCGCGGATTTGTTTGCAACCGCTGGTCTCAACGTATAACCGAAATGTTACAATTTCGAGATATGCTAAACTAAACTCTGATGTTGTACCGGCTAATGCTACATTCTTTGATCAATTCACTCAAGAAAGAACTCGACACTTGTACATGGACAATCCTCGCATAGCTAATCACTTACTTGAAAACATTCCTATTGACACGGCCGAGCTCTGTACCCAAAATCTCTTGGACTGCACTGATGCCAGTACTTTAAAAAGTTTAATAAATCAATTGGTATTTGCACCTGATAAGATTTTCATGTTGCTTCTGTCTCATGAATATTGTGAAATGCTTCTCACTAACAACCTCAGTGACAACATACCAGACTTGAGGAGGAAGGAGATTTTAAATTCGCCACCGTTTTCTATCATGCATTTCGACATGGACTTTAGGTTGGCAAAACCTATTAGAAATGTCTCAACTTTAGCGGCGGGTGTTGTCTCACAAGCAGTACTACCCTCAATTGTACAGAATTCACCACCTAATCAGGAAGTAGTTAGGGTTCCCGCGCCGATGCCACTGGTTCCGAGGCGGCCTTCGTTTCATACACAATTAGCACCACCTCTACCTTCGGATCCTTCGGTTTTCGGAACTCCAGCTGATAAAACTGACGTCTTTGAAGGTCCTCGTTCTCCACCTCAACATAATTTAAATTCACTTGTTTCCCATACTCCTGGAGTGACGTCTATCAGAATGATGCCATTTTCGCAAAGTTCTCGTCCGACTGAATTAGATAACCGCGAATCAGATTTACAACGTCGTGAAATCGAACTAGGCGGGAGAGAAGTTGCACTTTTACTACGTGAAAAACAGGCGAATGCAAGTAGAATATCACCCTACGAGCTTGCTCCCTACAGGTGATCCAAATTCTGTTTAGCTTGATCACCGGTATCTCGTTTTGTGTTGCTCGGGGAACTTCTTGTCAATGATTTGGGTAGCAGACTAGTTCACTGGTATACGATAGCTGCTTTTGATCATTGATTCAAGTTCTTACCTGGTTTTATTTCTTTTGTGGAGTGAATGTCGATCTCCATTCCCTTTTTTAGATGAGGCTCTCTTTGTTATTCAGTCCTTAGATACGATAGGTAGTTTTCTTATGATTTGTTTCTTTATTTAGAGTTGTAGTGGTTCATCGGAATTATATTTCCTTCGCGGTATGGTAGTTGTAGTAGAATTCAGCAACAAAAAATGTGCAAAAAAAAAAAAAAAAAAAAAAAAAAGCAACAAAAAGAAAAAGAAAACGTAAAAATATTATTTTGCTACTTTTCTTTTTCTGTCTTGAGGAAATATCATTAGAAAGCTTTTTTTTTTTTTTTTTTCTTTTTAAATATTTGTTTTTTTTTGTTCTCAGAAGGTTGTTTTTGACAACAAGAAAACTGTTATGACATTTATTGTATTCCAGCTGCTCAACTATGTTTATGTAGCCTCCTCGGGTTCTGCCTCTGACACAGTTCAAGATCAATTCATTGTTCATTCTTAACAAAATATATTTCTGTTTCAAGGGTTTACGTTCTCCTAAATGTCGGACGATTTGTACGAACTCCGATGTGCTTTGGCCATCGGTAACTACAACATGATCATCCACGAAGCTCCGCAGCTATCCGCAGCTCACAAGAAGGGTGAGGACAAGAAGAACTTTGAGGCTGAGAGAGACTACATCATGTATGTGCTGTTCTTTGTTATAAATAATATAAATAGCACCTGGTACTTGATTGATATGTGAGTCAAATACTCGCATCTCTAATTTATCAACCCGGTAAGTTACAGTAATGTTATTGAGAAAAACATTGACAAACAAAAAAAAAAAACACAAAAAACAGGGCACATGCTCACGTTGGGTTAAAGAGATACCAGCTGGCTCAGTCAGAGCTCGACGGATCGACACATAATCTGCACAAAGCATTGTTACTGTTAGCTGATTATTTGAAGGCATCTGCCAGCGCACGCCCAAATGAAGGCGGCAAAGAAACTGCTAAGGAAGCAGCTCGTCAATTAGTCGATGCCGTCACTAAGCAAGACTGTGAAGGTACTGAGGCAACCAGCACCATGGCATGCCTCTGCGCTACTATAATGATACACGAAAAGGAATTTAACACTGCTTACCAATGGTTAAAGTTTTGGATTAGCGGTCTTTCTAAGCAAGCAGAAAAGGCTGAGAAGCAAAAGGTACCGGGCGTCTTCAACGCTCTACTTCAGGTACACTCACTTTTAGTAGATATCTACCTTCGTATTAACAGAGTTGAACATGCTGACAGTGAAGTAAAGGCGATGATTAAAATTGATGAAGACGCGCCACTAACTCTGATGTCTCAGGCAAGTGTCCTTCTCCGAAAACAAGAAAAGGACATTATTGAGGCGGGTAGGATTTACGAGGAATTGCAGGGTAGATTTGGAAATACACCACTGCTGCTTAACGGTATGGCAATGTCCGCAATGATGAGCAGAGACTACTCTGCTGCACAGACACACGTTGAAGAAGCAACTGTCATTAGAGAAAGTGATCCTGACACTTTGATCAATTTGATTGTCTGTAAAAAACAAACTAAACCAACGACCGATTGCAAGTCGTCCCTTGACATCCTCAACAGCGGTTCCCCAGGTCACCCTCTCGTATGTTATTTTACTTTTTTTTTAATATCGATTGATACCAATAGTGTTCAAAGACACGTTTATCAAAACCAAACTGATAACAGGTACGTCGCTACAGAGAGCTTGATGAAGCCTTTGAGGATGCTGCTGCCATGGTTGTGTGATAGTCATTGTTAGCAACACGTCTTTGGGACCACTGTATTATCTGGCTGGGGGGAAATGTTTTATTATTTTTTTTCTTTTTTAAAAATACCGAACAACCCCTTTACATGAGGGGGGTAAAAATAATGTTGGGCAGCACATGTAATCCCCTCTAGCTCTCACAGTCTGTATTGATTACAACAAGCAAAACAAATTAGTGTTCTCACCATGAACCTGTTACTTGTAATGCCAATACTTTTTCATGTTTTTTTTTTTTTTTTTGTTAAGGGATTTCTAAGGTGTGAGGAGCGCGTTGCTAGCTGCCACATTACTACCCTGTTAGTTCATCCTACTTCACAACACAAGTAGTTCCACAAACGAATTAGTACGTACCTTTCTTTTTGGTAGCTTTCTCATCTCTCACTTGCGGGTGTTCATATTCTTGGTACCAGAAAACAGACAGGAGTGCTTCGGTTGATTTCTTCCAAGTGTAGCTTCCTTAATACTTGTGAAGAAAGAAAAAAAAAAACTTAATGGCCGGCCTTGGCAGGAATGCTTTAAGTTTATGTGTGGAAAGTAGTTGGGAAAACAGCTTATTGGTGATTCTACAGTGTGGACATGGAGACGGTCTCGAACGAACTCTGTGACGTGAATTAGTAACTCTGAATTCTTTTCTTATTGTTTCATTAAGTCTTAATTTGGGGGAAGAAAAAAAAAAAAAAAAAAAAAAAAAAAGAAGGAAAGCCTTTATTGGAAGAATTTGCGTACAGGTTACATTGTTTTTTTTTGTGCGCAACTTAGAACACCCTGGTCCTGGTCTAATTTTTTACTCCGTTTGTAGGTGTTTGAGATAGAAGAGAAAGGAAAAAAAAAAAAAAAAACAAAGAGAGAGAGAGAGACGAAAAAAAAAAAAAAAAAAAAAAACGAACCAAAAAAAAGAATAACTGAAAAAGAGAAGCCGTAGTAGTGTGCAATTTGATGTTCTGAGAGATTCGAAATGTTGCATTTTGTCTTTATGTGTTTGTTTTAAATTTATTTATACAACAAATAGCACACCACCACAATATAGAGAAATAGTATCCACAGCATATATAAACCTTAAATTAAATTTACATTTAGCATTCATAATATGGTTGTATAAACAGCGAAATGTGTTCCCGGCATGAGTCGGTTGCTGCTAAGACTCTCGTGAATAATTGGATAAAAAGAGAAGTTATAAAGAGAAAGATTGACTGCGACACACTCATATCTAAGGTGGGAATTCAAAATGCGTCAAAACATAACCTGGTGGTAGCACTAAACAGTAAACGAGTATCTCATCGTAAAATGAATGAATCCATAGTCAGAAAAGAAATTAACGACAATAATCGAGCAAAAGATATAAAAAATAAAAATGAAAAACAAAAACAAACAGCGAGACGGATTCATGATCAACAAAATACAACTCGACTACAAGACTTAGAAAAAGTTAATAAAGTGATTCACAAGTATGATGGTGACCAATTAAAACACGTAGACGTATTACTGAGGGAAGCTGATTGTATTCAAAACCAGAATCGCATTGCGAAGGATAAAAAAGAATTTAAAAAAAGAGTTTCACAACAACAGTTGATGAATGAGTCTGAAAAACTTTTGAAACAAGAAAAGTTAGAAAATTGGGAAATTGAATACTCTCCGTTAAGAGAACAGTTTCCGAAAGTTACTAAAGAACAGCAACAGTTGTCTCCTCCATCTTTACAACAGAAGAGTCAACGTCCAATATCGAAGCCACTTATTGATCGAATGACTTACAACAGATTGCTGGGTAGTCAAAAGATGCCTTCGAGTTGTTCTAATAATGCTATAGCTGATATTCAATTACAAATTACGATGGGTAAAAGTACGCAACGGATGTGTTCAAGGACTAGCGTACCGTTTAAGTAGCTTATAGAATACTTTTAGATTGTTATGATAAATGTTTGTATCTGTATTTGGGGGGTTTTTTTTTTTTTGTTTGGTTATTTTTTGTTTGTTTATTTTATTTTATTTTTTAATCAGATAATTAATCTCATCATACAATGTCAGCCATTAAGGTTTTAATCACCCAGGCCACTGGCCGTGTTGGTAAGGAGCTTATCTCTCACTTGTCTGCCGCCAGAAACAACGGAAGAGACGTCTTCATCAGAGCTGCTGTTCACTCCCCGGACAAGGCAGACTTCGTTAAGAGACTCGGAGCTGATGAGGTCGTTCAGTTTGACTACGCCAAGGCTGACACCTTCGCCCCAGCCCTTGATGGAATGACTCAGGTATTCTCTGCTAACCCTGACCCAGTTGCTGACGGTCACGCTGATTTCTGTAACGCCGTTGGCGAGTTTGGAAAGATCGAGCACGCCGTCCGTCTTTCCTGCTTTGGAGCTGATGACTTAACCGCGTCATACGACGAGAAGGTTCACTCTTCGATGGAAGGAGAGGCGATTCCGGGAATGCTCAGAGGATACTGGAGAGACGAGAAGGTTCTCCTCAAGCACCTTCCAAAGACCACCACCACCCTGAGAGCCAACTTCTTCCAAGGACACATTGTCAAGCCAGAAACCGGCAACATCGACGAGCACGGATTCTTTCAGTCTCCACTCGGAGCCACCAAGAACAGTTTCGTATCCACCAATGACATTGGTGAGGCCGCCGCTGTTTCCTTCCTTGAGGGAGTTGAGAGACACGGAAACAAGTTCTACGATCTTACTGGACCAACCCCAATGTCTATGTACGATGTTGCTGCTGACCTTGCTAAGGCCCTCGGTAAGCCAGTTGAGTACAGACCACAAGACATCGACGCCTTTGAGAAGGACTTCGGACCACAGAGAAGAGCGTTCTTCGAATACTTGAGAAATGGATTCTACACCAGATGCTCACCTGACTTCTACAACTTGACCGGAAAGAAGCCACAATCATTCATTGACTACCTTCAGAAGGAAGGTGCTGCTGGAGAGACTGGTATGTCTGACATGTGGAAGGCTGGTATGTGGTCAAAGGGTAAGAACGTAATGGAGGGTCACGAAGAGTAAATATGCCTACCTCAGGCTTACTAGTGGGAATCAAAAGAAAGTTGTCGAGGAGAACTAAAAAGAAAATTTCTATCTCCCTCCCTTCCCGTCTTTAACGGTTTGTCAGAATTTCCTTTCCTTCCCCAAATTAGCTTCATTCGAGCCCTAAAGCTCATGCAAGCCACAAATTAACAGAGTGTTCTGTGACAGTTCACTCTTTTCTCTGGTTTCTCCTCGCTAAGTCGATCAAAAAAGAAGCAACCTATGATTATTTAACCTGACAGACAGCATTTTCGTACGAAATAAAAAAAAAACGGACAATTCATAAGACAGTTGACATACTGAATCACGTTATCCTTGTCGGTTTGCTGAGCGTTGGGATAACTTCATTTGTACTCTTCGTGGAAAAAAAAAAAAATGGGAAAAGAAAAAGTATCTTAGCTGGTGTTTCAATCAATCAGCCAGTAACAATACGGTAAAAAATTGAAAAGAAAAAGAAATGCGCGCACCGTGTAACAGTGTAGTGAAGTAGGTTTTCTTGTTTCAGTCTTTGATTTTAGACCTCTGTTTCATACAGAAAATAATATGAGTGAAGGATGTTGTTACTACTTGTGATTGACAGACATGAGTTTGTTAACATTACTTTCGTATAACAGTCCTTACAAATGTCATCTGTTAAGGTTTTAATCACCCAGGCTACTGGCCGTGTTGGTAAGGAGGTGATCGCCCACTTGGTCGCTGCTAAAAAGAATGGAAGAGATGTCTTCATCAGAGCTGCTGTTCACTCCCCGGACAAGGCAGACTTCCTTAAGAAGCTGGGAGTTGATGAGGTCGTTCAGTTTGACTACTCAAAGGAAGAAACATTCAAGCCAGCTCTTGATGGAATGACTCAGGTATTCTCTGCTAACCCTGACCCAGTTGCTGACGGTCACGCTAAGTTCTGTGACGCTATTGGAGAAGTCGGAACCGTCAAGCACGCCGTCCGTCTTTCTTGCTTTGGAGCTGATGACTTAACCGCGTCATACGACGAGAAGGTTCACTCTTCGATGGAAGGAGAGGCGGTTCCGGGAATGCTCAGAGGATACTGGAGAGACGAGAAGGTTCTCCTCAAGCACCTTCCAAAGACCACCACCACCCTGAGAGCCAACTTCTTCCAAGGACACATTGTCAAGCCAGAAACCGGCAACATCGACGAGCACGGATTCTTTCAGTCTCCACTCGGAGCCACCAAGAACAGTTTCGTATCCACCAATGACATTGGTGAGGCCGCCGCTGTTTGCTTCCTCGAAGGAGTTGAGAGACACGGAAACAAGTTCTACGATCTTACTGGACCAACTCCAATGTCTATGTACGATGTTGCTGCTGACCTTGCTAAGGCTCTCGGTAAGCCAGTTGAGTACAGACCACAAGACATCGACGCCTTTGAGAAGGACTTCGGACCACAGAGAAGAGCGTTCTTCGAATACTTGAGAAATGGATTCTACACCAGATGCTCACCTGACTTCTACAACTTGACCGGAAAGAAGCCACAATCATTCATTGACTACCTTCAGAAGGAAGGTGCTGCTGGAGAGACTGGTATGTCTGACATGTGGAAGGCTGGTATGTGGTCAAAGGGTAAGAACGTAATGGAGGGTCACGAGAAGTAAACTTCTAATTGTTTACTGCAGTACACGATCAGTTGAACTGAACTGAATCTGAAACAAATTAACTGACAAATAAATTATTCGTAAATAATAAACAAATGCGTTCCCACTTTCCGTACATAAGGAACAGGTTTTAACCCACTGAGCCCAACTCTTGTGGAGGTCTTGCGAATATCCTGCGCGACTGAATTAGGTTGTGCCCATCGAACGGTATTTTGTTTGTGCACTTCGTGCACGAATGGCCAAATGAAAGAGAAAAAAAAAAAATTGCACCATGAAGAAAAAAAAAAAAAAAAAAAGAAACAGACGAGAAATTTTTTTTTCCTTTTTTTTACGGATAAAAAGCCTTTACAGCTAATGGAACTCTTCTGAACTGACAATCATTTTATTTTAATTAAATCTAAACACATTTCCTACAGGACAATATCGTTGTTTCGAGATGCCTTCATCTCGAGCTGCGAGGTCCACAAGTATGGCGAGCGGGTTCAGTAGAATGACTGCGAAAACTGTTGCTGCTACAGAAGTAGTTAGAGACAGAGAAGTAGTAGCGACCTTTCATGACTCGCTCACAGATTTAAGATGTGCCTGTTATGTTATGGGAAGAGTTTGGACATCTACAAAGGCTGGTCAAATAGTCATTCGTGACCCGAGATTAAAAGTTGTATCTATGGTTGATGAGACAGAACGATGTGGCTATCCAGCCTCAATATTTTATATCTCAAACAGAAAACAAGTTTGGGTCGGGTACTCTTCAGGTGTTATAAAAGTTTACAGCGCTGCCACCAGTCGAGAAGTTCCTGATGGAGAGTTCAAGCGTCACACGTCAACAGTTCATTCAATCACAAGTGACTATGGTGAATTTGCTTTTAGTGGAAGTGCTGATTTTCAAATAATTCAATGGAAGTCACAGGACTTTAAAGTTGTTCGATTTATACTTGGACACGGAGGAGGTGTTCGACATGTCCACTGCTATGCTGGTCAGCTGATCTCCGCTAGTGATGACACAACTGTAAGAGTCTGGAAAATCAGCACAGGTGAATCCGTAAAACGAATCCACGCCCACAGCCAATCAGTGAGAGTACTCCTACCTACACAGAATCACTTTATATGGACAGGCGGTGATGACGGTGTGATTCAAATATACGACGGCTCTACATTCGAACTTGTCATCACTCTTGAAGAACACGATGGTGCAGTCACAAGTTTAATTGAAATTGATCATGAAGTCTGGTCAGGTTCTAATGACAGAACTATCTGTGTCTGGCACAGCGTTGATTTTAATTTACTGAGAAGGCTAGATGATCATAACAACTTTATTACAATTATAACAAAAGTTGTGGCTCAACGAGAAATTTGTGAGCTATGGTCTGGTGCTGCTGATAAAGAAATACTCATATGGGGACACGACTCTCCCTTTGACAGTGACGAGTGTCAAAGACTCCGAGAAGACCTTTCAATCGCTCAAACTGCTTTTCAAGATCAAACGAATTCACTAAAAGTAAAGTTCACGAGAATGGAATCACAAAAAGATCAACTCATCGATGAACTAAATAAAACTGTTGCATCTCAAGCTGAAGATCTAATGCGTTGTAATGATATCAGTACTGACCTCCAATTGATCTTAGTTGAAAAAGAAGAAGAAATAACCGACACACTTGAGACGAGATTCAACATCGAACGATCAGACCTTCACCAAGAACTCCAACTTGCCGTAACTGCAAGACTGACCGCTGAGAGGACATCAGCAGAGATTGCTTCTACAGCAGCACAGGTTCCACATTTAAAAGCAGCATTAGAAGGTGAGACGATTACTAATCAGTCATTGAAGGAGTTGGTCACCAGTTTGGAATTATCAGAAAATGATATTAAATTACAACAGGCAGAAGTCATCGCTGAGTGCGAAGCATCTCTCAGTGCCCACGAGCGCGAAATCACTGATTTTCAAAAAACTAGCTCCCTGAAAGATGTTAAAATAAAACAACAACAACAAAACCTGACCGAACTAACAATTCAAAAAGCAACTTCTGATGAGGAACGTCAAGCAGCAGTGATGAGGCTGTCAGAAGCCGAGGACCTGTTGACGGCAGAAAGAGGAACTGCAAACATCTTAAAAGTTGAAAATGAACGACTGAGCGCAACCGTAAATGACTACTCAATCAAACAAAAGGAACTCAGAACTCAATTATCAACACAAATATCTGATATCACTTCAATACGAGAAGAGCTTTCCGTCTCATCAGGTAGAGTAGCTGATCTCGAGAGAGAGCTATCAGAGACTAAAGGCTTATCACAACTATCGGAAGTTGAAAACGCACAACTCAAAAAAAGAATGAGCGAACTGACAACAGTCCAATCTGATCTACGAAAACGGCTTTCCGAAAGTACTATTCAGCAGTCATCAACTGACCTGAGTAGTGCTTTAGAACTACAACAGTCTTCCGATCGAATTGCCGAACTTGAGGACCAGCTCAGTGATCTGAATACAACTGTTCTTTTATTACAATCAGAGAAAAATCAAATTCGAGAATCTCATCGAGAACAGGTTTCTAATGACAAGTTGAGTCGGCTTCAGCATCTTCAAAATCAAAATAAAAACCTTTCTGAAAATAATAACGAACTTAAATCAGCAGTTGAAATTTTAGAAAAAGAAGTTCTGAACCTGAAGAGTTCTAATAAAGAATTATTAGAAAGGATTGAGGAGGTTAATATCAGTTTTAAAGAAGGTGTTTCACTTCATAGTAACGAAGAGCAACTAAAACAAGCAAATGAACAACTACGAGAACTACTGGAAGATAATTCGAGTGGTGAAGAAGTTCGCTCAGCAATGAAACGTCAAATTGAACATTTAGAAGCAGCACTTTCAGAAACTGAAAATGAACGGGACGACGCTTTAAAAAGATTCCAATCAGTTCTCGACACAGCCTCACCTAAAAGAGGGTCATCGTATTCGTCATCACCACCGAGGAGGTCGCACACATCTGAGTGGGCTGAGCAGGATAATTCTTCTTCAGATGTTCACAAAGTGTTGTTTGAGCAGTCTGAACAAACGAATCTCGCTCTTAAGAAAAAATACTCCGCAGAGTTATCAAAATCGACTGACTTGCAGCATAGTCTCGATGATGCGAACACTCAGCTGTCAGAGGCCGCTCTTGCTTATGAAACCACAACTTCAGAGTTACGAGAACTGAAAAAAGATTTTCGTAAATTGCAATCAACAGAAGCAGACACCACTCGCCGTTTTGAGGACGTTCAATTAGCCGCTTCTGGTGACAGAGCTGAGAGAGATGCTTCGATAAGACAATCACAACGATCAGATCAGCACCTCACTGATATTAAAAATGAAAACAGACGTCTAACTGAGGAACTCGCAACCCAACAACAGACTGCAAATGACGAAATTAAAACTTTTAAAAAGGAAATTCGTCGATTGGAACAACAGTGTGAGCAATGCGACAGCGTCACCAACAGTGAAGTGGAATTATATAAAAAGGAAGTTAACGATCTTAAGAAAAACATAAAAAATTTAACGACAACGGAATCTGAACAACAACAAAAACTAATTTCATGCGAACAACAACTTGAGTCTACAAAGTCTGAGCTGTCCGCAGTGACGAAACCATCGTCGCTAGTCGACGACCTAAAGCTGAAGTTGAGCGAAGCGGAAATGGCTCTCGTTCAAAAAACAAACGCACTTGAAGAGAAAGAAAATCTCTTCCTCGACGAGCAAAAAGCCTTAGACTCTGAAATTGAAATTACCAAGGACACGGTTAAAGTTTTACAACAACAGGTGGAGACCTTAAATGATAAAAATGAAAACTACGAAAGTAACCAAAAGATTCTTCAAACAGAAATCGATGATTTAAAACAGAAGTTACAAACATCTGAATCTCAAATCGCAACTTTGGAGTTGGCAGCTTCGTCTTTTGAAGACATGAAAACTAAATTAGTTGAAACTGAATTGGAGCTCATTCAAAAGACAAACGCACTCGATGAGAGGGAAGACCTGAACAGTCGTGAGAAAACTAGTCTCGAATTAGAACTACAGACATCAAAAGACTTAATAGCAACGCTCAAAAAGGATTACTCTGAATTAGACGACAAGACCAACAGCTACGAAGAACGTACCAAATCTCTTCAAAAAGAAGTTTTATCAAATCAACGAGAGGTGTCACAGCAAAGGGAAGACTTATCAAGTCAAAAGATAGATAATGACATTTTAACTGAGGCAGTCAGTAGCTCAAAGGATCAATTGACTTCACTTCGAAAGCAACACAACAAACTACAGCTCGACTATGCGACTCTTCAAACTGAATACACATCAGCACAAGACGCTGAAAATCAAGCCACTGATCAGGCGAAGAAACTTCACAGCGACCTCCATCAGGTAGAGCAGCAGTTAGTTATTTCTGAAGACATTAATAATGAATTAGAAAAAAGGATTTCAGACTGGCAGTTGGAATCTGAGGATCTGAAGACAGCGGATGCCCAAGCAGCTGCTAATCTTCGGAAGAAATTGTCTGAAGTTGAGAGAAAGAATTTAGATTTAACGAGAAAGCTTCAAGAGACAGAAGAAGATAAAAAGGAAGACATTCACACCATCGAATCAGTACTAGCGAGTGAACGTGAGAGTAACGCATCTCTTCGAAAGAAGGTATCTGAACTTCAAGGATTACCTTCTGATGAGTCAATTGACTACAACCTCATTAGAACAGAACTACAGGAAGAACGTAATCAGAATGCCATCCTTCGTAAGAAAATCAACGATCTCGTCAAAGAGCTTTCCACTACGGAGGAATCCAACGATACCGTTTTGAGTAATTTAGATTCTGAAAAGAGAAAAGTATCGGATCTTCAAAAACGATTCAACGAATTGAAACAGCAAACTTCCGAGACAGAGAGAGAACGCGACAGTGAAATAGAAGCTTTGACCTCCACGTTGATGAAGGAACAAGAAACAGTTTCTACTCAAAGAAAGAAACTCTCTGAACTACAAAGGAAACTAAAAGAATCATTTGATAATAGAGAGAGTGAACTCGAGCAGCTGACAACATCTCTTAACGACCAACAGGAAAAGTTGAGAAAGAAGTGTTCCGCAATTGAAATGGATCTTCGCACACAACAGTCAGAATCCAGCTCTCTTAGGGATTCTCTTCAAGAAGAGCAACAGTCACATGCTGCACTAAAGAGGAAATATAATAATCTACTTCAAAACTCTTCCTCTCTTAATTCTGAAGAGCTTCTTGAAAGCAATCGAACAGTTGATGTTCTGCGAGAGAGGTTGGCTGGAATTCAAAAGAAACTCAGTGAAAGTGAGAATAACCAAAGTGAACCTCTCCAATCAGCCAGCAGCAACACTTCCACATTGAAGAAGGAAAATGACAGTCTTCGGGCTGAACTTTTAGTAGCTTCTGATAATAATGCCAGCAGTGAGGAGACGATAACTTTCTTAAAGAAAAAGCATTCTGACAGTCTACGAAGGATAGAATCAATGGTAGCAGACAATACGACTACAGCTCAAGAACTTGAAGAACAGAGAGACGCAAATAGTTCCCTTCGAAAGAAACTTTCAGATCTTCAAAAGAAGGTCGCTCAAGTAGAAGACGATTCTCACACAGAACTCCAAGACATGATGCAGATCCTTGAAGTGGAACGTTCTAACGTCCTCTCCATGAAGAGACGCTTATCTCAGACTAGTAGTGATGGCAGTATTGTGAAAGACGATGATGAAAATAATACTTTTAAAAAAAAGATTTCCGTATTAGAAAAGAAGATTACATCTATGCAGTCCAACAAGGATGAACTTTCAACAGCAATTGACACTGAGAGAGAAAGTAATTCTTTGTTAAGAAAGAAGTTGACAGACCTTCAAGTGGGTGCTCAGAAAAACTCAGATTTGGTGTTTGCGAGTGAACAGCTTCAGTCGGAACTTGACTCTGCAAATTCAAAATGCGAAGTGTTGCAGAATCGAGTGTCTGTGATGTCACAAAAAAGTGAAACTGACAATACGACTATTGAACAGCATCACATCAAACAGGAACAAATCCGTTCTGAGTTGGAAGCTTCAGTTGCTGAGGAGAGAGAGATCAGCGCAGCTTTGAGAAAACGAGTTTCATTGTTGTTAAAACAGGACAGCGTTTTGGACGAGTACAACGTCGAGGAAGACCTCGCAGCGACTCGAGACGCGAATACAAATTTACGAAAAAAGATGAATTCTTTGCAGAAGAAGATCTCCCAGCAAGACGCTGAGAAGTTTTCTGAAATACAACAACTCCAAACAGAACTTGAATCAGAGAGAGAGACGTCATCATCTCTAAGAGAACAATTATCTTTAAAGACAAGTGACTCCGAAACGAATTCAAACCGCCTTCAGGAAGTACATCTTCAAAAAGAATCAATTTATCAACAACTTGAAACATTAACAAATGACTACAGCGAGTTAAAGAAGGAAAACGTGTCAGCAACTGATGGACTTCGAGAAGCAAACAAGAAACACAGACAACTACAACTACTCGAAATGAACATGAGATCACAGCTAGAGGATGCAAAGATAGATAATGAACACTTGGTAGAATCTCTGCAGCTTGAGAGAGATTCGGTGGCGGATCAGAAAACACGAGTCGCTGAGTCTCAGAAAAGAATCTCAATACTTCGAGAGGAACTACAGACTGCAAGAAATGATCTTTCAGAAATAAATAAATTAAATCTTCATCGTGAAAGTCATCCGGTTCAGGAAGTGGAAGAACTACAACACAGCGCAGTCACTCTACAAGGTTACCTCGATTCTGAAAGGCAGACAACCACGTCTCTTAGAAAGAAACTCTCCGACATAACCGAAGAGGTATGTACTGTTACTCACCTTCTTACTTTTATCTTTTTTTATTTATTATTTCCAACTTCACCAACAACAGAATCGTTGCAACAAGGAAGCAATCACTCGCAGTGAGGAGTTAGAATCAGAGATTGACAACCTTCGTGAGTCCCAACAAAGTGATATTCGAACTCTAAAGGGAGACATCCGTCAGCAGAAATTACAACTCGATTCGTTGAATATCCAACTCAGCGATGCGAATGATGATTTAGAATCAGAAAAGGAACAACATCAGTCAGAAGTGTCCAGATTGAAACAAAGATTAGATAAGGCCACTTCTAAGTTACGAGAAGGAGACACCACATCAGCTAATGAGTTATTGAATCAACAGCTTACTGAAAGGTCTGAACAACTCCTCAAGTTAAAATCACACGCAGCCTCTCTCGAAAGTAAGTTACAAGAAGAGCCCTCAAAACACTCTGTTGAGAGTGATGTATTTGAATCTAAACTGAAAGTAGCATCCGAGGAAATTGAAAACCTAAAACGGAAATTAGAGAAAGCAACTGTGAAACAACGAGAAGAAGAATCTCTGATGGAGATATCTAACATAACTGAAGACTCAAAGAATGACACTCTGTTGGAGTCCAATATCACTTCTCTTAAACAAAAGTTATCACAACAAGGAAATGAACTACTCACTGCTAAAGAGTTGAGTAATGAATTAACTTCAAAACTAACTTCATCACTTGAAGAAGCTGATAGACTGAAGACAAGTCTTAAAACAATTGAAAACAACAACTCGCTATCTGATGAAGCTCTCGAAGGCAATAATCAACTAAAAGAAGAACTGAAATCTACACAAGTAAACCTTGAAGAAGCTATTCAGCAGATCTCATTATTACAAAAAGAATTGACATCAAAGAAAGATCCAACTGAAACTCTTGAAGAGAGTGAACGTCAACAAAGTGACAGTAAAATCAAACTTGAAGAAGCCACTCAAGAAATCACATCATTACGAACAGAGTTAGAAAATCTTTCATTACAAAGAACCGAATCACCTGAGCAGTTGCAACCACCTGCTGAGTCAGAGTTACGCGAACAGCTTCAAATTAAAACTGAAGAAGCTTCTCGGATTCCTGAACTGGAAGAGAAGTTGCAACTTGCAGCTGAGGAGATCGGTGAGTTGAAAATAGAACTTCAGTCGATAACACCGGCAAGGGAATCGACTGCTTCGCATCTACGAGACGAGTTAGAATTAGCAAACGAAGAGATTTCTGAACTCAAAAAAGAGCTGCAATCACCAACTGGACGATCGAACGTTCTGAGAGAACAACTCAGCACCGCACTTAATGAAGTTGGTGATCTGAAAACTAAATTACAACAATCGGATGATGAGATTATCAAATTAAATAAATCTCATTCTGTTGATCGACAGGAATTAGAACTCGCGTTGGAAGAGATCGAAGACCTAAAAGAAACAGTTCGCTCACAACCGACACCAACAAGTGGGGTGTTTGATGTTTTGAACGATCAATTAGTAGAAGTCAAGCAGATGCTAACAATGTCTCAACCCGGAGGAGTGTTTTCAAATGTTCGAAGGAGGCTTTCGGTTTTGGAAGAACAGATTGCTGCTGATGGTCAGCTGACACGTTCGTTTGTTGTCGGAATGACACAAATTACTGAAGAGTTACAAACCTGCAGTTCAACTTCAGAACCTACTCTGTTAGAAGAAATAATGTTAAAGCTGTCGTCTATCAACGATCACCTTTCTTCCGTTCATTTTGATGAAGAAGACCAAAAACTTGAAACTTCAACAACAGAACAACAATCCCCAATAATACAACAGCTGAAGGAATTAACCGACTCAGTCGCTAAGTTAGGACCAGCTCACAAAGGATTGAAACCCGTTCAACAGGAACTACAATCTCTCAAATCACAACTTGGGGAAATTAATAAATATAAAACTAGAATTAGTCAGCTGGAGTCACAACTCGCTGATTCAAATGAAGTCGCACAACAACTCTCTGAAATCCGCAACGTGATATCAAATACGGAGTCTGAAAAACAAAATGTTGAAACTGTTCAGCAGCTTCTCAATTCACTCACTCAGCAGTTAGAAAGTAACGAGTCAGATGATCAAAAAAAGGAACTTGAATCTCACCTTTCTGAAATTAGTGAGTTGCTGTCTCAGTTTCGATCTGAAGAAAGTCTCAAAGAAATCCAACGTCAGGTTTCAATCATAACTAAGAAGATGAACACCAATACTGACTCTGAAGAGAGAATCCAACAACTTGAATTACAACTTTCTGAAAGTCGAAATGTGTCAGATCAACTGTCAGAAATAAATAATTTATTATCAGAAAACCAATCTGATGAAGAGTTGGTTGAAATTAAAGATCAAATCAAACAATTGACTGAAACGATAAACGACAGTAGGAACAACGACACGATTACGGAACTTCTTTCTGACATCAACAATCAGTTGTCTGAAGAAACTCACACTGAAGTATCATCGCAGGTATCGTCTTTAAAACAACAGTTTGAAAACTGTGACATAACTGACGAGAATAGTTCAACACTTATATTAGAATCAATTAATCAACTGAGGTCATTATTATCAAAGATCACATCGTCTACGAATAGTAGTCGTATTGATGATGTGTTGGAATCTCTTTCTGACATTCACAACAAACTAGAAAATGATTTATCAGAACTAATATCTCAATGTGACACTCTCCGATCTGATAACATGGCAATGAATGTTCAGTTGGGTAACTCAACTGAACTTAATGAGTTGGTTAACAAACAGGAAGACTTTCAACTTCGGATTGCTGATCTCGAAGCGATGAACACTCGCAATGAAGCAGAGATAGGAATTCAAAAATCTCAACTATCAGATTCCAGACAAGAATTGTCAGAAAATCAACTCGAAATAAACCGTCTTCACGATCTCCTTGAATCTTGTGAAGAACAAGATCACCAACTGGAAAAGCAGAACGTAGTCATTAGCGACATCGTATGTATTGTTGTTCTTTAAAATACAAAGCAATGAATCATTATGTTGTAGTAAAATATTGTAAACTAATAACTCTTTTTCTTTTCTCTTATCAAACAACAAACAGAATATCGATCGCGAAGTACTTGCGAAGGAAGTAACTCGACTGCAGCAGCAGCTTGAGAAGCAGGCGAACATCGCAATTCAGAATAGTGCTTTGAGTAAAGAATTCCTCGCAGCAGAACAAGAAGGGGATCTACTCAGAGAGAAGATCAGGCAACTCGAAGAGGAGTTGGAAGAAGCAAATCAAACAGCTGAAGACTACCGAGCCATAGCAAAAGAGATAACGAGAAAGGCTGAAGATTCTCCTGAAGAACAACAACAACAACAACAACAACCTTCACAACAAGAACCAGAGAAACCTTCTCAGGATCTGACTGGAATCCAACAGCAGCTCCGTTCATTACGAAAGGCGAATCTGTTCTTAGCTCTCGATAAGACAAAACTTGTCGACAGTTTTGCTGAAGCAGAAGAACAAGTTTCAACTCTGAAAGAAAGAGCGCAGTATTTAAAGGAAACCATAAAGACTTTGAATGAAGAATCTGACAACAAGACCAACGAGATCGCCGAGTGGAAAAGCAAATGCGCTTCCGTAGAATGCGAACTCTCAGCAATGTCCCATACTAACGATGATACTGCGATGCTGGGAGGACTTTCTGTGATCACTGAAAAAGACAATGAAATTGAGAACTTAACAAATGCGATCGCTCAACTCACTACTCGCTATGAAGAACAAGTAGAGATCAGTTCCCTACTCAGACACAAACTCGATAACGTAACTAAAAACAGTGAAATGACTTATCTCAAAAATGCTCTCTCAGAAAAGGATATTTCAATTTCTAAATTATCAGCGCAATTAAACAATATCAATCTGAACACTTCTCCTGATTTGGTATCTCAACTCGAATCCAAAAATAATGAAATTATCGTTTTACAGAATCGACTTCACAGCCTGACTAACAACGACAATCTGGAAGAGACAGACGAAATAGCAAACATTAAAATATTGTTATATGAACAACGAGAACTTAATAATCAGAAAGATGTGGAGCTTGAAAATTGTAAAAATAAATTAGAGCAATGCGCTAGAGAGTTGATGGAAAAGAATCATTCTGAACAACCCTCCGATTGGGACAGTGAGATTAGAGACCAGCTCCGTTTAATCACGAGAGACTATCAAGAACAGCTTCATATTAATTCTGAGTTAAGAAAACAATTAACTGCTTTGCAAAACACTGATGGAACAAAATCAGTTCTTGAAGACTACCACCATCAACTACAGGCGAATACTGATCTTAGAAATCGACTTAAAACAGATAACGTAACCGAAACAGGGTTCATACAGCAGATTAAAACATTAACAAATGACTACAATGAACAACTTGAAATCAACGATCAACTAAAGGGTAGGATTGAAATTCTTGAGAATATTGAAAATCCAGCTACGCCATCATTCAAAAACACAGAGCATTGGGAACACCAATTAGGTGAACAACTTCGTCAGGTCACTGAAAACTATCAAAATGAACTTCGGGTTAACAGTTCACTCCGACAGAAGATTGAAGAATTAGAAGAAGGACCGTATCCTAACACGGAACACGATGATGAAGAAACGACAATGGAACAGATTGCTTCAATACTTAATGTGAAAGCTCAAGAGCTTCAACATAACGCAGGTAAGTTCAGAGTTATTGATGATGAGAGAATTAACGTTCAACAGGAATTTAATAAAGTGGAACACATATTAAAGTCTCAAGGATTCACTGACCATCAAGAACAACAACTTCTATCTGAGCTAAGAAGAACCTTCGAAGAGAACTCAATGCTACTTGGAGCGAAATCTGATGAACTCCAACGAGACCTTCAGCGAGTACAAGCCGCCTACAGTTCATTAGCATCACCAGGAGAGTCACCAATTGCTCACGATTCTACTATAGATTCTGATCATAACATAGACGTACTTAATGTGTCTGCTCCGGGTAATCTTCACATTGAAAATGTCGCATTAAAATGTGTCATTCAACTTATCGCTGGTCAACTAAAAACCCTCGAAGCTAAATATAAAAAACTAAAAGGACAATACGGAAACAAGTCGTATAGCAATCAGTTAGTACCAGCACCAGCTCAGGTTATTTCTGACTTCACTGAGGTACTTGGTAGAGTTCAGTACATTAGAGGACTCGTTGATAGTGAACAACTAGAATGCAGTTACTATAATGACATTGAGGATTTGGAAGAGTTTTGTAGTAGTCTTCTTGTTAGGTATTCATGTGATGGTGAGCTTTTAATTGAAAACAATAACACCAGCACTGTTGCGAACAACAGTTCTATCTATGACTGTCCTGCGGCAGGTCGTGTTTCTCCAAAACCACCAGAAACAGCAAACCATCAAGTAAGACGTGTCCCTCCTCCTTCTCTTATGGGATTCTTGAGAAATGTATAGTTCTGTAAGGCTCATATTTGGTGCCTACTTACACTTCTACTTCTGCAGCCTTGGGTTTTTCGGAATTTTTTTTCTTTCCCATCCCCTTTTGTATTTTTTTAATATTTAGTACCCCAAAAAAAAAAAACTAGATTGTGGTTTATATTTTTGATGTACGTAGCTGTGATTTTAGTCTTGTTTCCTTTCAACCTTTTGTAAGAAAAAAAAAAAACTTTTTTCCCCATCCCATTTTTTTTTACTTCTACACTGTACTGATGATAGGTAAAGAGGTAGGTCGCTGTATCCTTAACAGATTGTTTAATTGTCGTTTTATGTTATGATATTATACGGTTTTGCATCCCATTTTTTAAATTGACTGTATTCTATTCGGGACCCTGTTTTCTTTTGTTGTTTTTGTTAGAGTATACGTATGCACTGTTTTTTATTGGAAAAAAAAAAAAAAAAAAAAAAAATTGCATTTTTTAAAGTCGTGCACATTGTTAGATTTATTAAAATTTATTTATTTTTTTCATAAATAAAAAAATGTGAAAACATATTTAATTTTTATTTTTCAAAACAGGAACACATTTACAATTTTTTTTTTTCTTTGGTTAGTGATGGATTACACTACTTAATTTATTTCACCTCATCAGAAAAACTGTCCGATGGGGGACGTTGAAAAAAAGAAAGAAAAGAAGGAGAAGAAAGAAAAAAAGGAAAAGAAGGAGAAGAAAGTTAAAATAGAAGACGAAGACATCGCAATCAAGGAGGAGAAGAAAGAGAAGAAAGAAAAGAAGGAGAAAAAGACTAAAACAGAGGGAGATGAAAAAGTAAAAAAAGAGAAGAAGGAGAAGAAGGAAAAGAAGGAAAAAAAATCAAAAGCAGAAGATTCCGCTACGACGACAATCAAAGAAGAGAAGAAAGAGAATGAGGAATTCACAGAAGAAGTTAAAAAGGAAAAACGCAAACGCGATGACGAAGAAGACGACAGCGATAAACGTCCAAAACCAAACAGCAGTAAAAAGAGTAAACACAAACAACGTCGAGCAGCAGCTCAACTTTCGTTTCGTCAAGCATGCAAAGCCATCACACAATTCAGAGCTGGACATTGGAAGGAGTCAACTTGGGGAGCGGAAGTTACAAAAAACCGTTCCAAAGCCATCGTTGGGTTACTAGAAACGTTTGAATCCATGTCGCATAGATACCTTCACAGCTTTCCTGATGAGGTTTGTAGTATTTTTTTTCCCCTTTTTCTTTTTTTTTTTGACGAGTTACCGAAAACCTTTATTAAATAAATAATCAAAAAAATAACAGATACCTAAATTCTTGGCCAACGTTCCTAAAAAGTTCGTTGATGATCTTTCTGTTGATCAATTCGCGACCTTTTCGAAGATCAGACTCACTGCTGCCGATCCGGAAGCTAAGAATGAAGCAGAACAAAAGTACCAAAAAAAAGTTGTTCAAACGAGAGGATTCAAGGAAAGACAAACAGTGAAGAAGAAGAACTGGCATGTTCGATCTGGTAAGAGGAAGAAGAAGGTTAAGGAATTTGGGGTTCAGAGAGCTAAGGTATGGATGGCCTCAATTTAATAAAAATTTTTTTTTGATTGTTTTTTTTTTTTTTTTTTTTTCAACTGTTACCTAATAATAATTGACGACATCTACAACAGGAAAAGTCTGATAAGAAATACGATGGCTACCAATTTGAGTAATTGTTTCAAAACAAAAAAAATCGGTACTGACTACAACATAATATACTCAGCACACCTGCTGAACTTTTATAATTCTCACTCTTTTATGGTGAGTTGCTTCCATAAGCACTAGTTTCTATGTTTTTTTTTTTGTGCCATACTACGAACACAGTCAAATAAAAAGTCTCATCAAGAAGTAAAAAAAAAAAAAGGAAAAAAAAAAAAATTATTTTTTGACTCAGTGATAAGGAATCAAGCACATCATAGAGACAACGTTACGCATTCTGATTAAATGAATAAGTGATGTCTTTGGATGAAGGTATTGATTATTTTACAACTTCATTTTCCAACAGGAAGAGTAAGGGGGTATCGCTCTTAAAAAAAAAAAAAATGTCGGGAGGAGTCACTGAACTCCGAGACTTCGTTGAGAGACGCTACCGACCAACTGTTTTAGTGTTTTCTACTGATGGAGCTGAAACTGTTTGTAAAAAGAATAGTTTAACTTTTATTGGATTATTAAAACCTTTTACTGACCTTACCAAAGATATCCACACTAGAACAACAGGAGATGCCTATCCTTTAAGGCAATTCGGTATAAGATTAACGGACTTCGCAGGACTCAAAAGTAACAACGATGATATTAGAGCGGCGTGGTTTACTAAATTGGCAAAGCAATTTTTAGATTTTGGAAAACCAGCAGATCGTAAAAAGATGTCTCAATGGGAGAATAGCATCGAATACCTCGCAACACAAGCTGACAAGTCCAGACCTGGTCTGTCACCCAACCAAATGAGTGGAATTGTTAAGGAACTATCATCTCCATTATTCCAGAGATTTAAAGAGGAATATTCGAGGTCTTGCAGATTCACTCCTTTTGACACATTTGATCATCCAGTTGCTTGCATACTCGCTGTCTCTTCAGCATCACCAGATGCCATTGCTGAATTAAAAGGACTCTACACAGTTCACCATCAAGACTTTACAGCAGCAGCAGTTGATCAACAACAATTAGTTTATTATGTTTTAATTCAGGATATGTCTGTTACTCAGAAGCAGTCTGAAGTAGACAAAGTCTTCGCTGATATGAAAGCACAATTTGGAGCACAAATATGCAAACTACTTCAATTAAATAATAATCGCACTGGTGGTTCTGAATCTGAAGTCGATCCAACTAAATGGCTACACCCAGAAACGATGGATGAACAAAACCCATCGAGGGAAGGAGTTGCCCGTATGCTCGCTGCAAACGATGAAACTTCATTAGGAACAATGATGCAGTCTTTCATTGAACAGACGCTACTATCACAGTTAACGAGAAGGATAAAAGGTCTTCATCAAGCTGTATCTGATAAACGTCAAGGAAGGATAGGTAAAATGATGGGCTATTGGTTTGGTAAGCAAAATGACAATCAAACCAAAGTCACTCGTGAAGGTCCATTGTTCGTACCGGATTCGTATGAGATGCAGTTGAGAAAATTGGGAGATCTCTGTTTCTTACTTCACGATTATGAGACAGCGTTGGGGTTTTATAAAACTTTAAAATCTGAATTGGGAACAACCCCTGACAATAGAGCTAACTATCAAGCAGCATGTCATGAAGCAATCGGTATGTGCTCAACTCTTCTCCGACACCGCCGTGACACAGACGCATATTTTGATCAAGCTGCTCAACTCTACCTCAGAGGACGAAAATCAGATTACGCACTTAGAACTAGGTTGTTTCAATATTCATTATCTAAGATTAATCGTGGACATCGTTCACCTGAAATTATTAAACTTGCTTCTCAAATTGAAGAAAAACGTCCTCTTTATTATGGAATGTTTCATGAGGAGGCTGGGTTGGCGTACCTTTATGGAAATGTATGTTCTATTGCCTCATTTCCTTGTTTTTTTTTTCTTCTTCTTTTGGTAGTTGAACGACAGCAACGACAGCAACAACAACAACAACAACACAGCCGGGTGACAGTACGGTTTTTAGTAAAATTCGTAAATTTGCATTCTCGTTGACTTTGGCTGGATGTAAGTACTCGAGTTGTGGATGTACTGATCAAGCTTTGAGAGCTAATTTATTAGCTGCTGTGATTTACAGAAATATGAATTTAGAAAAGTGGGATCCGATAAACGAGCACATTCAACTGACATTAGCGAGACTTTGGAAACATAAAAATGATTTAGCGAGTGCTGTTCATCACATGGGATTGTTTATTGTTCAAACTAAGAAATCAAAACTAATGTCAGAGTATAACGGTTATCTACAAGCCTACTTAGACTCTAGTAATGTAACTGCGTTTGAGCTTCCGTTACCGTCGGTAAAGATGAATACAACGAATATCATTGTGAACCTCCATTCTGAAATCTGGATAAACAAAGACGTCTCTCCAGAGCAACAAGCTTCAGCGATGCCTTCGATTAACTTTTCAGGTATTGAAAATGAATGGGATCGAATGGATTTAGATTTTTCTGATGCTGTCAGAACTGAACTTGGTACTTACAAACCACATCCACAGTCAGTCACAAAAAGACAAAAACAGAATGAAAATAAAGTTATTGTGGCAAATGAAGAAGTTGTTGTTGAATTTGTAATTGAGAATCCTTTACCAAGCAAGATCACACTTGATACTATTAAGTTGTTGTATGAAGTTACTGATAGTCAACCGAGTCCTCTGGAGATTGCTAATCCCCCATCAGATATCTCTTCATTACTAAAAGGAACAGAGATTGAGAGTATTTGTATGTTACCGACATCATCTCATGATTTGAAATTGAAATTTTCATGTCCAAGGAAGGGATGGTGTCGAATTGTTGGATTCTCATGGACGTTAACAACAACACAAAGTATTGATAGTTACTTCTTGTTCTGTAACAGTGGTGTCAGCACGGAAAATCTCAAAGATCTCGTACTCGAATGCACTGACACCGCTCCCTTACTACAACTTACCTTTGAAACCCCTCCACCACTAATGACTTTAGACGGTCAGCTTCATTCAACTCACATGAATCTGTCAAATATTGGTGGTTCTCCCATGACACACGTTGCTTTAAAACTCAGCACAGCTAACAGTCATTTTATTACAATAGAGCCACCTGAAGGAAGTACCACTGTGTATAACAAAGACATTAACGGGTTGGTTGATTTTTATATATTCCCTGGTGAAATTAAATCCGGAGAAGTACTAAAGCTACCCGTCATCATAAGAAGTTGCAGCGGTAATAATAGTACAGAAATAGTAAGTAATTACATTCCATTGTTAGTTAGCTACGCTGATAAGGAATCAGGTCTTAGTAGAATGTGTAGAGCTGTAGTACGGCAGGTAGTATTGCCTTCGGTAAGCTGTAGGGTTATAACGTTTCCACCTCCTGGAGTGGTGCATGAGGATAATTTCGTGATGTGTTTAGAGATTTGTTCTCGGATTGGTCGACTGACTGACATCTCTGTTAATAGTATTCAAACACTCTCTCATGATTGGGATATTTCCCTGCTTGATGCTGATGCTCTTTCTGATTGTTCATCACTCACTGTAAAGACCAGTTCTACATACACTCTCACATTACAAGCAACTCGTCGATCCTCAGATGAGAGACGCTCTGGTTCAATATGGGGATGCGATCTAAATAACCTGCTAACTCATTTCGTTCATCATTCCCCTAAAGACGTTCTACGTAATACTGGAGGATCTGGGTCATTGGCAGATCCGACCATGGAAAGGAGTGGGGGAATGTCAATGTTTGTGGATAGAAAAGAAAAGAAAAAAGCAGCTGAAATGAGAGGTCAACCAACAGAGAAGTTAGTAAGAAAGAGATTTCCATTATCGTTTTCGATTGGATGGAAAGTAAGAGATATTGATGGGCAAACTATACTAAGTTGTGAGCCTTATGAGACATCAGTGAAGCCAAGAGGTCAATGGCAAGACTCTCTTTCACAAACAGCTAACTTATTACGAGATAGAGGATCTCCTTTGAGCGCAGACAATCAAACTGTTGCTGTTATTCCAATTCTACCTGATGGAGAGTTAGTCGCTGGATCACCGAAGTTATCAAATGATCAAAAAAGAGGATTTCTTGGTCTTTCTTTAGGATATATGAAATTAGTACCACACGACTTCTCAAAACAAATTACGTGTCAAGTCCCAATTGATATTACTGTAACGAACCATCGACATCTTCCTGTTAGTCTTTGGATTGATTTGAAGGATGTTAAAATGACTACTTCGGTCAGAAAAGATGACGCTCCGCCATCAACATCAGCATCCAACCCTCCTCCTCTTACACGAGGTAGTGTGCCACAACCAGCTCATCCACCTGCTCAACAGAAATCTATTGGAGTTGATGTATGTTTTATTATTATTATTATTATTATTATTATTATTATTATTATTATTATTATTATTATTATTATTATTATTATTATTATTATTATTATTATTATTATTATTATTATTATTATTATTATTATTATTATTATTATTATTATTATTATTATTATTATTATTTTTTTTCCTCTAATTTGACCAAGGCTGAAATAATAGTAAAAAAAAAAAAAAAAAAACCATTACAGCAACATCCACAAGTTCGTTTTCCGACTTTCTATTGGCAAGGGAAATGCAAATTCAAGGTATGTTTTGTTACTTCATTATGAATTAAAAAAATAATAAAAACCAACAAAAAAACGAAACAAACAAACAACAGGTATCTCTTCAACCATTCGCTACTCGCACAGTAACAGCTCATGCGCAATTCACAAGAGCTGGAACGTATAATGTGTATCAGTTTGGTGTTCAGATTATTGGAAAATGGAATGACATTGAGATTCAGGTGTGTAGTCATTCCTTTTATAGTAAATAGTCACTTGTGTGATTGTTTTTAATTATAAATACCAAAATAGGGAATTGACGATGAGATGTCACTACTGACCATATCCGATAAAAGTGTTGTTGTTTCTAATGAAGAAGAAGATATCACAACAACAATTCAAGAGAGTGAAAATGAAATAACGGCATCAGTTGAGGAAACGACGAGAATATCTCCAGTTGACGTCGTACAACTTGAGGACAATGATGATGAAGGAAGCACCGATCTTGACGTTCCTCTTTCTGAGACTATTTCTACTCAAGCAGCAAGTAACAGTAATATCAGCGCCTCTCCATCACCTCCTCCTCCTCAGGGATACAGCGCCTCGCCATCTCTCGAAAGTAAGTCTCCAGTCGCATCTCCGGCTGGTAGTACTCCTTCTCCTACTCCTGAAATAGTTTCTGAATCTCATCAACAAATAACAACAGAACAGGTTACTCTTACTGATAACACTGATTCATCACATGAGGTGTGTGATGTCATCCAAAAGAATAACCAACCGACTGATGAGCACCACCAGAATGAAGACGCTTCTCAGTGTCACCAACAGAGTGATGTAAATCCATTCCAACAGCTACCTGGAAGTCTGCCAACTGACGTAGAAACAAAGGCTGAGGAAGGGTATCCAAATAGTGAAGAAGAGGATGAGAGAAACCAGGAGGAAGACATTGTTGTCAGAGAGGAATATTCAGACTCAATAAACACTGTACCACAGCAGTCAGATCCCTTTCAACAGATGACTACTGACGAGCAGCTACCTGCTGATGAAGCAACAGTCTCTGACCAGCAATTTATTGAGGCGGAGCAACCAGAAGCAGCTGGACAGCACGCTGATGAGGAACAATCTGGTGAACAACAACAGCAGTCTTCAGATCAGACAACTGAGGTAGAAATCGAGCAGCCAGTTGAGGAACCTCAGCCCTCTGAAGAGGAACCGCAACCTTCCTCAGAGGAACCGCAGTCTGCAGGCGAACAACAACAGCAGTCTTCAGATCAGACAACTAAGGTAGAAATCGAACAGCCAGTTGAGGAACAGCAGCCCTCTGAAGAGGATCCGCAACCTTCTTCAGGTCAGACGGCAGAGATAGAAATCGAGCAGCCAGTTGAAGAACAGCAACCCTCTGAAGAGGAACAGCAGCAACCTGTCGATGTACAATGCGAGCAGACTGAAGAGCAGACAGCCACAGAAGGCGAGCATCAACCTGAAGTAGTCGAACAGTCGACTGTCGATCCATTCCAACAGTCTTCTGATGCTGAAAGAGAAGACCCATTTCAGGGTTCTGAACAGAGTTGGGGAAATCCATTTCAACAAAATGAAAATCCATTTCAGCAGAAGTACTCGAGTGACATGAATGAGGTACTACAGGATGGTGGTGAGCAGCCTGCGTCACCACCTGTAGATCCGTTTGTGGACAACCAGCAAGTTGAGGTAAATCAAATTATTACTAATGAGGAGCCTGTTGATAATACAACAGGACCTGTTGTTGAGGATCCTTTTCTCAATCAGTCGACGGAAAATCCTTTTCTTAAACAAGATTAATCTTGTTAAAAAATAATTAAAAAAAAAAAAAAAAAAGGAGGGGGTCTGTTGTTTTTTTTCTGTTTTACCATATTCCGTTATGTTTTCGTCGCTTAGCTTTTTTTTTTTTTCCTTTAACAACTACCAAATACCGTCTGTGGGTTCGTTTCAGTTATTTTGAGAGCCTGCGATCGGTAGCAGTAGAGTACTGAGTGACCCTATTGGTTTCTTAACATTGCAATATAGAGTTGGTTTTAGGCTTTATAAAGGCCATATGATTATTCACCCACTAGCAGGGAACGAGACAGATCGGTTTTTACCTTTTGAATGGAGAGAGGGGGTGAGATAGAGAGTAATGTGTTTGTTGCTCTAATTTCCATCGTCCGTTGCGAAGTGTTGTGTTGGTTCGCTCAAAAAAAAAAAAAAAGAAATGTTTTGGTATATGTGCAACGTGTGTTGTCTGAGAAGAGTGAGAAAAAAAAACAAAAAAAAAAAAAAAAAACACCCCTTTTCAAAAGCATAATAAAATTAATCTCTATGATTATGATGTTTTTTGTTGTTGTTTTATTTTTTTATATATCTTCCCAGGTAAGAGGTATATGGATTACTCTCGAAACCTAATAGTTACTTTAAAAGGCTAAGTTAAGCATCACACCTAGTCACTGTATCTCAGAACTAATGTTAAATTATCGTTATGTTGTTTATGATACAATACATTTGTATTTTACGTACAAAATCAAACAGTTAACCCCCTTTTTTTTTTTTCTAAATTCAGCAAAATCACAATCACATGTTAGTATTCTAAATTTTTTTTTTTTTTTTTTTTTATTTTGTTTCTTAATAATTTTCCAACGTCTTATTTCTAAGTGTTATGATAAAGCTCTTAAGCAGCTCAAAAAAAAAAAAAAAAAAAAAAAAAAAAAAAAAAGATTTTACAGAGATGTCTCGTGTGTTGTTACAGGCGATCCTACCAACCGCAAGAAGATCACAACGAGAGGGGTTTCGCCTGACTGAACCAGTGATTAGAGCCTGTACAGACAATGAAACAGCAGCATTCTACAAAAAGATGTTATTGCATATGGGAGGTAGATTGCGCCACAATCCAAACAACTATCGTGAGAATTTAAAGGTTTATAATTGGATAACAACAGAACGAGTTAAACGAGCGTCAAGAGGTCAAATCCACGGCCATGCGACATACTCAGTTTTATTGGAGTTCTGTGTGTCGGCAAAAACATTTAAATTCGCTGATATATTAGTTAAGGAAATGATTGAAAAAAAAATTAAACACAGAATTCATATTGATAATTTATTAATTATTTTGGATGCAAAGAGGGGTATAGACCCTTTCAACAGAATGAAAAATTTTAAAAAAGAATACAACAATAAACAAGTTTCTTCAAAGGCGCAGTTTGCAATTTTCGGATACCTATCTAGGGATAATAACAGTGAACAGTTGGCAATGAAATTTTACAGTGAAATTTCAAAACCTGAACTTCGTTTAACTGCTGTTGCGTTGTCCTGTTGCAACACCGATGAAAACATATCTTTTTTATACAATAAACTGAACCCTTATTTCGATAAAACCAATGGGCTATGGTATCTAGCTCAGGTGTCACTTTTGAACATTTGCCTTCGAAACCTACTAGTCGACAAAGCTGATGGGATTGTTACTGAACTTGAAAAACGAAAAAGTCAAAAAACATCAAACTATAACATCTTAATATTAATATACATCAGAGCGCGTGTTCCACACAGGTATGAAGAGGTCCTTCTTAGAATGGCTGAAAATAATTGCAAAGTGGATATAACTTCTTACAGTACTTTCTTCTACGCCATGTCAGAATTGGTTGGCAAAGGGAATGATGAATTTATATTAAAAAGATCAACAGCTCTGTATGAGCGAATGCTCGCAGATGGTTTCCGAAAATATCAAAAAACATACGGTTCATACATGAAGGTTCTCGCAGCCTTAAGACAGCTTTCAATCGCTGATGAGGTTCGTCGATTGCAATGGATCTCAGGAGTGAAGGAGTCATCTGAATTTATTGAACTATACTCTGATTGCGTTAAAAGATCTGGTTATTCAACGAAGGGGGTATTCCAATTACCATTATCGAAGTATGAAGGTGAGGCATATCCTTTAGATAATTTCAAACATACAAAATCCTCTTCAACTTCTGAAGACTTATCAAAACAGCAACGTGTTGATGAAGTTCATGACTGTGGCTCTCCAATTAGTCGTCTTGAGCAAACCATCTCAAAGACTCCAACTTATGGGGGTGAGTTGGTCACTGATAGTAACAAAGAGTATTTCAATGTAATTGCGAGAGCTGGTTTCTCATGCGAACCCCCAAAATCAAAATCTTTGCAACAGGACACAGATGGTAATTGGTACAAAAATATTGATAATCGGAGAGGAGGAGGAGGAGAAAACAATAAACCAAAAGCCTCTGCAGATCGACTTTCTTTAAACGATAAGCTAGTTGGACTTTAAACTGTCGTTGCCTTTAAACACACAAGCCTTCACGATGTAGAATTATATCATTCCTTCAGATAGCATTCGCACAGCGGAAGATGCTCATCGTTCTTAAAATACAATACAACCAAGTAGGTTAAAAAAGGTTATGAGTTTGCTGTATTCTTTGAGACATCGTTATTTTGACAGGAACGGGGGATTTCTAAAAAAAAAAAAAAAAAAAGATTCTTCCAATGGAGGAAGAAGACCCGTCTCCACAGAGTAACATGATACCTCTGGGGCTGAAAGCTATCGCCCAGGAATTCACGAAAGCTGTACTGAGAGAGTGTGGTTCCAGTGAGGACGGAGAGGAACCGATTTTATATTCGAATAAAAATCTTTATGAATTCTCTGAAAGGTATTTCAGAAACTTGTCAGAAGAGAAAAACGGAACAAAATCTATTCTCTGCTCCATTCACCAATTACAACACTTAAGAAATAGTTTGAAAGGGGAAGAATATATAAAATTATCATCCCTATTCACTCATGCTGAGATATCGGGCCTTTCTGAAGAGTCGATCAATGCGGCAACACAGTTAACATTGAGAGCTTCTGGTGGTGATGATGATATAGAAAACATAACGTGTGATACAGAGCTTCATTGTATAAAATTTATAGCTGTTTGTTTATCTTTAGTACCTTGTGATGGTCTTGTTGATGTTGTTGATAATTGTGTTTTAATTTTTGAGAATTCAAGAGATTTGTTGGTCGCAATCGAAACGTTTTCATCACTCGATTCAACTCATCGTGTTCGTTTAAATAATTTAGCGACAGCTTTAAAGCAACATCCTTGTGATACAATAACTGTGGCAATCTTGAGAGATATCCACCCAGAGTTATCACTTATTCAGACTCCAGCACCACCTCCAACGGATTCTTTTAATATGTTAACATCTCGTCAGAGTACACCGATAGTTGTAAGTTATACTGCTGATGACAAAGCAGGTGATCGTCCTGGAACTGGAATTACTCACCAGCCTGATGTGATGTCATTCTTCGACAGACCAAATACAGCTTGATATTTAATTTAACAATTTCTTTTTCAAAGAACGATGGTTTTGTTTTAGATCGTTGGGAGATCCTGACAATCAACTCTTTTTGATATTATTTATTTATTATTGTAGTTGAAATTCAAAGTGTGAGCTTTTAGCTACCTTATTCTTTTTCTTCCAGAAATTAAAAAAAAAAAAACATTTTCGGTATTTTAACTTATGAGGGATTTGTGATTATTATTATTATTATTATTTTATCACCTCAGCACGAAAACATGAAAAGAGGCTCGTTTAGTAAGCCCATCTCCAAAAGGGTAGGAAAACGGGGATCAAAAACATCAGATGAAATAGCAGCCCCGCAGAAGTCTCCAACCCAACCATCGTCGGATATAATTAAGATTGCTTCAGACGTTTGTAAGGAATTAGAGACTGGTTCGGGATGGAAACAAATTGCTGAACATTTCTGGGATGAGGAGACAATCTTCATCTGTGCTAACCCAGCTGTGAAGCACCTAAAGACGGTACAGCAATTCGCTGGATGGAGAAGTGAATTAAACTCATCACAAATATACACTTCATCCCTAAGAAGTACCACAGCCTCTGAGAATGAAGTTACAATTAGTGGTCTTTGTATGACTCAGAAGTGTAGCGCTGATTTTGTTTATTCATTTACGTTTGAAGAGGGTGCTATTCGTTATGTTTATCTTGTTTGGGACACTTCTGGTTTATCACCAGAAATGTTAACGACTGATGGTGGAGCGACAAACGGAGTCACATCACCAACAGAAACTAAAGCAAATAATCACTCAAAACCTCTTCAAAAAAAGAAATCAATGTCAAGTATGAGACTCTTAAAAAAACCTGGACACGAAATTCAAAATGACAGCAAAGATACGATCCCTCGATTATTCCAACTCCGACTTACAAAACGTGCTATTGACAGAGCGTTGATGACACTACACGAGGAGGGTAAAAAGCTACACGTATCGAGTATAACTAATGTTCTTTTATACAGAGAGGTTTCAATGGCTTCCGGGTCACTTATCGGGCTTGGTCTACGACCTGGAAAGAGTGTGTTATTCTTATCAAAACAGTACTCTTCCAGTCAGAAATTAATCATAATTAGTCTTAGTGTGATGTCAATTGGTGGTGTCGTTGTTCCGGTTAATCCAGAATCTGATTGCTCATCAATATTGGAGATAATTGGAGACTGTAAATGCTCAATTGTTGTAACAGATTCTCTTGATTGCTTTAAAACTGAAGCATTTTGCAAATCGTCATCTTTTAAAAATGTAGAATCAATCGTTCTATTGAACGATCCTATTACTGACCCACAACAAGACACAACTCTGTTGGACGATTCTATTAAGGCTATGACGTGGAATTCATTTAAAGAAGTTGGTGTTGACGAGAACATTATAAAAGCGACGGTTGATTCTCGAATTCAAGAAGTTACAAGTGATATGCCTTGCATTACTTTTTATGAACACCCTCTTAAATCTGTTGAAAGAAAAGGGGTGTATACTCACTCTGGATTGGTGTTTTCATCTGCGTTGGTTGGATGTTCAGCAACGATTCGATCGGCATCGCCTCGGAGTATATTGTCGTTAGTTGATTTTCATGATGTCGGAGGCTGGTTGCCAGTGATATCAACTTTGACGTCTCCTGATGAGTGTGAGTTGTACCTCAGTAGTAGTAACATTTCTCCTGAGATTCTTCTCAGAGCTAATCCAAGAATTATTTGGTCATCATCACCTGCTCAATTATTACAACTAGAAAGGATGATGGGAAGTATGATACTAAACCTAAACATTGAACACATACTAACTGTTTCATTCAATTTGAGAGATACTCTCACAGCTCGTGATTATCGATATTTTAGTGACGAACCAGGTATTCCAATTTCAATGCATTTTGGAAATTTAGAAACAGGTTTTGTTGGAATGGCTCTCAAACTTGGTTCTGATGGAACGTTTTCACTCGAAACATGCGACGGTGCAGAAGAACGAGGAACTCCGCCTCAGATCACACATATGGGCGTTTCGGTCTACCCTTCCGACGCAAAGTTAGAAAACGGAAAACGATGGGTTGATATCCCACTCGTCAGAAATCATAAAAACCTCCTCGGAGGGCTCGATGAAATCCGTTTACAATCAAACGAAGTCGCTTATCCTCTTGAAAGACTATTTGAGATATTTAAGTATTTAGGAACTGGTCTTAACTCGTGTTATTTATACGGTGAGAATCAACGTAGCTTAGTGTTACTGGTGTCCCTAATGACGACATCGTTTGGAGTCGTTAAAAACCGGGATATTGATCCCTCAGCTTCATCCATTCACGATGTTATAATGAGCGATAAATGGACAACACATATTACTAATTGCCTAAAACAATACTCAGAGGCTACTTCTGATGATGGTGATGCTCCTATTACTGGGTGGGCAATTCTTCCTGATGAGGTTTCGGAAGGACTCAGCCAGGAAGAGTTGTTTCAGAGATATCCAGGTTTTATTAAGTCTGCATTTGGTGATTCTTATATCGAATAAGGTTTTGTAAAGTGAAAAAATGTTTGATCGGAAAACGTGTACTATTATTACTTTGGTGGTGTTCCCTTTAGTTTCTTGGTTTTTTTTTTTTTTTTTTTCCCCTTTTCCCCCTCTCTTACTTTGAATTATGGTTTTTTTTGTTACTAATAATTCTTCAAATCTCGTTGACAGAAAGGGGTTACAAGTCGAGGTTAGTTATTTCCCCAATGTTTTGGGGTATCCCCCAAAAGAGATAAACCTATCTCTTTTTTTTTTTTTTTTTTTTTTTTTTTTTTTCCAGTTGGTCCACTAATAGAGAGTTTATTCGCACGTCTCTCTTGAGTTGCAGAGTGACGTGTGGGTGAGTGATTTATTAGTTTTGGCGAGTGTCGCGCTTTGTTCTTCCCAATTTTTTTTTCCTTTTTTTTCCTTCTTTTTTGTTGTTTGCAACCAGTGCAAATCTTAATAAAATAATGGGTTACGTTACGGTTACGCTTAAACGATTCGCTTTCTACCACAAGGGCTTAATTTGATTAAGGGGGGAAACAAAAAAAAAAGAAAGAAAAAAAAAAAGGAGAGAGAGAGAGAAAGTACATAATACTCAATAAAGAACTAAAGAAAGCGATTTTCTCCCGTCTCCATCCCCCTCCCCCTTTTTTTTTTTTTTTTTTAAATTTCTTGCTTCGTTAAAAAAAAAAAAGAAGATTTCTTTTTTTTCTTTTTAAACAATCTTTGTAAGTTAGCTCCTAACTAGGGGACACAAGGCGAGGTCAACCACACTTTACTTCTTCTAACATTACCTTTAGTTAACATTGTATCATAAAGTACTAATTGTCTTGAATTGGTTAACTTTTTTTTGATACAATCCGTATTATATTACGGTTTTCCCTTCTCTCGTTTCTTTTGTTTATTGGTACTGTAATCATTCTAAAGTCGTAAGAGCTAAGAGAATTACTCTCTTGGTAGTATCTGTGTTCCTTCGTAGTCTCTCACCTGTCAAATCCTACTGGTTATTCAGATGAGGCAATCGCACTTCAACCCTTCCTTCATTGGGTTAGTGTGATTCTACAACGGACACTCCGATTGTGGAATGAAATCGGCTTCATAAATAGGTACGAGAGTTTTTTTTTTTAAAAAAAAAAAATATAAAGAAAAAAAAAAAAAAGAAGAAAAAAAAAAAAGATAAAATAAATCTAATATTAATAGTTATTTTTCCTTATACTGCGAAGCGATGAAGAAAAGGAAAAAAAAAAAGGAGAAAAAAAAAAAGAACTAACAATTTAAAAAAAATGTACCAAAAGAAACCTGGTAAACTCATAATACGAAGAAGTCAAAAGTGCTAACCTTTCGCTTAGACATACAAACGGTTACAACAACGCTTTTCTTTTTTTTTTTTTAAAACTACTGGTAAGCTCAGTAGGGAACAGCTTTTCATTATTTTATCATCATCGTCGGTTAATTTTATTTCTATTTACAGATTTTGTAAAAAAAAGGGGTAAAAAAAAAGACCTTTGCTCATTTTTTTTTTCCTTCTTTTTTTTTATACCTCCCTTTCCCCTCAGACATGAGAATGTGTTGGGACGTACTGTCACTGTTATTGTTGCTGTTGCTATTTCCAGATGTTAGTATTGGAATGAAATTGATGACCATTCAAGAAGAAGGAATATCTGCATGTGGAATGAATGACGTGATTTATATATCGTCTGCGAAAGGATTGGTTAGAAACTTTCCGACCAGACAATCTGAAACACCTGATCAGGTAGTTGATGATGGCTGTATCGTTACTGGTGAGACGTTCTCAGCTATTTGTGGTGATGATCATGTTGATGCTCTTCAACAAACAAATAAAAATATAACATCACCGGCATGTGTTGCTGGATTAGGATTTAATACTACTATTGAAGGAGCTTTTTACATTCCAAGAGATGGCTTACCAAGTCCTAATAGTGATTACACTGCGTCGGCTTACTTTGGACAAACATTTTACAATGATTCTTTTGAAACGTTTACTCTGATGTCTTTTAATAGGTTTTCATTATTCGTTGAAGGCACTGTCATTAGTTGTAGAGATGGTTATCAAAATACGACTACAATCTCATATTCTCCTCCATACAATACGCTCCAGTTCTATTCCTGCAGTAGAACTTTTTTTAGAGATCGACATTTATTTTCTATGTTTGTTAATGGAAATTTAATTGATACGAAGGAGATAATTCCTTCATTTGAAACTACTTCTACACCAATGCTACAAGGTCTTATAGGTCCAGTTCCTGGACAGATCAATTTTATAAGGATCTTTGACAGAGCCCTGTCTCTGTTAGACATTCAACGCTTGACTCAGTGCTCTGGAAATGCGCCATCCGATGCAATATATTGTGATCACCGCCGAGGGCTTATTTTTATGTCAAGTTCGAATCCTGGTGTGTGCAAAATTAGAGTGTTTGATCCAGGAATGAATACATACTCATCATGTATGAGTAAAGATGAATTAGGATATGATGAGATGATTGATAAATTATACGGAGAGAAGGTAATTGATTCGTTGTTTTCGAAAATAGGGATCTCTGATTCGGGGTTTGAGGTAGTTCGAACCGAGAAAGGGAATGGAAGAACTGCTGTTATAGCAGATTATCGTCCTGCAAGTATAACTGGGTTGGCAATGTCTTTTTTAGATTCAGATATTCTTGTGACGCTTTCAACAGGTGCTGTTTATCAACTGACTGACGTTCTCACACCGACGACATTCGAAGAAACAATTATTTATGGAAATCCAACTCCTGAAAAAGATTCATTTTTCGACCTCTCTGATTGGCTTGATAGCAAACAGACATTAGTCGGAGCAAATCCCGCTGCTGTGATTGCAAGCCTTTATGTGTCATCAGAGGGTCCTGATCAGCTTGAAAACTGTGCCTTACACTGCTCTGGAAGACAATTTTGTCTTGGAATTTTGTACGAGGCTTACACAAACTTTTGTATTTTAGTTCAGTCTTTGGGAGGTGTTCCGAGTGTGTCGTCGCAGAGTGATTCGGATTTTATTTTTTATGAAAATCCTGAATTCGGAGGAGAGACTTTCCCGACAACCTACCCTGAGGATACTCTTGAGCTTTATCAAAGTTCATTATTCCCTGGAAGGCTATCTTTTATTCCAGATTCGGTTTGCCATTTGAGTGAAACAATATACCTGTTGGGAAAGGGACGACTACATGAAATTTCAGAAAACAAAATATCGATAATCGGAAATACATATTTTGGATACGGGACAATGACTTGTGTACATCCTGCTTTGATATACATCGCAGTGAGTAGCGATGGCTGCGTTCATCAATACAATATTTCTTCATCTGACTCGGAAGTAGTATTTGGTACCTGTGGTATCACTACAACTAATGCGACTGTCGGTCTGTTCAAAGGAAGTAACACAACTGTTGCTCCAATTTCGTCGATCACTTCGACCTTTAGTGGGAACAACTTGTTTATTGTAACTCCTCAATCGGATTCAATTTATTTATTAAATACAATAACTGGGGATGCTCATGACTTGCTTCTGACTGCTAACACAAGTGGTAACGTTACATTTACAAGCGCGTCTTACATTGGTGGGCTTCACGATTCGATTGTGTTGTACTCTGGAACTATCAATTCTCATTTTGGTTCATCGTTTTGGATTTTAGATTCCGCCTCTGATCCAAGTTCTGGTTATTTATATTTAGTTGAGATTCCTCTTGACAGCATCAGAGCTCCAACAGGATTTCCCAGCAGTTCTGCGTTTGGGGGACTGATATCGGGTTCTTCTACGAGAGGTGCATTCTTTTTAGATTTTGAAAACCGTGTGAGAATCATATCAACTAAACATAATATTATATCTCCGATTGTAAGTCAGTATCAGAAATCATCTGGAGAGACTTCACTTTTAGTAATTGGGAGGTCGGGTGTTTCGGGAACCATAATTGAGTTGAAAGTACCTCAATCATCACTACAGCTCTCAGGAGAAAGCACCATGGAGATAACAACCATTGAAGGCGGTGGTATTTTTTCAGAATTTCATTTGAATTTATGGATCAGAATTGATAACACAATCGGAGTCAACAGTACTGAAATAGTTAAGCAGTCGGGAGGGTTGCTTTTGTTTGCGACAGCTGACTTTTTGCGAATTCGTTTTAATGAGAAACACCAATCTATAAAATTATCACCAACGACATTAATATCTGATGGTTTATGGCATTATATAACAATCATTTGGACCAGAAGTACGGGTCTGGTGATCTGCTTTATCGACAACAGACAACAACTAGGTGGGGTTGTTCGTCTATTCGACGATTCATTCGTTACGCACTCTGCGTCACCTATCAAGATTCGATCTTGTTGTACCCACGCGTCTGATGGTAAGCTCATCATCGAAACAACTCGTGAAGTTGTTTTTTCCGCTGCTCACATCGAAATAATGTTAAAAAAAACTTCAGGGATTAAATCGGGTATATTCGCTCCGTTGAACGGAAATTTAAAACTCTGGGAATGGGGTGCTGACAATACAATGATACCGACTAGTTTTGAAAAATATGCCACAGTTCGATACCCTGCCGATGCCCAATGGACCCCGGGACCAACCGTTATCAGGCCAGCAGTTAGTGAGATTAATTATGAATTGCTACAAGGTAGATCATTTTGGATAGAGAAATCAGGACCTTGTGGTACTGCTGCGATTAATCCATTAGGTGGGATAAGAAGTTATGTAGAAATTAATGATCAGGATGTCGTTGGATTTAACTTTTGGTTGTACCTGAAGAAAGCATCAACTCAGGTGAGATTCATGGAGATAAACATCCAATCACTGGCCAGTCCATTGACAGTTGTAATGAAAAGGAAACCAGACATGCAATCGGTTGAGATTAGCCTTCATCTTCCAGAAGGAGGTTATTGTAGTTTTGGATTCGTTCCAATTGGGAGTTGGGGACTTCTCTCAATGGAGATATCGTTGTTTTATAACAAAATAAAATTCAGCTACAACGACGTGGAATTTACAACGTGTCGGTTCTCAAGTCAATTTGTTGTTCAAACATCAACTACCCAATGCACTGTTAGTATCTGTAGTCTTCCTGGTTTACTCGCAGGCATATCCGAATACGGGTTTTTTAGCTCTGCTGCGACACAAAACTTATACACCTGTATCCATCCTTTAAAGGCTTTTACAAACAAGCATTTTCAGGGAGTTGCGGGTGCAGAAAAAAACGACTTGGATATCATGACACTAAACAGCAGCAGGAAACAATACGTGTTCAAGTCTGGATGGATACCACCTGGTGGGATGGTAGACAGCTATGCGATGGGAGGTTGGTTTTATCCGTCAAAAGGTATGAAGAATTCAGAAAGTACATTGATAAAGTTAGAGAGCAGCACTCGTCGTGACATCTGGTCTGAGGAAAAACCAAAAACTGATAACATCACCGACGGTCATGTTGTTAAGATGATTCCTTTTAAAAGAGTACATTCGGTTACGGTGTCAGTGTCTGTGTTGAGAATCATTTCGTGGGATGTTCCGATAGTTGAATGGTTTGATAGTAGTTCATCAACAGACTCGGTGTTTCAAATAGCTCTGTCTCCTATTTGGTACAACCCAGCCACAGAACTGATATTACACATTGAGAATCCATATAACTATCACACTAAGGTGGTTACAGCTGATGTTGATGTTGGTCCTAATAATTACCCAACGTCGTTGTTTAGTAGTTTGCATCCAACACTTTTATCTGAGATGTCAGAGTTTCCCATACCTGGTAGCTATACTTTTTTTATAACAGTTGCTGGAATGTTTCCTTCAAAACAAAACATCATAGCAGCTCACAACGAAGACGAACCCAAATCAAGAATGATAATTTCACTTCAATGCGACAGCGACGCTTCTCGTTGTTGTATTATAGTTGAGACTTTGAACGGAGAGACATCCGACTGCTCACAATCTCGAATGATTGCTGCTGGTGTTGAGACTCACATATCAATACTCTGGAATCCATCTCAGTACGTTACAATATTTATTAATGGACAGTCTTATGCTAGAAGTCTGTTAGTACCACCGACAGGGGTATCGCTTTCACGAATACTTGTTGGTGCTGCTTTGTATTCTGATAGTGTTTTTAAAGGAATTATATCAGATCTGAGAATGTTTAGATCGATGTTATCGTTGTATCAAATCAGATCAATTTCTGAAAGGTTTCATGAGATTATTCCACGTCTTCAAATTAAAAACAGCAATGGAACTATCACTACGTGTGATTCTCAAATTTCACGCCGTCGATATAATGTAACATCAGATGTCATGCGGATCCAGTCATCATGGGGAACTGGTGTCACGTCTTACGCAAAACTAACATTTCTCGGAAGGGAGTTATCTTGTAGTTGTCCTGTAGTAATATCTCAGGTTGATGGTGGTCTCCTCAACAGTGTTCGATCTCTTAGAAAAATACAAAGTTGTACAACAACAAACATTCACATGAGTAGTAAATACATTTCAGAAACCACATCTGAGTTTCCTGTAGCTGATGAGGTGTTTTCGTTAATTAAAAAACAAACTTTGAGAGACGTTGAATATGAGTTTTCAGACTCAAGAGGCAGAAATCTAATCTGCAACGATCCAACTCATACATATGAATGGGAACACTTGCTGCTATCAGTCAATACGTCGATGGTTTCGTTGTATAAAAATGGACAACTTTTGTGTTTTCAAAAACAGAATTTGATTTCTTCATCATCAAATCCTCCTCTTGTATCTCTATATGTGGGAGGATCTCCTTCGGGTGGTTTTTTTGAAGGAAAAATTGCGTATCTAGAGATATACTGGTCAGATATTCACTCTCTAAATAACATTATTAGTAATCACCCAAATGACGTCGTAAAAGTCTACGGACTGAATGGTGTTTCTCAAATTGAACTGCTCTTCGATATAAATAATTTCACTGATTTTTTTCATTCTGAGAAAAATAACATCACTTGGTCTGCTGGACCGAAATTATTAAATACTGACGGTGATCTTTGTTTGGTTACTCGAAAGTTGTTTTATTGTTCTTTTGAAGATTATTTGAAGGAAGCAAAATCAAAGTTCTCAGTCATCAGAGATGTCACTTCAACGAGTAGTGGTATTGTCTTTGATCAAGATACTAGTAAGCTTTCAGGATTCTTATCAACGTATAGTTCTGAAAGGGGATTTACATTTCACGTTACTTTAACTGTTTACGAACCGACATACTCGCATGCTGTTATTGATGAACACAGAGTCTTATTTACGCTATTCTCTGAGGGTGTGATCACTGGCAGTAGATCTCTTTGTATTTGTGTTTCAGAATCTGGAATCGGATACTACATTGCCATTAGTACTGATGTTGGAATACAGGGACCATCACCTCAGATGACGTTATTCAATTTTGGTATAAAACAACAAATATACATCACGATTGATAGCGATGGTTTCACTCAAATATTTAAAAGTGAGGACCAGACAGTACTGTGGGAAGGTCTCATTTCTAATGCAACATCTACCTGGCAATTCGGTCCTGAATCGTCTGTTGTTAGTTTACCCAACGAGGGATACACTTCTGAGCTACATTCTAATTGTGGAAATGTGAAGACCAGTTTATCACCAACAAGTATATCTTCATCATACTTAATAGCTTCTATTGATGATTGTAAGAAGGTTTGTAGTGGGGAGTCGTTGTGTGCTGGTTTTGTGTACATCTTCAATGGAACTCTAGCAAACAGATGCTATTTCAGAACTGACACTTCTCGAGCTACAGTTCATGAGAGCAGGGCCTGCTTCACTCGTAGTCGAGTTCCTGGAAACTACGCTTCACCTCCCTCAATGCTTCTTGAATCAATTTCGATTTACGATTCCCCACTACCGCTTCATTGCCTTGACACAACAACCGACAGACACTCACAATTCAGCCCCAGTTCAATCCTCATCGACGTCGATTTTTCAGAAGAATTTTCTCCAGAGGCTGGTGCTGTTAAATCGACTGTATCGGATCACGTTTTAATACATTCTGGTGAATTGAGGGATTCGTATTTAGAGATTTCTAACACGCCGTTCATCGGACTGCAAAGTTCCTGCAGCAAATTGGACGTCGATCTGACTTATGAAGTGAGCAGCGTTGATAGATATGTGTATCACACTGAAGAGGTAAGTCTCTTGAATGTTACTATGCGAGAGGGTGAAATTCTATTGATTCGCGTTTATGCAGAGAATCTCATGTCTGGAACGGCTGTAGTCGGAATCGAACTGAATGGGATTGAAATTGAGATTAGTCCTAATAAGAAAGTTCACACTGCCACCGCACCAGCCACCTACGACTGCGACAGAGATTGCAAACTAACCCTGGTACGTAAAGGTGGTGATCGATCGCATGGAAAAGTTGTTGTAAAAAGTATAGAACTTTGTGCTGGTCACCATTCTCAGAATATTTCGTCAGCCTGCTCTCCCTGGGGATGCACCTGCAACGGACTTTCAAAATACATCTTCAACAGCTTTAGTTGTCTTATGGATAATATAGTTGCTTCTACTTGGTATGATCATGCTGGTTGTCAAATATCATTTTTTGATACTTTTGAAACTGAAAAAAGATGTCAAAAGACTCGTCTTGGATCTGATTTCACTTTCTTCTTCAACATCTATGCGACTTCTAAACTAGCAGAGATCGATACTGTTGGTAATTGTAGTGTTGCTTATCATGTGTACCAGACTGATACAACAGAAGAGGTTGGCGTCTTTTCAATAGACTTGTGTTTCACAGACAGAAGTTATCCAGACAGGGGTCTTTATATTCAAACTTCTCATAATATGATTGAAACTGAAACTTGGTACGATTCTTCATCTTGTTTAGTACCGGTAGCTTCATGGACACACATCGGTATTCAAATATCTGATTTTCACAGGAAACTTTTTCTTAACGGAGCGTTGGTTTATGAGAATATTCGCCCGCTTCGATCCCGGTCTCTGCCGATTTTTTTGTCTTCGTCGATGAGATTTTTCACCGGGAACTACAGCAGTAGTAATACTATAAGAATTCAACAAATTAGTATTATCGATTTACACTTGTCGGATGCTTTAATGAGATCAGCAGCAGTCTCTCGTTCGTTAGCAGTTCTCAGTGACATTCCGTGTTCAATGTGCGAACGTGCAACTAGTTCGATTCCCGCTCCAGATTTTTTTGAGAATTTTAATAGCTATTGGTATTCTAATCCTTGGGCACGTCTATCAAGTGGTCCGACATCATCTGTATTGTCTGGTCAGTCTCTACGTTTGGGAGAACAACCTCAACAATTCAACACTGCCAGTGATTTTAGTAAGCTACAAGGCGGACAAACAATTTCATTTTGGATAAAAGTACAACGCTACTCCTCTAGAGAGAGTACTCAGACTAGAGGAACAACAACAATCGTTTGTGAAGAACTTGCCTGTAGTCACATTGATATCAATTCTATTTACATGAACACGAGGACTTCCAACTCAGAAGAATGCGAACGACTCTGCAGTCACTCAATGGAGTGCTCAGCTGCGTTCTTTTCTCCAATCAGGTTATCATGTACACTCTCAAGAGAAAAAACTTCAAAACCAACAATTGATTTTGGTACTGGATTTATAAAGATATCAGGAAAGACTCAAACTGTTTGTACAGCAGAACAACAGAAGTGTGGGATGGGTGTCGCTGACAGTTATTTAGGTTCTCAAATATTAACAAAAGTTGAATCAGTATCTCGATGTAGAGTTCTGTGTATCAAATCACAATTCAGATGTGCTGTTGGAACATTCATTGAGTACCAACAACAAGATGGTGGGGATTGTTTTCTGTATTCTGATGTTATTGAGAATAGGAATCACTTTTCTGAAATTTCTGGAAGACACAAAGGACAGGCAACGACATTCATGACGCCTTCTACTGAGCAATCAGAAATAGTTATAGTTAAAACGGATGCAATAATGATATCCATGACACGTCCGTTTTCTGATCAACTCACTCTTTCTGTTGGACACAATGGGACCGAACATGTTGGTACAATGAGAGTCGACGAGTCACCTTTAAAAATAAACCAATGGAGTCACGTTGTGTTAATCATTTCTGTTGATTCACTCTCGAACACTATTTCCGACATGTCGTTGATAATTGATGGGAGTTGGATCTCAACACCGGACTTTGTTAGTCTAATCGGTTTAAAATATAAAATAATAAAACCAAATTCTGAATGGTTATTCGCAACCTCCCCCAGACATGAAGTCGTCGTCGATGATCTCATTCTTTACAACAAATACCTCACAATTGATTCTGCTATCAACATCTACAGAGGTTATTTCAGTGTCAATCCTACTTATAAAAAGACTGGATTAAATACAGTGTCTTGGTCTTTATCAGCGGGGACTCAACAGTGGCATTTGAACGACAAATTAATAAGAACCTGCAATGCTGTTGAAGGATATCTTCCTTCCTTTTCTGGAGCGATTATTCCAACCAAAGTAGTTAAGAATATCAGAATTCAAAGAGGGAGGAGTAGTAGTAGGAAAAGCAACTCCGTGGTACATTCGAATGCGAAAAATGAATTTTTAGAAGAAATTAATAACCAGATTACCGACAATACCCGCGGTGACAATCTTTGTGGAGGTTGTTCACGTGACTGTAACAGTATTTGTCATGTTGTGGTTTATTCTTATGAAAAAATTAAGTTTATAGACAGACCCCTCACGACAATTGGAAACCCGATCACTGACAAAGGATGCATTGACGCTACTTGTTTAATGTCAAATAGGGGGTCTTTCGCGCGACTACATTGGAAATCAGAATTTGAAAAATCAACATTTCAACCACACTACATAACATTTATTACGTGGGTATATCCTATCACTGTAGTGTCTGGGGTGTTGGTTAGTTTTGACTCTGAGGGGATAGTTTTAATTGCGCAACCCTTCAATGACAAACTACGTCTCTGTCTGAACAGCTGCTGTTCAATTTTGGAGATATCATCGCAGGAGTGGTCTTTGGTGGGGTTTTCACTGTACAGAAGCGGGCGGGTTACAATGGTTATAAACAAAGAACGCTTCGAACCGGTTTGCTCTAAAATAATAATCGGTAGTCCTGATGATGTGTTTTTACTTAAAAGTTATAAATCACATCGAAGTAGTGTTGTGATTGAACCTCTTCCATGTCTGTTAGACAACACGTTGATATCCAGTATTGAAGTTTCTGAATCAACATTACAATCACTGCTTGAGACTTATGATGAAAATAAATGTTTTTCTATTCACAATTCTGATCAAAATGGATACTCACCCTTAGGAAGACCCTCATACCTCATTCCCTCAGAAGGCTATTCCTGTAGTGAAGTTATTCAAGAGACTCGTAACGTATTGTTATCAACACAAGTTAATTCAAAAGAAGGAATACTCATATCTCTAACGTTAGATAAATTCCCCGGGTGTACTTTATTATGTGGAAAGGGAAGAGATAATAAAATAACAAACTGTCCAGATGAGATCGGGTTCAATTCTTTTTCAATTAACGAACTGTGGGTTCATTGCGCTCTCAGACTGACTACAGATGACGTACTGAAACTGTCAATATCTGGAAAAGGGTCGTTCACGGGATTCGAACATGAGAGTTTTTTCTCATGTGGAGACGGCATCGTGAATTCTCCTGTTGAATTGTGTGATGGAGGAGATTTTTGTGATCCTTACCTTTGTGCGGTTAGTAATGAAAACTACATTTACACTTCTGATCTCATTGATGTTAGGTTCCGACCTCCAGCTGCTTTGAGCGTTACATTCTCTCATTTTACAAGTTCGAATCCCGGACCGGTCACATTTTTCGCATCTTACAGTGGAAATTGCTCTGACGGAATCCAACATAATAAAATAACAACAAATAATATCGGAGAGGGTACCTTATTGTTTTTATTCGACAACGCGTTGATAAAACTCCCACAGGGTCGAACTCAGAAAACGTTTATATGCCTCCAACAATATGAGAAAACTGCACCGAGCGATTTTATTTCAGTAAAAACCTTCTTAATACATGGCTGTAATACTTGTCTAAATGAAGGATTTTGTAATATTTTAACCGGCACATGCACCTGTCCAACAGGTTATACGGGAGCAACTTGCTCTGTGAGTATCGATGGTTGCACTGTCGCTCCATCAGACTCTCTTTGTAAAGCTCGAGGTGAATATTCAGCGCCACTGTATTCAGATACTGGTAGTGGTCTGCTTCATATGAAATATAGTTTGCGTGATTGCAATGAAGCGAAGTGTGGAAATTGTTTTGGTCCTGGGATGTGTAAGTGTCCTCCAGGTTTCGCACCACCCTTATGCGAGAATTGCCTTTCAGGATACAACGGTGTTAATTGCACTGTCCTGACATGCGATTGTCTCCATGGCGTATGTAAGAAAAGTGGATTAGGTGAAGTAGTCTACTGTAAATGTGACTCAGGATGGGAAGGCGTGTCGTGTGATCGAAGTATTAATATTTTTGGTCAATTATCGCCATCAGGTGTCGATGCTTCAGCTGATGGACGACAACTTCACATCGACAAGACGATTCCTTTTATAACATTACTGTTATCGACACCATCAAGTACACTTGATATTCAAGAAATAAAATATTCATTTCATGGAGAGAACGTACGAGTTGGAATGTGTTTACTTCTAGAAGAACATTCATCAATGAAACCAATAGGATCAGATCACTACTCTTGGTCTCTTCAGTTATCCAACTCAATGAATTCATCTGCTTGGCATGGAGGAGTCAAGATCAACATTGGGTTGTTCATTCAGAATTCATCTGTCACAATGAGATATAATCCCTATTTTAAAAGACTTTCTTTTTCAAGATTGGACGCACCTCATTCGGTTGTTCTACCATTTCGTGATGTGTGTCACAATGGATATTTTGAATGCGCGCCGTGCGCATCACTACCTGGAGGAAGTTTCTTCAAAATGCTATAATGAGTGAATGTATTCGTATTGATCTGTTTTGTTTTGTTTTTTTGGTTGTGACGTTTTCGTCTTCTGTTTAAACAAAAAGAAATTAACTTTCATTTTTTTTTTTTGTTACGTTCTGTTGCTCTGATTTTTGTTTAAAGTTTCTAAGCATACTTTCGTATGGAGGAAATGATTTTGTTTTTTTATTTACACAATTCAGATTGAATTTATTTTGATGAGATGGTGTTTGAGGAGATTACGTATTCACCTTCTTTTTACAGTTTTTTTAGAACAACACTCTCACTCCCTTTACAAAATAATGTTCAGAAGAGTGGTTCAGTCTCAATCGAGAGTTGGAGGAAAAAGATGGGCATCAGCCATTGCATCCCAAGGAAATACATCTGGAGGAAGTAGTAGTGGAAGTACAGGTGGTGGAATTAACGGGGTATGTGATTCTTATGTGATAATCTTATTAATTAAAACAACAAAAAAAAATCGCAAAAAAAACACAAAAACAACTACCGCAGGTATCAGTTGCATGTATCGCTGGGATCTTTGGATCGTTTATGTTATTTCGGAGTTACGCTGGCGACAGTCATCACGAGAAGGCTCTTCAAAAGCAAGTTGCTGCTCGTAAAGCATCCGGAGAGATCCGAGCGGATCCGTACCAAGTTCAGGTTGATATTCAAGAGTACCTTCGGTTGTTGGATCCATCTTCTGCTTCACAATTAGTCCAAGTTGGAATTAAGTTGTGCACCAGAGGACATGATGCTACCGTAGAATCAAATGAATATTATCCGTTCTTGGCTAAGTTAAAGGTATCCTTTTACTGTTTTTATTATTTTAATTATGTTGTGTGGCGTTCAAACGAAAAAAAAAAAAAAAAAAAAAAACATTCAGGAAAAAAATTCCATCATGAGCTGGGCTGATATCGGAGCTCTGATGACGTATTGCGCACTTATTGAAATGGGTGCTCCGTTAGTTGGAATTAGACCTAAATTTGGACGAATTGACGGTCTTAGCACTGTTAGATTAGCAGCAGTACCAAACCCTGATACTACTGACGCTGCTGACTTGCTTGCGTATGGAAAGCAATTTGATTTGACTGAAGCTGAGACTGCTGCTCTGTTTGGAGGGTCGATTAACGGAAGTCTGTTATTGGGTGACTCAAAAGAAGCAATTATCTCTACTAGAAATTACTCAAAAATAGCAAATGTTACTACTGATTTGTTAACTATTCCATATGCGAAGGCTCTTTCAAACTCTGAATACTTTAAAAAGTGTTCTGAAGTATTTGAAGAAGATCCACTTCGTTGGAATAGATTCTTTGCGAGAGCTTTGGTTAAGATATTCGAGTCTAACTGGCAAAACTTATCCGAGCTTCCTAAACGCATGCAAGGAACAACTCGTAACCGCAGTTGGTCCTCTCGTCAAGCTGAGGTGTACGGAGTCCACCAGCCATATGAGGGAGCAACCAAAATCAGAGAACTGTAAAGAAATTGTGTAAATCGATTTTTATTTTTTTGCGGCTATACCAAGAATTAAGACAATGAATCTAGATTTGAAAAAAAAAAAAAAAAAATCCAAAATCCAAAAAAAAAATTACAACGCTGTTGTTTATTTTGATTTTCGGTGTATTTTAACACGTCTTGACAGACCTGTTGAGAGCATGCGTTTTTTTTTACAAAAGGGATTTACTGTTTTTTGTATTTTTTTCTTTTTCTTCGTTGTTGTTGTATTTTTATTTTTTCTTTCTGTTCCCTTACAGGATTACCTTCTCGTGTTGACTCTCGTCATCGCATTTTCTTTTTACGACCATTGCAGTAGCTTAAGCGAAAACGCGAGGGCTGAGGCTCTGAATTTCTGTGTTTTTACTGGTTGTCACTCTGCCTTTGCCATTCCCTTGCTGTTCGTTCCCTTGTTTCTCTCTCTGCTCTTCTTCTGTGAGTGAAGCAAAGTCGATCGAGGAAGCGTTTTTTCTTCTTTTTTTTTTCCCCATCGGTAATTTTACCGCTTTACTTTACTTTATGTTTTTTAAAAAAAAAAAAAAGAAAATTTAAAAAAACCTCATTTCCATCAATGATGCCTTACGATTGTTTAATGAAAAGAAAACAAAAAAAAAAAAAAAAAAATGATCAGGCAATATTCACTGTTGTAAAGAGCGATTTACTAAGCTATGCAATACACGTGCGATGTGTACTTTATTCACGTGCACATTCTTTTTTTTTCCATGAGGCCCCCCTCAGAAACACCGGGTTACAAATCTAGATCGTACATAGCTGCATGCATGTAGCTTTCTGTACTGCACACCAGTGAATGAAGGTAGTCTCTTACTCGCTTGCGCAGTCGCGGATAGGTTTTTTTTTATCGGAGGGGGGGGAAAGGGGAAACATCACTCGCTCGTCACTATTATTGTATCCTTGGGGTCATACTGCATCAAGATTCTGTGCAAAGGCTTATCTAACTTGATCTTATATTTAAAAAAAAAAAAAGAAAAAAATTCCTAACTACCGATATGCTCTTTTATTTTGCTTTTCCGTTTTCTTTTTTTCCTTTTTTTTTTTGTTTCTTTTTTTTTCTTCTAGTTCTCGATTCCTTTGTGCGGGATGCAGTCTTTCAATGGGCATCCTCCCGCTCCTCCGCTGTAGAGAACTGATCGGTAAATGTTCATTAGTATTCTAAGTTAGGTAGTTCAAGGCGGGTGATGTTAAGGTGGAAAGAAGGGGAAAGAAAAAAAAAAAAAGAGAAATTGTAAAAAGGAAGAAAACCATGACGGAAAAAAAAAAAAAAAAAAAAAAAAAAAAGAGGGGTGTTTTTTTTTCCTTTTTTTTCCCCCCACTTTTCCAATTTCCCTCTATGTTACAACCACGTTCAAGAGTGCAGAATTAAATGGGAGTCGAAAAAACGAGAAACAAGAAAAGCACCAAATGGTTAACTACCATTTCAATCTTTTAAAAGAAAGAAATCAGTTCGAGGGGGGTTTATCTCCCTTCGAGTAGGACTGCGTGTAGTAAAACTAACGAATTGTCTCCCGTTCTAGCAGAATGTTTTTTTTTTTTTAAAAAAATAAGATGATATCGGTTTTCTTTTTCTCTCACGATTTTTTCCCCCCCTAATTTTTTTAGGGTAACTACATCATTTTAATACATGAGTGGAATAAATTATTATTATTATTATTATCTATTAACCAATATGTGGAACATATTTATACCAAACACCGACAGCACAGACTACTAAAATGAGAGTCAGAATGTCCAGAACGACTTTCTTTAAGAGAGGAGGACTAGCTATGATTGGTCTCATAGGAGGAGGTTTGCTAATGAGCAGCCGTAACGGTCCGAGTGGCGTGATGCATGCAAGTGGTTCTCCCGGATATCAACCAGCAGTGACTGTTAATCCAGAGAATTCTGTGTGCAGACTCGCAATTGGTATCGGCGGTAGTGAAATCGGACATATCGACGTTGAATTATTCGACGACACTGTTCCAAAAACTGCTAAGAATTACCGAGTTCTGTGTGGAGGAAACTACAAATACTGGGCTGAGAAAAACTCTGTCACCCCTCCAACTTCACTTTGGGGAGCAGCACCAAAAATGTCATACGCTATGACAAAAATGCACAGAATCATCCCTGGCTTTATGGCTCAAGCTGGTGATTTTACTAATGAAAATGGAACTGGTGGAATGTCAATTTATGGTCGTACATTCCCTGATGAAGGCTTTAAAGGAAAGGCTGGAATTCATCACAAGGGGTATGTGTTTTTTTTTTATAGAAATTATCATTTTAGTAAAATCTGACCAAAAAAAATAACAGCTCCCTCTCTATGGCCAACTCCGGCAGGGATACTAACGGATCACAGTTCTTTATTACATTTGATAAGACCTCATGGTTGAATGGAAAGCATGTTGTATTTGGACAAGTCCTCGAGGGTACAGATATCTTAAAAATGTTAGAGCAACAGGGTTCTGGTTCAGGATCAACCAGAAGAGAATGTTCGGTATGCACTTGCTGTATTGTCTTAACGTCTTTACTTTGACAACCAAACTAAAAACCCCCCCTACAGATTATGTCAACCAAAGTAATCAGAAACCCTTCTGGTTCTCTTTCACACCTGGCAGATGACGAGGCACCTGTGGTAGCCTAAGAGCTTTTTTTATGATATGTTTTTTAGGTAGAAACCAGTCTTATCCTGTCATGGCAGACCATTGCAGGCGCTTCTTTAACGTCTGTGTGAGGATTCCTCATAAGAGGAAGTCTTCATAAAATAGTCAAATCTCTGTGCTTTGACCAACATTCATAAAAAGTACCTTCTGCAATACTATTTTTTGGGTACACACAGAATCGGTAATTGAGAGTGAGATGCTCAAAGGAAGTTTTTACTGATTGCGATTTTATCTTTTTGTAATTACAGCTTTTAAGACATTCCGTATTGCAGAGAGGACACTACTATTTCAATAAAGGGTGTTGACGACATTATGTTTTTTTTATTTATTTATTTCCTTTCTAGGTTAGCTGTTTTTAGTATTATTTTTTTTATATGTATAAATGATAATAAGACAGTCGTAGATTACAATGCTTCTTTCGCACAGAGAGATTGTTCCTGGTGGTGGTATTCGTTTTGTTGAGAGAATCGACAGGTCAGTTTCTGAAACACATCGAAAATTATATCAACAGACACACTGTGAAGTATCAAAAATAAATGATGAACACACCATCACAAGGCTACAACGAACAATGAACAGTGTCTTAGCTCAAGGAGAACATGAAAAATACAATCGACAGTTACTGCAAACAATTACAACTGAGACTACTGATAGACTAGAATTACACTTAACAGAGAAATCAGAATACCTTCAATTCTATCTCCTCAAAACTGATAAAGTACAAAAGATTCGCAACGATGTTGAGGAATTACTCAGAGAAGAGATTTCCGATTTCAATAATAAAAAAAAATTATTATCTGATCACATCGATGGTTGTTTACATGAATTAAAATTTGCAAAAAAAAATCTCAGAGAAGCTACTGAAAATTTAGCTGAAAATAATATAAAAAATCGAGACTTAAACTCCCTTCTTGAAGAGAGCAAGACAGCCACGGAAGAAGCAATCATAAATAAGCAACAAGTATCAGAAGACATGTCCACAGTAGTAGACGGACGAGCCTCAGGATGCTTCGAGCTTGAACAATCAATTAAAGAACTGTCAATCAGAATGGAAGAAGTATCCAAAGACTTAGACTTAATGAGACCAATAGAAGAACACTCTCGTATCAGAGATCCAATCCATGATACGATAGAAGAAGTTTTACCAGAACTTAAATGGATAATTAGGAGGTCGACAGTCCTAAGAGCAGCACTTATAAGCAGTAGCGCTTCATGTTTGACTGTTGACGATTTACCTGAAACTCCTTTTGATATTCAGGTTTTCCCAACTCGAGTCTTTCTTGAATGTCTTGAGGAGTCATCAGAACGACTACAAGAGCTGGAATTACTAATAATGAAATTCTCATACACACCTGAGGAATGGGCATCTGGTAGTAGACATTTAGTTGACGTTGGTTATCAAAATTCATCATTGTCAAATGAGACTAGAAAAATAACAGCTCAAATAAAAGCAGTATCGAGTGATTTGTCTGAATATCGTAAGCGTGCTACTGCTCTCGAGGACCTAACAGAATTTGATAAAATCCATCTCCAGACTCGACGTACTTACAGTGAAGAAGCTATGTACGAGAGAGCGGTCAGTAAAGTTCAAACCATGAGAGCAGCGAATGCAAAATCACAATCATCTGTAAGTAATTTACAAATAGAAGCCAAAGACTTACGTAAGAATCTCGGCGAAGCTCTTATTCAAAAATCAAAATTAAGGGAAGAGTTACTTCGACTTCGGAAATTTGTCACAACCCACAGTGTCTGACTTCCTTGATTTTATTTCCGTTTAATTTTTTTTTATTTTTTTTTTTTTATAGCATTCAATGCTTTTCGAATGCTTATCCCGAAAATAATATAATGGAAAAGCAAAACATTGTTATTGTTATTATTGTGATATAGAAGTTAGATTTTTTAAAATATCCCTTGGTTGTGGCTATGGTAAGAATCAACTCATCAGGTTACCCCCCCCTCACAGTCACTGTATCTCAGAACTAATGTTAAATTATCGTTATGTTATTTGTGATACAATACATTTGTATTTTACGTACAAACTCGAACAGTTAACCCCCCTTCACATGCTTCAGTCACAACAGATGATTGACTTACTTCTACACCATACTGATGATGAGAGAATAGAGGTAAGAGGTATATGGATTACTCTCGGAACCTAAATAGTTACTTTAAAAGGCTAAGTTAAGCATCACACCTAGTCACTGTATCTCAGAACTAATGTTAAATTATCGTTATGTTGTTTATGATACAATACATTTGTATTTTACGTACAAAATCAAACAGTTAACCCCCCTCACCCTCACAGATCTCAATGATGTGATATTCTCTTTGTATTTAGGTTATTAATTTGGATTCGTTTTTTTTTTTTTTTTTTTGATAAAAAAATTATTTTATTTATTAGAAAGGAGAGATGGTGAAGCGAGCCGGTTGGATTCTCCAGCGGCGTCTCTTTTCAGAAGGGAGCGGGTTAGCGAGCCAACCTCCAAAGGCTCTCGCTGCCAAGGCAGAGATTGACAGTTATTGTGCGAGTTCTCAGCACTGGTCAGACCCTTGGACACCATGTCTTACAAAGCATCCACCAACCCCGTTAGAGTTAGGAGAGACTGTTCCATGGGCTGCACTTGGTCACAGTATTATTGATCAGTGTGGTCAATTAATGATGTCGAAGGAACGTTTTGAAGAAGTTATGGAAATTAGACAACGAGTAGAAATGTGTCTCAAAGAGGTTTGCTACTTTACTAAAACTACGACAACAACAACACCAAACAATAATAATAAACATCAGCAACTAACAGAGAGAGAGTTTCGATTATTCACATTCGGATCATGTATGAGCGGCTTATCAACTCAATCTTCTGATCTAGACTTGGCAATAATGAGATACGACGAGGATGGAAAATCACTAAATCCTGTTCTGCGAGATGTGTGTTATTATTGCTTTTTTTTTTTTGTTGTGATAAACATTAGCGTTATGTCAATACGATAACAAACCAAACAGGAAATGGTCAGTCATCTAAATGATTATGAACTGATGTTACAACGTGCGGGTTTTACTCATCTGAAACAGATTCCAGCGAGAGTACCAATACTGAGGAGAGAAGGACCTGAGGGTGTGAATTTCGACATCACTCTCTTCTTTCATGGTGTCCGGAATAGTCTATTACTGCGAGAATATGCTAGGGTTTGTTTTTATACATTTTTTTTTTTTTTTTTTTTTTTTTTCCACTTTGTTTGTGCCCGAAACCGTGAACCGACTTAAACTGATAAAGCTAAAGGAGGTTTACGTGTGCTGCCCAACATTCTTTTTCGTTCTTACAATACTTGTTAATTGCAAAAAAAAAATAATAATCAAAAATAAAACAAACAGAGCTGTCCGTTCTTCATGCCAATGTCGATTGTTCTTCGAGAATGGACCAAATACATCGGCATAACAAACTCTGCTGGGGGATACCTCACTCCGTATTGTATAAATATTATGATAATTAAATACCTCATTCACGAGGTATCGGAAAAGTATATGGTAAAAATACCACCTCTACTTCCACCTGTTTACTACCCGTCATACCCATCCCAATATCTGTCTCCTCCTTGGGAAATGATAAAGCGTGAAAAGATGTATATTAAGAGCCTTGGTGTTCATGTAGCTGGTTTTCTTAGATTTTATGCTTGTTTTCCGTATCTTGAAAAAGTTATATCAGCAGCGGATCCTGTTAAAGATGACCGGGAGGTATCACCACTTTGGTCTGATAACAAATCCGATGTAATTATTGAAGAGATGTTCTCTCAACAAGATCAATCTCTTCCTATTCCAAACATGGCACAAAAAGTATGTTTTTTAGATGCTGGTACGTCGTAGGAGTTAATGTTTTTTTTATTGAACTGAAAAAAAAAACAAAAAAAAAAAACAGGTTGACTCCATGAAGCTTCTCAGCATCCGCGAAAAACTTGTCTATTCGTACTTTCACGTCGTGAAGAATGGTAGTTTGCCAGCTGATCCGGATAATCAGAATTCAAAGAAATGGACAACCGACATGCAGAAACAGCAACAGTTTGGATTTCAGTAGTATTCTAGCGTCGGAAACAGTTGGTCATAATGAGTTTGTTCATCTCTACGAAATACCTGACAATTGGTTACTCTATTAAAGAAATAAACATTTCGCAAAACAAAAAGTTGATTTTTACCGAATCGCATAAATGTGTGTTATAAATAATAACCTGAAGAAGAAGAAGAAGAAGACGGTTTTTGTTTTCCTGCTTCGCCACTTAGTTGGCTAGTTGTTTGAAACCACAAACAGAAAATACTGACAGCGAATATTAGTATTTGATGGCGCATGTCCGCCTTAATCGTATTCTGGGTCATTGTTTTTGAATAAAGTTAATGTTTTTTTTTAAAAAAATATTTTCATCAACAGCGATGTCATCCCCACACGAACACAGATGACGACCTGACAGGGGGGAATTGTCAGCTTTTATTATTGCAAAAACAATTTCTATTATTCTAATTTTACTTCAAAAAAAAAAAAAACACGCAGCTGGGGGAAGGGATACAAGATGCCTGTGGTCGCTATGCCTCAGTACACTGTTCCAACGGTGTTTGGAACAAAACAGAGAGAGGTTCGTACCAAAAATGAATTTTTTCAAAGTGCACGTAATATTATAAACGACTTGGAAGAAACGATCAGACCCTGCTATGGACCAGATGGTAAGATGCGAGTGAGTGTTGGAATGACAGGAAAAGTATCGTTTGGCAATGATGCCAGCAGCTTGTTGAAAAAAATACGTCATACTCACCCCATAGCAACAATTACTTTGTCTTCTTTGGAATCGTTTAAGAACATGAGAGGAGATTGTACTGCCGGATATATTCTTACCCTCGCTTATTTGTTTAATCAAATGAATGGAAAAGATATAAATTTAAATGAAATTTCGAGAGTTCAAAAAGTTTTATCTAAATCTCTACGACAAGAACTTAAGCAACATTCAATAACTGTTCCTGTAGTGAAGTCACGGAGTCTACTTGGATCATCGATATTGTCAACGTGTTGTACTTCAGGAGTACGCGATGCTCTTCTTCCTTTAATTCACTCATCTATATGCGATTATAACAAAAACAGCATCCCCGATATTACGATATTCACAGCACCCGGTAAACTGGACCATTCAAAGGTTATCAACGGCTTGATTTTCAACGGGAGAATCCTTCACAACAGCATGGCTATGAATCCAGGAAAGCTTCTACTTCTCAGTAGTGAACCGTTACTTGGAAAGGGTAAAGACGATGATAAGGAAAAACTAATTTACAAGTACGATGTAAATGAACTATCCGACAGTAAGAAATACGTTATAGACGCATGTGAAAAATTCTGTGTGAATGTCAAGAAACATGGATACCATATTGTAGTCACATCATCGGCAATCCCGACTGAGTTATCTACGTGCGCTTTAAATCATTCGTTACTTGTGATTGATTCGGTGCAATCTGCAGTTATTCATCAAATTTCACACCATATCGACTCCTCAATATGGGACAGCCACGATGTTCTTTTCGATGATATCACTAATGCTCCAACAGAGGATAAAAACACTGCATTAGTTTCGAGACTTTCACGAGACCTGTTTGTGTTATCGTCTTCTGTTAAGAAGACCAAATCGATACTTCTGTGTGCTCCTTCAGAATCAATCCAACTAGACTATAGTAATTATATAAATAAAGTAATGACGGCTATTCGATTTTCTGAAATTGATGGAAGTGATGATGGAGTTGAACTGCTTCCAGGTGCAGGAGCTGATTTCTTGCTGGCATCTGAGATTATTAGAAATGTTTTACCGTTGAACGACTTTTCGAAATGTCTTTCACAGACTGTTGAGGATGTTGTTCATTCAAGGGTTGTCAACACTGTTCAGAATAATACATATGCTCGTCGTCAGGTATGCGAGGCTCGTCAAAGTGGTTTTGGTGTGGTGTCGACAATAACAGTTTCTCATCTCATGTCAGAAATAACTGATTGCAGTCAGGTAATGCCACCTTCAGAAGTTGAATTATTTGAACCACTTTCAGGATTACCATATTTAGTAGAATCGGTGTTGTCTTTATTTATTTCATTAAATCGTATTAATGGAATATGTCCAAGTGTCTCTATTCGACAAAATGAATCAGAGTACGTTACACAAACTGTGTTGGTGTAGCAAACCATACGAATATTTCTTTTTCAATTGACTGATAATTATTAATACTAACTACAGCAACTAACTATTTCACACACATTACTGTTAGAATGTGGTATTGCAGGAAGACTTATTTTTATTATTTTTATTTTTTTTTTTCAGTAAATAAAATTGTGTCTGGAAAATGGCATCAGATAAGGTGGTAGAAATCCAAAGAGATATCAAGGTATGTATTCTTTTATTTAATCTGGTCGGGTCCTTTGATGTCCTCCGTGCAATTAGTTCTCTACTGACCTGTCTTTCTGTGATTAGATTTTCACTTTTGGACCTCCGCTCGATTTGTTGTTTAACATTCCTCTTCGGGATCCTTGAGGCTCTTTGACATGCTGATTCTTGAGTTCGCATGCCGATTCTTGCTCCCGCCTGAGGACTTATTGTTTAGCATTTCTTGTCGTGGCTTTGTGCTATTTCCACATTCTCAGACTTACGCGCTTTCTACTACGCATGGAGAGCTGGGTAAGGGTCGTATGATCCGAAGAAATATTTTTAAAATTTTAGTCTGAAACATCAAAAAAACATTATTTGTTTTGATTTCTTTCCGTTAATTCGATTACTTATTAGTAACACGTAAAAGTATATAACTACGGGTATCCGATTGCTACTTGCTGTAAAAAACATAATCTACAACAGAATAAAGCTGAAGACTTTAAGGACTTTTTAAGTGATTTAAAATCTTGGGAGACTGACATAAAAAAGAAGGATACACATGTGTCAAAGAAACATCGGGTATGCTATTGCTGTTTTTTTCTTAGAATCAATCTAAGGAACGTGCTTATTGTTAAACACAAAAACTACAACAGATAGAAGCAGATTATCCTCCTATTCGTGGTACCGTAGATGAAAGGGAAATTCAAAAAATGATGGCGGCAAAAGAAGCTTCAAATCCGGTATGTCTTGATTTATATATTAGAAAGAAAATAAGAAGATTGATGTTGTTTTTTTTTCACGTATATATAACAAAAAAAAAACAGATTAAGCAACAGAAAGATCTCGGAAACGACTGTTTCAAACAACAGAAATACGACGAAGCGATCGCCTACTACACCAAAGCAATAAAATATGATGACGAGGATAAAGACGTTCATATCCTCTATTCAAACAGAGCTATGGCACATTTAAAATTAGAAAACTGGCAATCAGCGGAAGACGACGCTTCAAAATGTATCCATCACAATAGAACTTTTACAAAAGGATTCTTTAGACGTGCCTTAGCAAGAAAAAATAGCGGGAAGTTAACAGATGCTCTCACCGACTTAAATACTGTATTAGTGTTAGAGCCAACCAACAAGGAAGCTGTTACTATGATAAAACAATTAGAGGCAGAGCTGAAGAAGCTTGAGGAAAAGGTTTGTTATTTATCTTATTGTTTGTAAAGTCAAATTACGGTTGAGAAAAAAAAAAAAAAATAATAACAACACAGAAGAAGCCTACCACCGCCAGAAAAACTCTCCAAATCGAAGAAGTTGATGACGATGAGGAATCCGAGGAAGAGGAAGAGATTGAGATTCCGATTAAGAAAGTTTCAGCACCGGCACCGGCACCGGCGGTAAAGAAAGAGAAAAAGGAACCGAAACCATTGTCTGAAAGTGGGATCGAAGAGCTCAGTGACAGCGAAGAGGAAGAAGAAGTTCAGGTGAAGAAGAAGCCTCAACCAAAACACGTTGACCCAACTCCAGCTCCGACTCCGACTCCGACTCCAACACCAGCTCCGGTTGCAGTTCCGGCAGCAGTTGAAAAGAAGCAAAACTCACCAACAAACTCTAATTCATCTCCTAAGGGTGGAAAGCACATCGTTCCTCGAGAGGCTGCTCTGAAGGCAGCAGAAGAATATCAGCGAAGTGGAAAAACGAGAGAAATCCCAAAGAACTATCTTCAATTTCAACGGACGTGGACTACTCTTGAAGAGAGTGAGAAGCCTTCATATTTACGAGCTGTTCCTACGGACAAGTATTCAGATTTCTTTAAATCGAACATCTCAGAAGAAGTACTCGCTGATATAGTTGCTATCGCTCATAATACTTTTGTTACTTCAGGAGAGTCTGCAGATAGTGATAGGGCTTTCGCTATTGTTAAACAGCTGTCGCTGTTGGATCGTCTCTCTGCTCTTCTAATGTTTATTGACTCATCTGTAACTACACACTTGGAGGCCTTGCCTAAACTTTTATCAAGTCATCCTGACATTGAAAAAGTATCGGCTAATTTGAAAAAACGACTTCAATCATAAGTCGTTTGTTTCAACGATGATGCAGTCTAAACCCCAAAAACCTAACTATCGTCTTCAGTACAACCACGTTACGGTTGCTGAATTTAACTGAAATTATGATATTTAATTTTAAATTTTTTTTATATTTGCTGGTTTCCTTGATCAAGCTCATTCTCCGTCATCAAGAATGTGCTTCTTCGCTAATTAATTTGTTTTTAAGAAACTGCCCGTATTGTAAAAAAACGGAGTAAAAAAAAAGTAAATAAAAATAAAAAAATATTTTGGATCACTTTCGTTTTTTTTTTTTTATATATTATTTTCTTTTTCGCAGTCACACCAATGATGAAAATAAACAGATTGTTAAATTGCACGATTTTGTTTTTATACAAGTTCAAAATAATTCAAACTTCCCCTCTTTTTCATTGTAAAGACCTGCAGTATTCTTCCCGAATAAATCTTTTTGTATCGTATCAAGCCTTCCCTCTTTCCCTATATTGGTTGCTTTATATTTAATTATATTGTCAAGTTACTCCCCCTCAGCATTATTCCCCCTATAAAATGCACATCGCTAACATCAATCAAACTGTTATAACAATTCACAAGAACTATGTGGGTGAATCACTCGGGTTGGACATAGTTAGAAAAGTTGGAGGTGATCTATTCGTCAGTACGGTGGTGCCTGGAAGCCCAGGTGCGAGGAGTAGACTTCCAGAGAAGAGAAAACTCATTGAAGTTGGAGGTATGAGGGTGTTCAATGTCGGTTCTCTTCAACAAGCCTTAGAACAGGTCAAGCACTTAACGACATTTGACATCGTTTTGGGTTGCTCTGCAGATGATGAAGATATAAAAGCTGAAAAACAATTTCGCATGAAATCACGTCGCAGAAGTACGTCAGATCAGAGTATCGATTCTGACTCTTCGAGTTGTACGACTCCTCTTCTTCCAAATAAATGGATCGACGAGTTCAATCCCCGTAGCTCTACAACCCTTGAATACATGCCCCCTTGTCTTCATACACTTTACAGTACTTGCGCTTAGTTTTTAAGAGAAACAGATATTGGTTTCCACTTTCAAAAAGCCTACTACTATGTAGATATGCAGACGCAGCTTTTTTTTTTATTTTTATTTTTTTACTCTCTACAAACCCTTATAAATTATTCAGTTACGGTATTCAGATTTTCACATCCCCGTTTTTTTTTCATATTTTCATTCATTATAGATTTCTTCTTTTTTTAATTTTTTAATTTTTTTTTTTTTTAATGATATGGTTGTGTACTACCATCAACAGAGAAGAGGGAAAATTAAAAAAAAAAAAAACTCTGGGTAGAACTTTTTCTTGTTCTTTTTTTTTTTTTGAATGACAGATTGAAAACCTGTTAGTTTCTCAGGTTCAAAATAATTAGATGAAGAAAGTATTTCACATTATTTTGGACTTGGTACTTGAGGAATATCATAGTCTAATAGAAAACGGATTTGGTTTTTTTTTTTTTTTTTTTTTTTTTGAGATCATTTCTATTGAATTTTTTTTATCGAGAATCGAAGTACCAGTGTTTTTACCAGTGGTTTCTGGTTATTCAAAAAAATTATTGAAAATAAACAAAAAAAAAATGTTTTTTTCCAGTTTTTTTTTTAGAAAACTAACAATTTAGGTATGCTGTCTTCTTGACAACTTTTTTAAAATTTGTCACAAAGGAATTGGGATATATTCCCAAATGTTTTCTTTATAGTTTTTTTTTTTTTGCATTTTAAGAAGAATATTGGCAGCACACGTAAACCTCCTTTAGCTTTATCAGTTTAAGTCGGTTTCGTGCACAAACAAAAAAAAAATCACAGTTGTTATATTATTATTTTTCTGCATAGTTGAAGATAAAAAGCCAATTCTTTTTTTTTTTTTTTTTCCCTTACTAAAATTACCGATATTAAAATAACTATAAAAAAAAAAAAAAAAAAATCATCTCGAACAACCGCAGAGTGTACAGAAGCGGTGCCCCAAGGAATCAACAAATCATGTCTATTAAGACACATTTCCCTCTTTTATTTGTTTTAAATTTACTTGTTTTGTCTATTGTATTCGCCATTGCTGTTTAGTTCCTTTTTTTTTATTTTTATATTCAGGAAAGTCACTAAGTTATATTCGTTCACTTTACCACATTAAACTGCGGATATAAGCAAGTTTCTTTTTGTGGCTAAAGTGCATGTGGTGTAATTTTAATTCAAAAACAGCATTGGTGAATACATTTTAGAAGTTTTTTATTTTTTTATTTTATATAAAAAATCTTTTCAAACCAAGCTTTCGAAAAAAAGCTTAAAAAAGATAAAAAAATACCAGTCAGATTAGCCTTATATTTCGTTGAACGCAGACGGAATCCTTCAATCTGAATACTTTCTTCTCCGACTACGTCGGTACAAAAAGAAAAAAAATTGCTTCGCAAAGTCTCGTCGGCAGGGTGCCACCGCGTTGTATTTTTCCATGTCAAGTAAGCGATTAAAAAAAAAAAAAAAAAAGATTCTTCCTTTTTTCCTATTACTATTAATTATATTATATAAAAAATAGGGAAGCGCATTCCGTCGTTATTGTTCTTCTTCTTCTTATTATTTTTGTTTTTTTTCTTTCCCCTTTTGTTGTTCCTTTGGGAAGTCAACGCGAGTTCTCAAGACCATGACTTGACTGTCCTGTGTCATTCACTTTAGTTCTTCTGCAATGTGTTTTATAAATATTGTAGATTAGGGACATTTTATGTAATTTCAGCGAAAGCTGTTCGATTTTGTTGGCTTCCCCATTCTCATTTAAATGTGTGATCGAATAAGGCGTTCTTCTTCTTCTTCTTATTTTTCTTTTTTCTTCTTTTTCTTAACTATTATTCCCCTTATTTAGTTACTTTTCTTATAAGTGTATTCAGAAGTTGTAGTTGTTGTAGTGTTCCCGCGGAATTTTCGGGGATAAAATAAAAAAACAAAACAAAAACAAGAGTAGGGAAATGAAAAACGACAAGCAACCCTCGGCTTCGGCCGAAAGAGAGAGGCTTGTTGTTTCGTGTTTTTCGTCATCGATAAAAACGTGTGAAAATTGACACCATCAGCAGTGAAAAGAAGTCGGGGGTTCTTTTTTTTTTTACTGATTTTATTGTTTTTTTTTTTTTTTTTGATTTTTTTATTCCTCCCTCCCTCTTTTTTTTTTTTTTTTTTTAAATTTTGTTTATTTATTTTTTTTTTCTTATATGTTCCCTACCACAGGTGAAATACGACTACTGTTTCTTCCGTTGGTTGTCTAAAAAAAAAAAAAGAAAAAAAAAAGAAAAAAAAAAAAAGATACATAAAAGGGTTGTTCTAGTCTTCTCCTTTTTTTATTCCAACAGAGAAGACGTCTTTTTGTCTTAATCCTGCATCGGTCCTCTTGTCAGAAAAATGCAAGAGGAAATGGAATAATCTGGAAGAAAAACAAATAAATAAGTGCGGTCAACATAGCTGTTACTTTCCCCCCTTTTTTTTTCCCCTTTTTTCTTCTCCCACTTTTGTGTGACTTTATTTATGACTTACCACCGGTTACCAAAAAAAAAAAAAGAAAGAAAAACAGCTTTATAAATAATTTGTTACAGTGAATGATGCTTCAGGATATTTATTTTCTGTTTTGCTTCTTTAAAAGAAAGGCATCAGCGGCATCGAAATCGCTTGTTTTCTAATTTTATTTTGTTTCATACCGATTTTAGAAAATATTATTTTTCTTTTTTTTATCTTTTCCTTTTTATTTACGTATTTTTTTTTCATCCCTTTTATCTCCTCCTCAACGAATAATAGTTAAAGATTTATTTTATTAAAATCTCGATGTAGCATTGACTTCTTTTTCTTCATTAAAGGTTAATCATAAATACAATGTAAGATAATGCTACACAGCTAAAGTAGTACGGGATTAACGCTTCCTGGAAAAAAAACTACGTATTCCACATGTGCATTATGAAAATAGCAGAACAATGTATTTAGTGCACTTTTTTTTTTTTTTTTTTTGGTAATGATAATAATCTTATTTTCCAATTCTCAAATAAAAGTAATACCAATGGTGGTGATAATTGCACGTCACGGAGAACGAGTTGATCTTTCAGATGCTGAGGGATGGATGGTTAGTGAAGGCCGTGCTACCCGTCCATGGGATCCACAGCTTACAAAAAACGGAAAACGTCAAGCAAGATGTTTAGGAAGGAGAATTCGTGAAGAAATAACACGACTAAACCTGCCGAGTGACATTCAAGTATTCGCGTCACCTCTAACACGAACGGTTGAAACAGCTGAAGGTGTCATCCAGGGACTCGAAGACGAAGCATTACAAATACATACTGAACCAGGACTACTAGAAGCTTTATGTGAAGACTGGTACAAGTCGTGGTGCTATCCAAAGTCAAACGGTCATTGGGGAGGACCAGATGAACAGCACGCTGATAATATTAATAAAAACGCTTATCGATCTTTACATGAATTAGTGAGATCACCGCAACAGCTTCACTCAAGTGTTTCTAACTTGGTGTCGACAGAATACAAGTCGATCAGCTCCTTGCCTGATGTTACTATTGAAAATAACTTGGAGTCTTTCCCTTCTTGTTTTAGTCGTGTTGCAGCATTTTTACAGAAATTACAAACACTGCATGCTAACAAAACTATTGTCTGCATCTCTCACGGTGCTCCTCTGACGGGAATGTACAACTTCTTGTCGGGTGAAGATTCCACAGTTTGGACTGAATATTGTGGGCTTTACGTATTTAAACCTGACGGTCGTAATGGTCACCAATTGGTAGCTGAGGGAGATTCACACACAGCAGAGTAGCCGTTTGATTTTCTTTTTATAAAAATAACAATACTCTGTTCGTGATACTAATAGTAGACTACAGCTATTAGTTTTTTTTGTTCACTTCATTTTCTTAAAATTACTTTTGCTTCTCGGACCTCTTCTATCCTTTATTCGAGTAAGGTAGTAATTATTATACCTGGGTTTCAGCGGGTGTTTTTGATAATCGAATTCTGTGACAGTTTTTTTTTTGTTTATTTTGAAAGTTTATTTTTTTTTAAAAAATTGTCAGGTTTGATACCCCAAAAGAAAAAAAAAAAAAAAAAAAAATGTCGGTGGCTCTTGTCCACCGACGGGACCTTTCTCCACATCCGCCGGCAATAAGATCACCTGCTGTGTACAGTCCACCTCTGCCTATGAGAGAGACCAGAGACAGAGTTAGGTCAGAAAAATCCTTGTCATTGGAGAGGGCATGTGATCCAGGCTCTCCTGAAGAACAACTTACAGAGGCGTTACCAGAGATTCGTAATAACAATAAAGTAGAACAAGAAGTTGTTAAGTTAACAACAGAGATGTGTATTTTATCAAAACAAGTTGATGAAATGACTGAACTACTTCTGGACACATCCTGTGGTACTATCAAAAATATGAAAGACATGAAAGACTTAAAGGACTTCTATTCAAACCTAGAAACCACCTCATCTGTGGAGGAGGATACGTTCAGGGATGCGGAACAGAAAGCGAGAGCGATTGCTGAAGAAGTTGATGAAATAGTGAGAGGTCACAATCAACGAAGAAGATATACGGGTACTCCAGCTAATAGTGAGGCGTCGTTATCTCTTTGGGAAACACAAAAAAGTAAAATATTTTGTGATCTTCCTGATCCTTCAACACTACCTGGATGGGGAGTCGCGCCGGATACTACCTGGTCATCACCGGCATCTGATAGGGAAATTAGTTTGTTGGGAACACCAAAACCTGTGTCTCAAATCCAACAACATGCTCAACACAATAATAACAACAGCAATAGTAATAATAACAATAGCATCTCACCACCACCACCACTACTATCAATGGGACTTGGGTTAGGACCTGGTGGTAGAACACCTTCAACTATCGCTCACAAGCAAACTAAAGTACCCGACTCTGCTGCAACTTCTACTTCATCAGCCTTCACTTCAGGTCCACATAATTCAGATAGACTACGTCCTAAGAGTTTAAATAGTAGAAAGACATCAGACTTACTGGATGGAGTACCGTGTGCGGTCAACTCTTTCAGAAATTTCTCAGGAGCGAGTACACCACTTGGAGTCACAGTAACTGATATAAGTTATGGAAAGGTTAGTAACCAACGAGTAGATTCATTACCTGCACCAACACCACACAATAGTATTGGATCAAGAGGAAGGTTGGGAAGGGGACCGTTGAGAACTGACACTACTGTGTGTGGACCGGCTCCGATCCGTTTGAATACCTCAAATAGTGATGTAATCTCTGGAGTTGGTAGTCGTCAATCAATTTCTGAATCTCACCAAAGTATGAGAATGAGTTCAAACATTCCTTTAAGAGCTAACAGTCACAGTAGTGATGTAAATGTAATTCGAAGTATAGCTGACCAGTCAAAGTCATCAATAAATAAAAATAGTATCGAAAGTTTAAAACCTCCTATACCAAAACACAATAATAGTTTTGAATTCGATGATAACCAACAAATAATAAGCGATGAGGTTGATCCTTCTATAGGTACACCAGTACACCTAATAACTAACACAACTGAGCAGTTTGTTGGCAGTCAAACAACTGACGAATCTGAAACAAAAGAAGGGTCTATTCAAAAACAGAGTGTTAGCAGTAGCAGCTGTCAACATAAAGAAAAACTAACACTTCAATCGGAGACTGATCAATCGCCTCAGTCGAGTATTGTTTACACGGATAGAGGTGTTTCTCCAATGAGAATTAGTAAAGAAATATCACCACAGAGAGACTTATTAAAGAATGTCTTGGCGGATTCAATTGCTCGTCAGAAACTTCTACAAAATGATTTATATTATTCTCAACGAGGTTCACCGACTCTGAATAGCTGTGCAGATGATTCTCAAGCATTTAACTTTCTCAGAGGTATTGATTCTCGTGGTGGTAGCAACAGGCGAAAATCTCATTCAGAGAAAGAAAATTACGGACAGGGATACTGTCTTTCTGCCTGCAGTAGTATGGGAGATCCATCTCCACTAACTCCAATTAGTTTAAACACGAGTAGGTATGGAAGTAGTAAGTTATCTGTGGCTGACAGATTCACTAGTCCACTTCGTCATCACTCAACGTCTTCTGGTTATGAGCTTGCAGGTATGTAGTGACTTGTTTATTGTTTTCTATTATAATAATGGATAATAAAACCACTGACAATTAACACAATCAGATCTGGTGTCGTGCCGTCAGATGAAATTCGAATCAGCTCGGAAGGCGATGCTTTCCGGTGAGACAGATAGGGCTAGGGCACTACTACTACAGTGCGCTACCGATGGCAAGGTACGTTTCTTTTTTTTTTTTTTTTTTTCCCCGAATCATTTATGCCCATCACTAAAAATCCAACAACAGGCAATGACGAGAAACTTACGAGCTTGCTTAGAGCCTGGATACCGCGCCTACTAAACAATAAGTTGTCACAGCAACAAATTTTCATCCTTGAGAATAATTAAAACTTGTCCTTACCCTGTATTGTGTGATTCTTTTAGTTAGAAAAATTATATAATTAAATATTTAGATACTTCTTTATGTCGTGTTTGGGTTTTGTTTTATTAGATACTTTATACACATATATTGCATACAGTTAGTTTTATATAGACAATGTGAATAGTTGTTTTATAATGCGTCCTTCTACAGCTCCAATCGTAGATTTGGTTGATAAATCTCAAGTTCAATCATCGCAACTTAAGAGCTCTGTACTTTATGATTGTACGCTGTTGAGTGACAATCCGCTGAGGATACCTGTAGAGCTTCATGGCAATACCAGCACGTTAAAACGACGAGAATTACTGTCATCCCTCGCCTCATGCAGAGCTACGTTACGAAGAGCTTACGGATCTTGTAGACAACGAAAAGTAGTGGAGAAATCTTACTTAATGTTGGAATCAGAACGATTATTAGTATGTATTCACTTCTCTTAAGAGTAGTGTTGTTAAACAATTCAAAACTTTATAAAAACTACTGACAGGATGTTATATCTCAAATTGAAGTTAGAGACCCATCCTCTTTGTCAGATAAATTTTGGAAACTCGCTGATGTAACAATCAGCGCTGCTCGGACACTAAGCAAATTACCTTATGAATCTTCGTATGTGATTGTTGTTGTGGGGGATCGAAAGTGGAAAAAAGGAAAGGCCTGTCGTGTCTGCAAGAAAGCACATGACACCTATGTACAGACGGAGGAGACATTCAGATTTAAAAAAAAAAAAAAAAAAAAAAACAGATTTGCGAATTGTAAGGCCATCGTACCGAGCAACTTACTCACCGAACTACACAACACAAAATTACAATGCAGCTCTGGAGTTCGACTTTACTGCAGTGAGGTGTTAGTAGTTGCGGATAAGAAGAAAGTTCTTTGCATAACATCGAATCTATGTGATCCTGACATCATCTACGTCGGATGTGATGGAGGTGAAGTTCTACAAATGTCACTCTCGAGTAGATGCAAAATAAAAAGTGAAAATAGAAAGAAATCATCCTACAAAGAATTACCATTCTGCCAAGTATATCCTGTAACTCACATTATATGTTGTAAGTTGAGAGAAAGGGGAATTGCTGTTCCAGAAATGTTTGTTATAACAGGCAGTGTTGATAAGTCAATTCGTCTATTAAATTTGACTAGAGACAGAATGTACAGAGTCTTTAATGATAGTACGGCAGCGATCTCATCGATGTGTGTTTGGGGTGGACAATTTATATCGTCATCAAGAGATGGTTCAGTCACGGTTTGGGATTTAGCTCGTGGTACCTCAGCTGGTTTATTTCCAGCTATCTATCGAAAAACTAAATCAGGGACACTTGATAAAGTCACACACGTTCACGCCGCTGGTCAGGTCCTAACTGTTGGATACAACTCTGGAGCCATTGGGATATTTGTATCTCAAAATTTACATTGTTTTGGTGTTCCAACTGCAAGACTTTGTTTTATACTTCTGGAAGCCCTTCCTGTTAGGAGAGATATTCCAACATGTAGTACAAGGTATGCGGTTTGGGAGAATGATACCTACTTGAGAGGTCATTTGGGATCTGTTTCTTGTGTACGTCTTAAGGATGATATGTCAACACTGTTTACTGGTGGAGATGACTGCTATCTCATGAAATGGAAATTACAAAGTCGAGAACGAGTTTGGAGAGTTAAAGCTCATGCATCGACAATAACATGTATCACATCAGTTACTAATAGACTGATTACGGCTTCTTCTGATGGATTAGTAAAACTCTGGGATGAAGAAGCAGGATGTCAACTGTCGTCTGTATCTCAACACTGCTGTGGAATTGTTTCAATGCTCTGCGTGATGATGTCTTCAGGAAAATCAAATTGCCCAGTTCTTGTAACAACAGCTGGTGATGATGAATTGTTTATTTGGAAAATAAAAACAACTTCATAAAAAAAATTTACTAACTCATTAACATTTTTATAAACCCATCTCAACTTTCTTTTCACAAGAACTCAGCTACTGCTGCTGTCCTCGTGTATGTCGTTTTTCATTACGGAAACTAAATTTATAATAACTATTTCATTAAATGCAGGCATATCAAAATACTTTTTATTTATTGACGTAACATAAGATTATTAACATAGCATCAGTACACTGAATTATTCCACCCCCCAGCACAGCACACAAATGGTCAGCAGAGTAGGTCACTGCAGCCCAACATCTATTTACGGATGGCTTGTTCAGCTGTGTATTGGAATTGTAGCCTTTAGCTCTGTTATTATTAGGTGGACATGTGAGAAACATAGAAGACCTGTTCTCACTTTGTTGTTGGACTGCAGTAAGCAGATTGTAGGAGGGGCAGTGACTCATTTTACAAAAGTAGGTTTCAGTGTTATAATACATTCACTGTTGGAGAAGAAGAAACCTTGTGATTCTACTGTCGAGTGTTGTGACTCTGAATGTATAACTTACGTAGTGCAAAGTGGATTTCAAGCACTACTGGTCATACCTCCGGCATACGTGATTTTACAACTGGTTAAAATGATTGCCAGGAAGAGAGAATGGACTTTAATTTTACCATTCGGTGACTATGGTCAACCGTTGCAAAAATGGAGAATATTCGCTCAACTGGGTGCCTGGACTCTCATAATGGTTGTTTGTAATATAGCCGTGGAAGCTGCTTTTTTTATACCCCTCAGAAGCGAACTTCATGACCTCGGAAAATACGTATTCTCATGGGCTCGATGCCTCTCTAATGGAGCAGAGCTATGGATTGTAATCTTAGTCGTACCTGTTGTGATTGATACGCTGCAGTATTTAATATACGATACGGTTATTAAAAGACCAACTCCAGAAGGTACTAATGACGAGAATCGTTCCCTTCTATCAGACGTCACGTATCAGTCTTCGGGATCATCAGAAGACAATATAAAACCTGAATGGAGTGACGAGGATAAAATACATGTCAATGATGCCATCAAATCATAATCGTGTTATCTTATTTTAATTTTAATTTTAATTTTAATTTTAATTTTAATTTTTTTTTTTTTTGTTGTTGTTTGTTGTGAGCCAGGTTTTTCACTGGCATCAATCGTGTGATGTTTGTGTTTTTAATTTGTCGTGTTTTTTTTTGTTTCATACACGTACACCCTCCTTTGAAGAGAATTTCAAAAAAAATAATGAAGAGGAAAATAATGGGGGAATTTTTTAATTATTTTCCCCTTAATTTCCCCTTTAAAGGAGGGGGGGCTTTTTTAAGTATGTATATTTCTTAATCTTAAAATATGCGCTATTATATCCAGCATTTAAAAAAAAAAAAAAATGCTTAGCTATGTTTTTTTTCCCGTCTGTTTTTAATGCAACGGCAGACTACAATCTCCATTTTATGTGCAGGTAGCTGTCAACCTTTCTAATTTTTGTATTGGGATATTATTTTCCCACTTTTTTTTTGATTGAATATTTTTTTTTTTGCTGCGACTTTGAGTTAGTTGTAGTTTGCAAGAAAAAAAAAAAATAAAAAAAAACACAAAAATGTGCTAATAATTATAATAATTAAATAAGGTTTTTCCTCTTCCCCTTGTTCAGTCCGATTTGTTACTATTCTGTTATTTTAAAAAAAAAAATAAATAAATCGACTTCTACTCACTTTTATTTATCATAAACATATTGCTGTCTTCATATTGCTTTTTTTTGAAGTAATGTACTTGGAAGATGCGAACTAATTACCATCGTTTGTCACATCAAGTGTTTCTGTGTGACCTGTGTGGAGGAAACATATGTCTTCTTGTTGATGGTAGTAGAGAAAGGGAGAGAGAGCAGGTTAGGTCAGTCTGATCATTCGGTCTACTTTATAATTAATTTAGATACTCAGATTCATGCGTAAAACTTTTCAAAATTCAAAAAAAAAAAAAAAATGCCTCCTCGAACTTGTAGAATAGCTATTTACGGATTTGGGTCAGTTGGAGTTGCCTTGGTAAAAATGATTTTAGAAAAGAGTGAACAACTACAAGAAGAAGAAGACATTAAGTTTTCTGTTATATGTGTTCAAACAAAAAGTCGAGGAGGGAGGAAAGATGCTCAAGGACTAGACTTACATCAGTTACTCAACATCAAAGAGCTGGGTCCACGAGACGAACCTGCCATACTAATAGAAGACCTCTCAAAAGATCCATACAACGTTGACATTATAATCGAGTGTATTCCTGTGAACTATAAAACTGCTGAACCAGCTATATCAATGGCTCGGCAAACCTTGTCTAACAACATGCATTTTGTCTCTGCCAACAAGGGTCCTGTCGTTCATGGCTACGCGGAGTTAACAAAACTGGCTAAGCAGCACAACAGGAAATTCTTATTCGAATCTGCTGTAATGGACGGGGTTCCTATCTTTAACATGGCAAAGTATTGTTTGAGGGGTGCGAAGGTAACAGGGTTTAGAGGAGTCTTGAATTCTACGAGTAATTTAATATTAACCTGTATGGAGACAGGACTCACTTTTGAAGAAGCTTTAGAGAAGGGTCGACAGATTGGATGTGTTGAAGAAGATCCCAGCGGGGATATTGACGGATGGGACGCTGCAGTTAAAGTGGCAGCTATCTCTTCAGTTCTTATGAAGGAACCTCTCAAGTTAGAAACCATTCCAAAGGATTCGATCTCAACCATCACCGCTGATGATATCACTTCTGCTGCTGAATCCAATCTCCGCTATAAAGTCGTCTGCTACGGACCTCCAAACCCCCGTGTCACATTACAAAAAGTTGACTCTTCTTCTCCTTTTTATAATCTCCCTGAAGCCAGTAGCGCTGTTGAAATTTTTACCGATGTCTTAGAACCAATTTTAATTAAAAGTACCAATCCCGGTATTAGTGATACGGCTTTCGGTTGTCTAACTGATTGCTTGGAAGCAATGCGACAGTGAAAGACGAACCCACTGCTTTTGAGTATCGAACTCCGTGTGACGTTCCCGCAGTGTTATAGTTAGATTTGTCTTTAGTTTATTACAACGTAAAGATGATTGGATTTACTAGTGGTGATATTACTTTTAGTCGACTGTTGTTATTTTAATAATGTTGTTGTGCTGTAGAAATGAATTTTATTATCATCTTTCAGCTGATACTCAATACTCAAAAGTAATGCAGGTTCCTGTAACGTGTTTGGATTTGGAGCTCTCCAAAGTGTGATTCATGTCTAGTCCTGATTTTCTTGCGAGTAACGAGTTGATAGTGGCGTCTGGTGAAGTGTTTAAGCAGGTGTAGAAGAAAAGGGTTTGGTTATTCAATGAATGTTAGTAGCTGCTTCTTAGGCTGGAAAGCTAACGGTTCCCTTTATCTTTTCTGTGATGTTGTTAGCCGAGTCGATATCATTCTGTACTTTTAGTTGGAGTTGTTGGAGATGAATTCTTGTCAAACTTGTTTTTTCACTCACTACACTTGATCTCTCTGGTCTTAGTAATGTTACCACTATGGGAGGAGATGAGTTCTTGTTCTAATGTTCGTCACTCAATTTACTTAACCTTTCTGTTCTTGATAGTGATAGTATCCTGTTGGAGATTGTGTTCTTGTTGAACGGTTTGAACTTTCTGATCTAGCACAAGGCTAATTCTCTACAGAGAGGGTTACCCAAACCCAACCCGAAAATGTCACGTATAATGTGAGAGTGACTGTACAACAGAAGCTAAACTTCGGTAGTAAGATAGCAGCGAAAAAATATGTGTCCCGATTCATGCAGCTGACTGTAAGGAACTGAATCGATGATCTTCCCGACTAGTTTAATTTGAAAATAAAACATTCTTTCTAAAGTTAAATAATAACATAAATGACCATTTCCCGTTTTGAATCCATTGGCGAGGTCCCTTCACCGAGATCTGGACACTCAGCCGCAATAGATGAGAAGTCTGGTATTGCATATTTATATGGAGGATTAGGACAAAAGAGGTACGGAGATCTCTACCAGTGTGACATCACAAATGGAAAAGCTGAATGGAAAAATATTAATATCGTTGGAGAGAGTGAACCAGAACCACGATCGAAATCATCATTCGTATTGTACAATGATACACTTATTCTATTTGGTGGTTGGGGTACTGGTCATCGAAACAGCGAAGCATCAAAGAAGAATGACATGTGGGAAATTCGTATTGGTGAGTGGAAATGGCGTCAAATAAAACCAAAAACGAATCCTCCCCCTGCCAGAAGTAGTCACAACTGTACTGTGACAGGAAAGACTATGTGGTTATTCGGTGGAATTGGAGCTCAGAAGTACAACGACACCTGGAGATATGAAATACCAACAAACAGTTGGTACCGAGTCCCTGGCAGTAACAAAATAGGTACCCGTTCTAGTTTTGGTGAACTCCTTGTTGATAAGGATAGTTTGTATGTATTTGGTGGTCTTGGTTGTGGTCAGTTCAATGATTTATGGAAGCGTACGTCTGAGTCAGATTGGACTTTAGTACCAACCGAAGGTGAGATACCAATAAAAAGAGGTCGTCATACGACATCAATAATTAATAATACTCTTTATGTTATTGGTGGTACTAATTTGAGAAATTCTATGTCTGGTATTCATATGTTGAACCTCACTACACTTACTTGGTCTTATGTTGATACTCCTCGTGCTTTTCGTAAACGAGACTCGATGGCTTCTGTTGTATATCAAGATAAGATTTATTTATTTGGAGGTTGCGATTCCTGCAATGTCTGGTTTCGAGATGTTTGGGAAATATGCGAACCCTCGAAAGGGACAAGCTTCTCATCGGATGCAATAGATGACGACCTCCCTCACACGGAGACATTTACTTCTGAAGGAGACGTTGACGTTATGTTAGACGAAATTGACGAATCGTAATATTATTTTAGTTTTTTTTTTTTTTTTTTTTTTTTTTTAAATAATTTGAATACACACAGGAGAGTATACCATTTCCATTTGTGTTAAATAAAACTTTCCCTAGCCTACCGACTTACGAACCAGTTACCGAGTTCTATCTTCTGTCTTAAATGATACGTGTAATGTTCTCACTTCTGAACTGGTGTAAATTAATTTACTTTTTTTCAACTCAGCGACGAGCTTCTAGGGAATACTTCCCTACCAGCAAATGCGTAATGTCGATGAATGTGGAAGGTTTGTACCCGGAACAGCTGCAGGTAGTCGGAAAGAGGGGTACCTGGGTTCTTGAAGTACCCCACATTGCTACTGGATCTGAAGGTATTGTTTGTAGGGCGACAAGAAAAGATGGTTTGGTGGGTGCGTGTAAAATCCTTCGAAGAAGCGATCATGCGCTTTCAGAAGTAAAAATGCATCGCAGGTGTCAGGTTTGTGTTATTTCCCTTTTTTTTTAATTTATTGAATTTTAATTTATAAACCCACCACCCGAATTTGTTTAACAAACCCATCTGACAGGGATCAAACGTTCTTTCTGTTATCGACGTCGTAAAGCTTCCGACTACTGTGTGTGTCTTTACTGAGTTAATGGCTGGCGATTTACATGATCGACTTCTTCAATGTGGATACGTTGGAATGAGTGAAGACACTGCTCGTTCACTCTTGCTCGATGTTGCTCGGTATGTACTTTAGTGACGGCTTCGTAGCTTGAAAGGGTTTTAAAAAAAAAAAAAAAAAAAAAAAAAACACCTCACAGCGGAATTGCAACATGTCATAATAAAGGCATCGCTCACAGAGATGTTAAAGCAGAGAACATCTTGCTTGAGGCCCGTAATGGACCTGCGTATCTGGGTGATTTCGGAGTAGCAAAAAAGTTTTGTTCTGAGACTGGAGCCAGGGGTGTGGTCGGATCACCGCTTCACTTGGCACCAGAGGTCGTTTCATTTGTAATTACGGAAAAGAGATACGACGCTTTCATAGCAGACTCTTGGGCTTTGGGAGTATTGATGTATCAAATGTTGAGTGGAAGAGACCCTGCTTGGAAATCCTCGATACCGAACGCCTTTAAACATCCGTTACCGAATGTTCTTCCTTCAATAGAAGAGCTTGAGAGGTACGTTGACCATCTTTGTGTTGGTCCAGGTAGTCTTCGATTCTTTTCACCTTTAGCGAAAGATATGTTAATGAAATTATTGCGACCTGATCCTTCAGAAAGGATATCAGTACAAGAAATGCTACACCATGAATGGTTAGAAAACAGTACTGCTCATGATGGTGAAATACCTGAAAGTGATGAGCCGCAGTCAATTATTCATCTCGAAGATGAAAGAAGAGAAGTAGAATTTCAATTCGACGCAGTTGATGAGGTCGCCTCAATGTACACGGAGACCTACTGCACAAGTATTGTATTTGAGGATACTATTCAACAGACTCTACCTCGTAATATTTCAGCTTCTTCAAACTCTAACTCAACTGGGTTGCGATGTCATCCTTATGGAGGAACTCACGATGATTCATTTTGTGCTCCTCATGTTGAAGATGCGAATGGCATTCTTGAAACCCATCCTTATGGTGTTAGAGATGATTACTTTTCGGGAAAACGAGTCGATCCAATGGTTTACAATCGTCTTCATACTCAATCGATTCCACGAACAGCCAGAAGAAGATCGAGTGCCTTTTCAAATTACAGCAGCATCAGCAGTAAGAGTTTCAGAACTGTTGAGCCATCATTATCGATGGGTCAATTTCCTCCGAGTGCTTTTGGTAGTGGTGGAAAATCATTTAGTGACAGTTTGATTGGAATTCCACTGACGACAGAGAATTTAGAAAGAATTGGAAGTACTCTCGACGCTACTGTTCCAGTAGCTGTAGTGGCTGAGGATTCAAATCTTTTATGTGAATCTTCGAATTCAGCTGATTCTCTGATAGATGTGGCTGTTGGATCTGGTGCTCCACTTGTTGCTCCTCAACATCTTCAACAGTCAGTTCCATCTTCTGATCTCAAAGGAAATAATGATTCTCTACTTCCTCTGGTTGATGTTGATAAGTCGCATTTGTCTAATTCAGTTTCCACGGATCCAGCAACAGATGACACAGTTCCTCAATATGAAATAGAGAATAGTACAACACCACTCCCACCACCAGTTGTTGTTATTGATCATAAACACATTCCTAAATCATCTTTTGGTAAGGATACCCCTCCAACACAATCTGTTAGCCTGGCTTCACCATCAGATAGTGTTGGTCATTCTTCTGTTGCAGCATCTGTATCACCGATGGCGGGTATTCCAACTGCTGTTCGACAACTGCCCACAGCTTCTAAAGCTGCTGCTGAATCTGTTGCAATTCCGACAAAGCCGAGTACTTCACCAACAAGTAGTATCCCCATTCCACAATCAGCTAATCAGGGTAGTGTTGCTGTGCCAGTTGTAGCTGCTGTTCCTATCTCTGGAGTGTCAGGCAGTAGTGGAAATACCGCCTCAGCAGGATTACCTGGTCTACAGAGTGGTGTTGCTCTTTCTGTACCAGTTTTAGCCGCTGTTCCTATCTCTGGAGTACCTGCGAACGCAGATGTTCTGACTGGCGGATCAAATCCTCAGTCGGCTAGTACGACAGGAACCATTTCTGATGTTGCTGTTGTAGCTGCTGTTCCTATCTCTGGAGTGTCAGGCAGTAGTGGAAATACCGCCTCAGCAGGATTACCTGGTCTACAGAGTGGTGTTGCTCTTTCTGTACCAGTTTTAGCCGCTGTTCCTATCTCTGGAGTACCTGCGAACGCAGATGTTCTGACCGGCGGATCAAATCCTCAGTCGGCTAGTACGACAGGAACCATTTCTGATGTTGCTGTTGTAGTTGCTGTTCCTATTTCTGGAGTACCTGTAAAGGAACAACATCATGGAAATGATTACAATGCTTCGATCGGGTCACCAAGTCTTCAATCAATTAACCAGAGGGGTGTTCCTGTAACTCCTGTTCCTATTTCTGGAGTACCTGCGAATGAATACCAGTTACTGTCGGGCGGTGTCGAAAATAACACCTCGACGGGATCAAGTCCTCAGTCAGTTAGTCCGCGCGGAAATACATCTAATGTTGCTGTTGTAGCTGCTGTTCCTATTCCTGTAGTACCTGCTAGTAGCACTGTACCGAATCCTAAATTAGTTAATCAGAGTGGTGTTGTTCCCGTTGTGCCAGTTGTGGCTGCTTTACCAATAGCTGCAATTAGGTCAGCGAAAGACAGTTCAACAGATGATAGTATTCCTGTTGTTCCAATTCAAGATCATCATTCAGGATCTACTCAACACTTAACAACTGATTCTGTTGTTGTAGTTCCTGACTCTGATCATCAGGACGAAGATCAGAAAAGACGTGAATCAGATGCAGACCAACCTGAAGACATGTTAGGACTGAGATGTTTAGATTTGCCATTACTTCCCTTTACACCAACAACTTTAATATCTGACAGCAATTCATCAACCACATCAAATACTAATGAAGAACACAGAGAGGATATTGTCTCAGAATCTGATTATTTTGCGGCTGGTAATTTCCAAACAGCTATGTCATCATCACCACTCTCATGTAGTGGTATTGGTAGTAAGTTTTCGGGTCCTATTTCCACGGCAGTGCCGCCTTACAGTGGTTTTGGAAGTGTAATTGTTCCATCAAGTAATGAAAGACAGACGGCTATCCCAACAGACTCACTACTACCTGATAAGAAGATTAGTGATTGTTTGGAAAGCAATCCATCAAAAGAGATTGGAACTAACTTATCAAATCAAACTACTGGTGAGAACTGTTTGCCTGACATAGTTGGTTTAGGGGTTGCTAGTAACCCTACCTCACCAGACAAGAACAGTCCTACTGGTACTAACTCAAAGAGAACAGTTGATGAATTCAACATACCTCAGGTAGTTGTTCTTGGAGCGCAACAAAGCAGCGGGAGAGTAAATTCACAAAGTATGAGATCACAAAAGAGTTCATCTACGAAGGCGAACCCGACAAGCCTACGAGCACTTCCAGTGATGAAAGATGACAAGGAGGAGAGCGACCCTGAAAAGTCATCTTCATCATCTTCATCGTCCGAAGACTCAACGAACTCTTGCAGAGGAAGTAATCCTTCGACAGAAAACACATTTATCCCACAACTGGCTGCTTCTGCTGCTTCATATGATCCGAATGGAGCAGTCTGGTCATTTCACAGTTCATCTTCTGCTATTTCTGCGGAGTTTGTAACATCTCCAGTATTTCTTGACCTTGGAAGAGGACAAACTTCCGAAAGCGTAGCACAGCAATATCAAGAGCGGCGTGCTAGCGCATTCGATTCCAGCACATCATCGAGCTCAAGCTCTCTTCAAAATAAAGATTCTCAGCTACCAACACAGGATGTGATAGTAGCGGGAAACTCTGATAAAGAAAAGCTGCTAAACCAACCGACTGCCGTGTCTAACAACAATGCACAGAGTGGATCCCAACCTGTAGTGGATACCATCCCGGAGGTTATCAATACGGTCGGTGCTAACCAAACAGTAGTTCAGTCCAATAAATCAAAAAGCTCATCAAGCAGCTCCAGTAGCGACTCCGATAAGGATAAGTTGTCAAACAAAGTTAATAAAGTAAGACCTAAACTGATTAGAAAAATTAAAAAGACTCCTCAGCAAAATACTGATAATCAAATCTCTCGTAAACCACAACTTCCCAAAATGGATACAAAGAAAGAACCTGAAATGTTGTTAGAATCAAATGAAAGTGTTCCAAAACCTAAACCTACGAGTAGTAACTTTGATTACCATGAGAAACCTCTTAATGAAGGAAGTCTATCTCTGACTTCTGTTAGTAGGGCTAAGAAAAGGTCTGGACTTGACACAACCTCTTCTAAACACCTCAGTAACACGTCTTCAAGTGCTGGAAGTGTAGTTCCTGTCGTAGAGAAACCTCAAACTGATAAATCTGATTCTGAGAAAAAGAAGGTCGTCGATACTAAAATAGAAATATCTAAACAAAGTGAAAGGTCTCATTCGAAAAGTAGTTCATCTTCTTCGAGTTCGTCTTCGAGTTCCAATAAAGTTACGAAAGTGAAGGATTACTCGAGGGGTAGAAAGTTATCATACTCTCCTGAAAGAGGTGATCACAGATTTCACTCTCACGATAGTGGCAGCAGCTGTTCTAGTTATGGTAAACCTCGTCCACTTGACGCTGCTGTAACACCTCGCAAGCCATGGAATCCTTCGAACTTCCTTCTCTTTGATGGTAATCGAAACAGACTTTCAAACTCGGTTTGGTCCAATTCAGAAACTGCTGCCTTCAATGCCGACTCAGGAGGTGTCAAACTGCTCAGCTGCCGTCGAAAGAACGTCAATTCCATCAGTGCGATTTACAACGACTTAGGAGGACTCGGTAATCCGCTTAGAAACCTTTCACCAACATTTGTCAGACCACCTTGTGGAGATTTTGGAGTTTGGGAGAAGGCAAAAGCGTTAGCAGTTGTTAGGAAGGAAAGTGCTACACAAGCAGGTGTTGCTGCAGCTATTGTGATGTTAGGAAGAATTTTAAAAAGAGGAAAGGGTGGATTCATACCTCGTGTTGCAACAATAAGAAAGGTATCAAATAGTTCCTCAGCAGCTGGAAGTGCTTCGACCCCGCGAGGTAGGAAATCTTTTCACAAACCAGCTCTCAATAATATCTCTATTGAAGGACATGACATTCCTGATTTCAGTGGTATCTCTTCTCCAGTTCGTAAATATCGTCGTTCAAACTCCCAGCCTGTGGGGGGACGAGGTCGAAGTCCAAACCGTCTTCGAACTGGGGAGTCTCCCTCCTCGATGCGACAGAGGTACTCAAATATATCATCCCCAGTAAGTGAGATGTGGAAGTCAAGGAGTGTCACCCCTCCAGCATCTACCAGGAATAGAGTAAAATCTCCTCGCAGACCAACAACTCCAACTAAAGCGTTACCTTGTTCACAAAATATGTACTCCACTGTGTCTTCAAGAGTGAGGCTTCAAATCAATACTACATTCCAACCAGTTAGAAGAGAGTTAAAGAAACCTGATGAACCGGAGATGAACTTTTCAATGAAGGGTGGTCCAGGTGAGGCATCACCAAGAAAGGTGTTCTCTCGATTTGGAACTCCCCCGGCGTCACGTTCCAAGGTCGAAAGTCGTCAACCAGCAACAACAGCATCAACCGCAAGTGAACAGACGGAATCTCGGCATACTTCGAGAGACATTAGGATATCAAAACAAGAAGTTCATAACAGTTTACTTTCAGGTAAGAAGTTCATTAGAAGTAACACTCCTCCGTCGTATAGAATTCGAGACTTGTACTTTGCTGGAGCTTCACCGGAGACGATGACTGATTTGCATCGAACGAGAGTAAACAACTCACCTGTTAAATATCGTCAGAATGAGAGAGTTGTTGTTCCTAGTCGACGTCTTGTTAAGAGTCATACGGACTTGTCATCTCCTCTTCCTGAATTTCAGAAAACAGAAGTTAAAATAAGGTCACCAGCAGCTAGTACTCAATCGAGTTTTAGTTCGAAGCCGAGATCTTCAACCCCTCCTCCAAGTAGAAGAGGTTCTCAGATGACGCCGTGGGTTCCAAACGGAGCTGCTGCTGCACTTCCTAACCCGCAGCCTGCTCTAACGTTTTACACAACTACGGCTGTGTCACATAAAAAGCGCGTGGATGTAATTAGTAGGAGATATCTGAGATAGTTTTTTTATCATGCGAAAAAAAAAAAAAAAAAAAAAGCACTCACTTAAAACTATCGAAAATAAATAACCAAACCATGCAGTGAGGTTGACTGCGTAGTTTGCACCGACCCGTTACTCTTTTTTTTTTTTTGAATCTACTTTATGTTATTGTTCGTTTTGACACGTTTTGACGTAAGTCTCCGACAGCCCCCCTTCGTTGTTTTTTGAAAGACTGTTCCACACCTTTTTTGTTCTGATTCTCGCTGTTCAGAAATAAAGTTTGCTTTTATTTAAGATGTGCCTTCACGTGGTCTTAATATACTCGATATCCATCGCTCGTTGCCTAGTTGTTAGTCTAAAACGCTTGTTGTTGACTGTCTTTGGTTTCTTCCATTCAAGTACTTCGCATAGCTTTGTCGTCGTTCTCTGTTTGTCTTTATAACGTTGCCTGAGTCTTCTTCGCTTTTAGGCTCAGCTACAGCGTGAATCAAGACTGAGAATGAGTATGTGTTTCCCCATTTCCCCTTTCGTAGTCCCTCTTTGGCTGCATAACACATCTGCAAATGTGCTGCTGCCACCAGTGACGATCTGACACAAAGCTGGTGTGTATGAAGTATTTTTTTTGCAAGATTATCTTGATCTATAGAAGGGAACAAAGAAAAAAAAAAAAAAAATAAGAAATGAGCAAAACCGAAGAAATCTAATTTTCTGGTGATGCCTAATTTTGTGAATAACAAAATGAGGGGAGTCAGAGTGGAGGAAGAGCCAAACAGGTCTTTGTGAACTTAAAGCTATTCCAGATACCTGAAGATTTTCAGTGACGAATCAAGTAGTTCTCAAAAAAAAAAAAATGAAAAAACTACTCTCTCGATAAAAGGAATATGTTGTTGTGACCTTTGAATTTCAGCCAATGGGTGGTCATCACATGTATCATACCGCAGAGAGATTTTTAAAAAAAAAAAAAATAATAATAATAATTTAAAATAGTGTAAATTATTAAGTAGTGATTCTTTTTTTTTGGAGAGATTGACTTGATTTTTTTTTTTTTTTTTTTGTATCAGTCTCTTCGCCTTCATTCCAACTTTTTGTTTTGTGTTTTTGTTAAGGTTTTATCATTGACATTCGTTTTTTAAGTTTTTTTTTTTCCTTCTCCATTCTTAACGTATTTCAAGAATAAACAAACAAACAAACAAAAAAAGGGAAAGAAGAGAAAAAAAAAGGGACTGCCAATATTTTATTAATTCCCTTAAAAGGCATGTGTTTCTCGTGATCTTCTCTTTGATAAAACTGCTAGTTTTCAACTTCAGTTTAGTAGTTGTGCTGAACATTGAATTTTCCACATGAATGTCTTAGTTGCTGATTTCATGATTAAGTACACTTTCACTCCAAAAAAAAAAAAAAAAAAATAAGGAGAACAGTCACCCTCAAATTCTCTCTCTCTTTCCATTTCCGCTTAGCTGATGCTTTGTTGTGCTTGCCAGCAAACCTTTAACAATCAACCAAATAAGCAAAAAAAAAAAAAAAAAAGAAAACCACTTTTCCCTCTTTGACAGTGCGTAGTCAAAAAAAAAAAATAAGAAACCGAGAATCTATGGCTGTATGGGGGGCTTAGTAATTTTATTAAAAAAACAAACGAGTCCAAGCAACAAAAAAAAAAAAAGAAAAAAAAAAAAAAAAAAAAAGGAAGAATTAGTTAGCCCTCAGACTTAAGTCTTTGTGAGCATGAGAAAAACTTTTTTCTTTTTTTTTTTTTCATTCCTACTCCCATCTACTTCCTGAAAGACTCTGACAGAGCCCCCTGGAGCAGTAGTGCTTACTGCTGCTTCCCGAAGCGGATGTGAGATACGTTGCAATCGCTTTAGTATTCACATATCACTTTTATTGTTAGCGCTTGTGCATTTTCTGTTTTTTTTTCTGTTTTTTTTTTTTTTGTTGTTGAATCTACTTTTCACCGTAGTATCAAAAAAGAAAAAAAAAAGGGGGAGAAAAATAAATAAATCAAAGCTGCTGTTAGGAAGCAGCTTGTCTTCTGTACACAAAGTAGAAACTTACTGTCGCTGGTTATTTATTATAATTTTGTTAAGTCAAATACTGTTTAGGTACTCTTCCCTATTGGTCTTTCAATGATCTGTTCCTTTCCTCAAATTTTATGTCGTCAGTTCTTCTTTTTGACTGCCGCTTTCAACTAATTACTTTCTTTAGAATATGAGTGTTGTTGTGATTGGTTGATTTGAAGAATGGGAAAAAAAAAAAAAATTACATATTGAAAATTATTATTATTTGTTTTTCTTTTCTTTCAGGAATAGATAATTATTCACAATTCTACATGAAATCTGATACTTTTTTTTTCCTCTTGGTTTTTTTCTTATTTCTTGTTAATCATCTTTCACAGGCCGCACATGACTTTCTAAGTTCAATTGGTAGCAATGGTATTTGCAGTCTACGTGGCAGCTGATACGTATGGTCGTAAGGTAAATTTTGAACTGCAATTTTCTTGTAGACCAGACCTTGAGCAGCTCATTGCCAAAACAAAAAGCGTATTCGACAACGAGTTAATCAGATCAAAACCAGCATCTGCTGTGACTAAGATATTTAAACCACAAAAATGGCAATTATATGATGATGTGAATGAAGAATGGATTGCTTTGAGTAGAAATGACCAACTACAACATGGATGTCAAGTTTATGCCTTTCAACCTGAATGGCAATATGAAATACAAGAAGAGATTCCTGATCCGATACAGCCTCCTTCATTACTGTCATCGCCTTCTATCGGTAATTCAATTGTTGGTATTGAAAGATTGCTACCGGAAGTGGTGTCTCCTCAAAGTTATACTGACTCACCGTCACATGGTGAAAAAGTAGAATTTGTTTTTAGATCGCTAGATTCATTAGGAACTGGAATGATTGATTTTCAACATTTTTACAGCAATTTCAGTGCCTTGGGATTACCATTCTCAGCTACAATCACTTCAGAGTTATTTAAAAGAGTGGATACCAATAAAGATGGATACATAACAGAGACTGAATGGCAACGTTTTGGTGAACTCTATCCAACGTTACTTGACAGCTTAGTCTTTAGAATACGTGAGCATTCTATTGAACAAAGTCGAATTGAAAAAATACAACAACACAACGAACAGCTGCTGTCTCATAAAAGGACAGCAGCAGCGACAGAAGCAGCGTTGGAAGAAACTAAAAGAGCTGTTAAGGTTTTGGAAGGTAATTATTTAAGAAGCAAATCCAGTGTAGAGACTTCAACTCAGCTTTATGAATCTTTAACGAAATCTCTTGAAGCTGAGAACAGATCTCTTCAACAGAGTAAAGAAGAAGTTACTGTTCGGCTTTCTGAAGTTGATCTTTCTAAAGAACGTGCAGTTGTTGCTCAAGCAGAGCATCAGTCACAAATTATTGCTTGTTCTTCTGGAGAAGATCAACTTAAACTTCTGACAGCTAAAACTCTCGAAGCTGTCTCAGCAATGAATGATTCTACTTCTAAACAAGATAAACTTATATCAGATTTACACAGCTGTTCAGAAACCTTTCTCAAAGCGACTAACGAACTTAATCAACAACGAGATTGTTTGCAAGAGTCTTTAAACTTTGTTAGGGAAGCTTCCAACGGTATATTGGTATGTACTTTAACAGCTCATTAGTTCTTTTTTTTTAAAAAAATACGTAAACACTCAATCTTAATACAAACCACAACAGATTCATCAAGGCATTCTAGAAGCAGGTGACTCTGTTATAAACGAACTGTCAAATGCCGTTGCATCTCAGGAAGCAGCTTGTGAGGTATTTCTTGTTTCTTATTTTTTTTATTCTTATATTGAGATAGCACTTTTCTTAATGCGACCCATCCTAACAATCTGGTGTTGACATAGAGAGAAGGAAGGGTGTTTTGAGGTATAAGTAGAGCCTTCCACAGGTTTTTATGTTTTTGCCCTTTTATCTCTTTCCCCGTCGCAGTATTGCGACGGGGAAAGAGATAAAAGGGCAAAAACGATAATAGTCAGTACATCTGCCATCTTTGCACTTTTACTTATGAATGATCTTTGGGCTCTCAAAAAAGTTAGTGCTCGATTTCCAAGACTTTTCATCTCCTCTTGCAAGTGAAGACTGGCTGCTTTCTGCCACGCTCCGCTGGCATCCTTCAGTCAACCCAGAGATAGACTCGGGTATTGCAAGAGTGACCCATCGGCTATGGGTGGCCGGTCCTCTTCTGTCTCCAGGTATTCCATCTGCAGTGTGGACCAGGCCAATGAGTTACCGTCGCTCCGGCGTTACAGATCCCACCACTGTTTGTGAAGCCGATTGGTTCTAAGAGAGCCCACCTGCAGTCTTGCTTCCCGCTGACTACATAAGACAGTAGGTTCTCCCTTGGCGTCAGTTATCATTTTCCTTAGTGAGTACTGACAAAGACTAGTCGTGTGTGATATCAACAGACTGATGCATATCTAATTATAGTGGTTTTCTGAATTGAGTTAAGAAGCACAAAAATAAATAAAAAAAACAGGCTGCAGCAATTACCCTGAACAACGCAAGGAGGGAAGTCTCAGAAGAAGAGATTAACTTGCAATTCGTTCGCAGTGCAGAAACTGACGGTGCTCGGCAAGCTCATGAATGTCGTGTTGCTGCATCAGAGGCTGACTTAGCTTTGCGAGAAGAGGAGATATTTGCAAAGGAATTTAACGAACAACGCCTCCGCGCTGTTTCTAATGAAAGTGCAATCCTCTCGCAGGAAATACGTCTGCGTGAACAACGACTGGCATTGGAACAGAAGGTATGTCCGATACTTATAACTTCAGGTACATTGAATTGTAAATAAATCTTATCTTAAAAACAGGAAACCCGACTTCGAGCCGAGCATCGGGCTTTCCACGCCACGTCACCACCCTTGGCTGTTGGTTAGTAATAATGTTTTGAACTTTAGAACACACAAAGATGTTCTATTTTATTACAATAAACGATTCGACTTCGAAGGGTTGACTTAGTTGTCCCCTTTGCTGCTTCTGTTAACTGACGTTAGGCAGCACTAACTTACTACCCTCGTTCTTTGTGGTGTCTCAACGGAAACTAAAGAGAACGCGTTCTGTGTATCTGTAAATTATTTTCTTATATTCGTCTGTACGTTCGTTAGATATTCTGAGAGAAGGAACTTTTCTCCTCGGCTTTAATTTTTGTCCAAAAAGCCGTAGTTGTTTTTTTTTTCCCATTCACGTTTCCAGTTGCAATATGTGGTCAGGTCCAACAAATGGGTAACGACGCGACTGTATACTTTATGTACTTCACCTAAATAGAAATTAATGAATAGTTTGATTACGTTCTCATAACCAGACTTCTTATCCCCCCCCCGTTACTCCCTCGTAGAATATTTTATCAAAACATATGAAAAGAGTGAGTTTCTTACAAAGAAGAGCAGCCTCAAAGGTTGTTAATGACACTCAATACTTTAAGAAAGTATTAATTGCTAACAGAGGTGAGATCGCATGCAGAGTTATTGAAACATGTAGAAAATTAGGAATAAAGACTGTTGCTGTGTACAGTTCTGCTGACAGATACTCAAAGCACGTTTCCTTTGCGGATGAGTCGGTTTATGTGGGAACTGAACAAAGTAGAGACAGTTACCTCAGAATGGACAGACTTCTTCAGGCATGTACTGACACGGGAGCTGATTCAGTCCATCCTGGATATGGATTCTTGTCTGAGAACGCTGAGTTCAGCAAAGCCTTAGCAGCTCAAAATGTTGAATTCATTGGACCTACTGGTGAAGCTATTCAAGCAATGGGTGACAAGATCCAATCAAAGCTTCTCGCAAAGGGAGCAGGCGTCAGCTGTATTCCGGGTATCGACGGAGAAATTGCCACCAAGGAAGACATGTTCACTGCCGCTGAAGAAATCGGCTACCCAATTATGATAAAGGCATCAGCTGGTGGAGGTGGTAAGGGTCTTCGTATCGCATGGAACAAAGAAGAAGCTTCTGTTGAATGGGACGCAGCAAAGAGAGAAGCACTTTCATCATTTGGTGATGATCGTATGTTGGTAGAAAAATTCATCGACAACCCTCGTCATATTGAAATCCAAGTAATTGGTGACAAGTTGGGTAACATTCTTTACCTTCCAGAGAGAGAATGTTCAATTCAAAGAAGAAATCAGAAAGTTATTGAGGAAGCTCCTTCTCCATTTATTGATCCAGCAACTCGCCAGGCCATGGGTGAGCAGGCTGTTGCTCTCGCGAGATCAGTAAACTACCACACTGCTGGAACTGTTGAAATGCTTTGCGATGCAAACAAGAACTTCTACTTCTTAGAAATGAACACCCGTCTTCAGGTTGAGCACCCAATCACTGAAGAGATTACTGGACTTGATCTTGTTGAGCAAATGATTCGCGCGGCAAGAGGTCTTCCTCTATCAGTAACCCAAGACGAGATTAAGATTAATGGACACGCAACTGAGTGTCGTGTGTACGCTGAAGACCCTACCAAGAACTACGCTCCATCCATTGGTAGACTTAACAAGTACGTAGAACCTGTTGGTGAAGGTGTGAGAGTGGATTCAGGTATTATTGAAGGTTCTGAAATTAGTGTTTACTACGACCCGATGATCTGTAAGCTTATCACTCACGCTCCAACTCGTGATGAATGTATTAACAGAATGAACACAGCACTTGATCAATATGTTGTTAGAGGAGTTAAACATAATATCGCTTTACTCAGAGATATCTTAACGTGTGACAACTACCTTTCAGGAGATATCTCAACAAACTACTTACCTCTGGCTTACCCTGAAGGGTTCGCTGGACACGTTCTCACATCTGTTGAAGATACCACAGTAAGAGCTACAGCTGGTATCGTTCGTTTGATTATTGAAAACAGTCGTAAGATGAAACCAGTTCAATCAATTTCATACGTCACTGAACTCTCTGAAGAAAGCTCAAAGATTTCTGTTATTCGCAACACTGCTGAAAGCTTCTCCGTCACCGTTGATGGTACTGAGGTATGTAATGAGAAAGATGTCAAAGAGAAGTGTGACTTTATTATTATCAATTCAAAACAACACAAAAAACAGGTCGACGTTGCTAATGTTCAATGGGTTCCTCATTCATCTATCCTGAAGGCAGACGTGACCATCAACAACCAAACGAAGACTGAAATCATTCAGTTCCTTGGTGGTAACGAAATGAAGTACGAGCTTCAGTACATGGGTACACCATACTCGGTCAAGGTCATGACTGAGATGCAGGCAGACTTGTTCCCTGTGATGTATGTTATTGTTTTATTTTATATTTTACACAAATTGCTGCCAGAGCTGCTGAGTTGCACAAAAAACAACAAACAGGCCTCCTATCATCGAACTCGATACCTCAAAAATGCTTATCGCTCCTATGCCTGGACAGGTTGTATCTGTCGCTGTCAAGGAAGGAGACAGTGTGAACGCAGGAAGTGAGTTGCTTATTTTGGAAGCAATGAAAATGCAGCAATCTCTACTTTCAACGATCGATGGTGTCGTTAAGTCTGTAAACGTTAAGGCTGGAGAGACAATCGCTGATGAACAAATTCTTATCGAATTCGAATAAATGTACCCCAACCCTTTTTTGTATATTACTGATGTTTTAACCCTTTCTCTCTCTCTTTTTGGGGGACAACTTCAAAGTCTTTTGGATAAAAATGGGAATCGGGTTTAACGTCGGCTTGTGGGTGTTACAGAAAGAAGGGAAGGTAAACAAAGAAAAAAAAAAAAAAAAAAAAAAAACGTTATTTAGTAGTGGTACAAAGTTTTATTTTTTTTTTGGTCGCCACATTGAAGTTTTAATCAGATTTTTTCATTTTTTTTGACAACAACAAAAACAACAACAAAAAAAAACAACAAAAAACGAAGACAACGAAAAAAAAAAAAATAAAAAAAAAAAAATACAATTTTAAATAAGAAGAACTGTGCATCAACACGGACAATCACCAAGTGTGGGTTCGCATTGATGTGATGGTTTTGATATAACGTTGGCATTTGTTTGTTTTTGCCCTCTTTTTTATCTGTAGTGTAAAGCCCTCTTCTTTCATCTTTTTTTATTGTTCAACTGCTTGCTGATCTGCACGTCTGCTGGCGTTCTTTTCTGTCAGCTTAGAACATGAGGAAAGGGTGGAAGAGGGGGAAATGAAAAACAACGTGGCGCCAGCCAGGGAGAAAAAAAAAAAAAAAAAAAAAAAAAAACCTTCCGAATTTTTTTATTTGGTTTTCTTTTTATTTTCTGAAAGACTTCAATACGATCCGAAAGGAACGACAACCGAGTGGTTCTGAAAATGATTTTTTCACACTCTCAGGAACACCATACCACTGTCAGAATTCCAATAAAATGATCAACAGACGGTATTCCGATTCCGGTGCGCAGATAGTGCAAGCATACGCTGCAAAGAAAGCAGCTCAAATGGAGAGAGCAAAGCAACTTCGAATGGAACGAGAAAGAGAAAAGAAACCATCTTGCGATGATGCAAGCACACCAACTCCATCACCACCAGTATTATCTTTACACAGAAATAGTGTTCAGGGAGGGTTTTCAGGTGATTATTCCTCACCTGTTCCAACAGGGAGTGGTCTTAGCTCTACAATAAACAATCAATTAGGAGGTACGCTGCGTCATAAAACTGTTGAACCTGATTCTGTACAATCAGTTCTTGTTGGTGAATCAAGTCTATTAAAGGCTGTAGAAGTTTGTACTTTTTTTTTTTGGTATTCATATTGAAGATGTCTTTTTTTTTTTTTTTTAAAAACAAAACCATCACAGGCTGGTATAATCACACTCGATCAGTCAAAGAAACTATGGCAATCGTTTCAAAAGTATGGAAAAGATGCAGAAGGACATCAGATGCCTTCTTCAGGAGAGCATATTTCATCACACACAAAGATGGTAAGTTCAAAGACGCATAACGCACCTCAAGATAACTACGCACATCAGCAGCAACCACAGCAACAACAGGATGCATTGAGCAATCCTAATAGAATGCACTCTCAGCTACAAGATGCTCAGAGCCGTTCATATCAAAACGCTCCTCCATCAGCATTCGAAGACGACATCCACGCTAAGCCTGCGGTATGTTATTGTTAAACAAGTTGTTGTTTTTTTTAATTCAAAGGTCTGATTCAAAAAAAAAAAAAAAATTACAGGTTGCTGACGATGGTTGGAATATGGATACGGAAATCACTTATAGGGAACCAGAAGATGACAGTGCATTCATAAATAAATGCACCACTAAGAGTACACCTTCTAGACCATATCAACAGGGAAGAGTAAGAGTACCACGTGATGATAAACCAGAATGGAATAGTGCCGATACCATGCCAGTTATGGATGAGCCTTCCCCTCCTCAGATTCCTGTTAGAAAAGTTGCTCCGAAATCAACAAAACCTGCGAGTCGTAAAACCGTAGGTAAGCCACAGAGACCAACACCAGCACCTGTACCTGCACCGGAGCCTGAGTCGATGTACGAAAGAGACTCGTACTCAAGTGCTCAATATTCATCACAACCTCACTGTCCAGATCCATCTGCTCAAGTTGAATCTTTCTCAGCAGGTAATGATCAAGATCGCTTTGAAGAAGAACTAATGAACGCGCAAAGTGAGCAGCAGTATCCTTGTGGAAATGTATGGAAGATATTGTTTTCTTTTTCCTCCATTCTCCTTCTTGTCTAATCGTATACAACAATAAATAACAAACTAACAGTGTGGACGTTCATTCAGGTCATCAGTTCTAAAGAGACACGCGAAGACTTGTGGATCACAAAAAGCAAGAAGAGTATTCGATACAAGTAAACAACGTGAATTAGATGACCAGCAATTAGTTATGAAACCAGACACCAGAAAGACATCCGCAGCAACAGCAGCTGCGGCAACGGCAAAAGCATCAAAATGGAAACAACAACATGCTGCATTTCAAGCAGCCATGAAGAATAATAGAATCGCTAGTCAAGTCGAAAGTGGTAAGTTACCCGCATCAGCCTTAGCATCGATACCCGAACCAGTTGATACGAGGGTACCCTGTCAACATTGTGGTAGAAAGTTTGCACCTGACGTCGCAGATAGGCATATTCCAAAATGTAAAAACATTCTCGCTAATAAACCTAAAAATATGCGTCGATTCTAAAACCACTATTAAAGCCAAAGTGTTTGTTGTAAACTTTGCTTCTCTTTGAAGCAGCCTTTGATGTTAAATCGGTTTTCCTTTTGGAACGATTTCGTACTTTTTTTTTTTAATTTCCCTATTTTTTTATTATACGGTTTATTTTGGAATTGGTGTTTCGATCCCTGTCTCTTATGCCACTTCTCTTCACTTTAGATAGCCCCCTAGCCATGTGTGAAGACTCTCATCGTTTTTGTTTTCTTTGGATAACACAATCTTTTTTTTTGTGATAACAGTAAGTGACTTAGAGTTGTTTTCCGTTACTGCACTATATATAACTGTTTTTTATTGGTTACTGACTTGGTTATGAAATTCGGATGAGAGTTTGTTATTGCTTGTGCGTGGGTTGCTTTTCCTTATTTTAGAATCCTTTTTTTTTTTTTCCCTCTTTTTTTAATTATTATTTTTCACCCTATCCCTGTTACTTTTCTGGAATTTTTTTTTAAGAAGGAAAAAAAAAAAACAAACAAACGAACAAACAAACAAATATAAAAAATCCAGTAGGCTTTTTTCATTTTTGCTTATACCTGTGTTTTTTATTTAGAGAGTTTTTTCTTTTTTTCATCCACGGTCCCTACCCGACTACATTCGGTGTAGTTTTTTTTTTTTACTTTTTTTTTTTTCAAAATACACCGTAAACATTGTGCTGGCATTTTAAAGTGAGAATCAAAAGGAATCAGCAGCCATTACCCTCCTAGATTGTTCTTTTGTTGTCTCTGACCAGTCAGAAAAAAAAAAAAAAAATAGAATAAACAGGCTCTTTACCACCTTAATAAAGTGCCTCCCACATAGAGGTGGTTACCCTGCTGCAAAGTGGTGATTTTTGAACGGGTTTCGGAGCAGCTTTGCTGCTATATGTTTGTGTAGTTTGTGTCGTACGTTCTTTTTTTTTTTTTCATACATTTTAAACAGCATTACAAGCAGACGGTTAATTATTATTATTAATTTTTCCAACACAAAAAAATAAAATCATCTCGTAACCAGGCACCAGGTTCAATTTTAAAAAAAAAAAAAAAAGAAACAAAATGACAGACTGCCCAGTATCACAATTATTACAAGAAATCCATAATGGAGCACCGTGGATTACCGACTTGGGAACAATAGCCGTAGATCCGCCCGATGAATTCATAAAATATAGTAAAGACTGGGATGGGGATTCACCAGTCTTTGAGGAAACATTTGTCAATGTAATTATTGATATTGATGAAGAAATGAAAAGAGTAGTTTCCGGGGGAAGATGTTTAAAATTGAGGTCACTTAAGATAGAGAAATTTTTAAAATCGATATTTCATAAAATAATTGAAAGCTCACCAGTTGAAGTAACCCTCGAAAAGTTTGACATGACTCACTGCCACATGATGGTCAGTGACGAGGATTGTACTCTTGTTTTCCACGCAAAGGAATTTCCCATTGAGTACAGACATTCTACGACATCACCCGTACTACCAGTGGGTCATCCTTCCATGGGAGGTCAGTATGATCCTCGTTCTGGTACCAGTTATTCCGTTAAGGATCCAAGTTTTCATTTGAGAAATTACATCTACACCCTCTCGTCTAATAAAGTTTATTTGTTGGATCCAAAGAATGAGGAATTCATGTCGTCAAAATCCCTCAGTTCGATTCTCGTTAAAAATGAATTTTGTACTTTAGACGAGAGAAAATTCGGATCAATCGTTGGAGACATAAACCTGTTACCTCGGTATGGGATTTTGTTTTCTCCGAGAGCCGCATATTCTTTAAAAACATCAGCAGAAAGTTTAATCCACAAGATAGCACACACCGCTTCTCACAGCAGTGAGACTGATATTTCGCAATGCGGAGAACACCAACAACATATAATTAGAACACTTCAGCCTCAAACTATCAAAAGACCGACTTCAACGGACTTAGTAGCTGACCTAACAGAGACGATCGAAAAGGCTGATGTCAGGGAACTGCGAAAATTTATTGGTAAGGGTGATACAGGATCGTATCATGGAACGTTTTCTACTCTGGAAAAAATGGTTCATTCTGCTTTAAAAAAAAAATGTGGTCGAATTGAACAGCAACACGAGTCTCATGTTGAAGAGCTAACAGGAAAAGGAATACTAAAACAACATGCTGAGCAGTATTTGGAATTGACTGCATCACAGCATGGGTCGTCAGCTTTTAGGGCAATGCAAGTACTAGAGGTTGTTCATCCTGAATATAGAAGTTTAATTAATAAGGAAGAGTTCGGAACTAAAGCGTATTCCTCTAGCATTGCCATAACTGTTTGTAATCATGTTTTTCATGCGTCGTCAGCTCTTGCCGCACTTACACTGTACGAAGATCCAGCGAATGATGTTACCCTAGCCGCTGCTTGTAAAGAAGCAGTTGAAATACAAGAGGAAAAGACAAGAGAACTGATTCGAGTGGCTGCCGCCAAGCAGCAGCAGCAGCAACAACAACAACATCAACAAGATGACTAACCGTTTTTTTCTTTTCTTCTCTCCTTATGCGTGCCGCAGGCTAGCTTTTTCCGGACGCTTATTTTGACAGATTTATTTACCCTATCCCTGTTAATGGTTTTAGTTTTTGCACCGACATAGTCAGAGAAGAAACTATTTCAAATTGAAAACTGATATTTCTTATAAGAAATTATGACTTATTCTCCCCCACATTTGCGACAGGATCCTGTCTGCGTTCAATGATAGTCTGAATGGTTTTATTCATTTTAAATGGTCAGTGGCAAATGGAAATGATAAGGAGAAACCAAACCAACTTAAATCAGTGAAAAAAAGCAAGAACCTGTATAATAATATTCCGTTATCAGTTTTTTTATTTTTATTTATCAATTCAGCTTTAATAATAATAAAAAAATGGGTCGTATCGCAGGTGTACCAAATGACATGCTGAACGCTTTGGGTCTCGACTTTGGACATGCCAGGCACGATCCATACAAAAGAGATAGCGTGCGAGAGGCTCAGATGAAAATGAGAGATGCAGCATGGAAGAACAAATGGGATATATACTGTGACAGGACAGGTTATTCAAGGAATCCAGAGATGTTAACGACGGATATGATTGTTGGTGCGACTGCACATGTAGAAAAAGAAACTTTAATTAATTACGCGTTGGAACTTTTAGCGATGGCAACACCAGAACAGATAGTCGAACTAAACTCCGCAGTTGGATTCACTGTAGTCAGTCCTGCTGAGAAAGAGCTACTCGATAATGTTCAGAGTGTCATCGCTTCGTCTTCTGTATTCAGAAAACGACGTAATTCTGAAGTACTACTCGACCAGAGCAGTCAATGTGGAGCAAATGTCAATTCTCACATCTGTAATGCAGTTCATAATAGTTATCAGACTCAACCTGTTGTAAGGAATGAAATCAAGCGTAAAAAAGTAAAAGGAACTCGCAATGAGCTTCCAGTACATCACGCGGAGACTTCTGATGTACGGCAATGCAGAAAAGGTCACATCTTATCACAAGGGCCCTTACATATTGATACTTTAACAGATGAATCTATCGTGACATGTGTTGGATGTGGTGCTCTTGACCAACCACAATTCCACCACTGTCAACACTGCCTATACAGTCTCTGTGAGATGTGTTTAGGTGTGAGAGTTATTGGTGAGGTATGCTTATTCTTCTTGATTATTGTGTTTTCGGTAAGTCAGGATCTATTTCCACAACACAACAACAACAGGTTCCTGTTCCACCTGAACACGTAGGACTTATCATAGGAAGAGGTGGTTGTAATTTACAACGGCTCCAAAAAGTTGTAACGACAGTCGTATTTAAAGTACCAAAAAAGGAGGTATGATCATATTATAAATTTTTGGTAAAATGGCGATTTCATGCAAAAAAAAAAAAAACAGCTTAAAAAAACAAACAAACACTCAGGATCCTCCAGACTCACCAGTTAGGGTAATTGGTCCCCCAGAAGATATAGAAAGAGGCAAGGCTGCTGTTATTGAATTGTTGGAGTCGAATTTATTTTCAAAAAGGTGGCATGAATCGGTTTGTTTTTTTTTTGTTATTTTAGATTTTTTAAACTTTTTGTTTTTTTGTTTCTAAATTATACAACATAAAACAGGGATACAAGAGAGGTGATCGTGTAGTCATCACTGGCATGAAAAGCAAAGGTGCGATGGAACTAAATGGTAAGCAAGGCATCATAACAGGATTTGAAGGGGAGTTAGAAGCAAGCGGGAGAATAGTCGTTCGCATGTCCGAGGAACGCCTTGGAGAAAGGTGTATTAAACTCCAAAATTTACAGCTTCCTTGTATGAATGTCTGAGATTACTTTTTTTTTTTTTTTTTGTCTTATCTGTTTATTTCTTAACCTTTTCCTGAAGAATAAGTAGCTAATTGCTGTGGGCAGTGTTTTGGTTTTCACTAAAAACGCTTTTTTTTTTTTTTTTTTTTATGTAATTAAATGTGTGTGAAATTGAGAAAAAGAAAAGAAATCCCATTTTTCATTTACATCGTTATCTGGAGTACATTATTTTTACCATCTCTTTTTTTTTCCCCTCTCTCTTCCTCTCTAAATAGGCTTTTATTAAAAAAAAAAAAAGTTTATTTTTTTTTAATTGGTAACACGTCGTCTGTTTGGTTTTTTTAAAAAAATTAATTAATTACACACCCTCTAATTTGTTTATTTTATTTATTTATTTTCTTTTTTCTTTTTATTATTACTACCAAGGCAGACGTGTTATTTCGTATTATTTTTTTTCGTTTGGTATTCAATATTTTATTTAAAGTGATTTATTTTAAATTTTTTTTTTTAAAAAGTTTTTTTTTTTTTAAAAACAGGAATACCAATACTGCTCTCATGATGATGAACTCTTGTCGTGTGGCATCACAGAGTGACTTTTCTGTGATGGTCGTTAATTCTATTTCTCAGGAGGGGGAAAAAAAAAAAAAAAAAAAAAAAAAAAAAAAAGTAACACAACAAAACCAATGGCGGTTAGAATACTGACGTCGATGATGTTTGTTGGTCTTTCTCAGGTATTTTTTTTTTTTTTTTTTTTTTTTTTTTTTGTGAGATTACAAGTTTTGAAATTGTAGGATCATTGTTACCAATAACAAACACAGGGAGAAGTACCAGCACCTACACCAACTTATGCAATTGATAATTGGGTGCTTAACAACTCAAGTGTGATTGAAGCTGAAAGTCTTTCAGCTGACGTGACTCAGATACCTTGCGGAGGTAGTGATTCGCAAGAAACCAGTATTGTATCACAGGTGCTTAGCTTTTTACAATCGAGCAAGGATGTCTCGCCCTAGGTAGTTTTTTTTTTTTTTTTTTTGTAGACGGAAATCTGTTTCTGTATTTCACGTGAATTTCATTCTGTTTTTTATTTTTATATATTTTTTTAATTTTTTTGATAATTCCTTTACTGACTTTTAATCCTCTTCTTTTTTTTTTCTCTTTTTTTTAAAATTAAAATAGTAGTACATTTCATATTTTCAAAAAAAAAAAAAAAAAAAAAAAACTCACTTTCTGAGTGAATCTAACTAGCAACCGAATACTATCGCCCAACATATGTCAGCGACTTGTTAACATAGCCGCTTGAATGGCGATGATACACATGACTTGAATTAACTTTTCTAAGAGAGTGTTAATTTATTGCTCAAATCAATCAAAAAAAAAAAAAAAAAAAAAAAAATAGTCTATTTAAGCTTAAATTCAGAACGACACATTTTTGCTCTTTTTTTAAAGTTTTTTTTTAATATTTTTATTATTATTATTATTCTACAAAACGAAGAAGCTACTCAGACTAAGAGCTGCTATTTATTATGTCAAGTTATCTTGTGTCCATGTGCGGCAGTAATTACTGTTTGCGATCACACGAAATATAAGGCTTCTGAATGGTTTTTGTTTTTTGTTCTGAAAGTGAAAGACTAAACAGCCATCGCAGCTACGAAGGCTTCTCCGGGTTGCTGTGGGTGGCATTATCGAACGTTTTTTTTTTTTTTTTTTTTTTTTTTTAAATTTTGGCTGACCACATTTGGCAGAAACTGCCAAATGTTGGGTCGTGTGTCCAAATAAAACGTGTTACGTTTTTTTCAATAGAAAAAAAGAAAAAAAAAAAAAAGGGAATCTTTTTATACAAATTAATGTGGAGGAACGTTCACTTCTGTGTCCGGATTGTTATGTTTTCTTCTTTCCGTTTTTTTTTTTGGTGTTTTTGTGTTTGGATTAAAAAAAAAAAAAAAAAAAGCAGTTTCCCTGAACTTGGCTTCTGTTCTACATGACGACACTGCAGACTATTTATATCAGTTTTTTTTTGATGTGACCAAGCGAAATAAAAAAAATAATAATAATTTTTAGTTATTTCCCCTTTCATGTTATTGTTTTTTTCAATTAAAAAAAAATTACTACAATTTTTTTTTTTTATATTATTATTATTTGAATCCTCTATTTTGAAGTCTTTGAGTGATTGTGTAGCTATCTTCGCACATCTGGACGGAGAAATGTGTTTTGTATGACATCTCTTATTTACAACGTTTCCATTAGAACAGAAGTGTTCTTCATGTCAAGTTCGTTTAAGTTGCCAACATCTCTGTGATTTTCTTTTCCTCCCAGTGTGTTGCCCAGAATGAGTTAATACGAGACGTTGTTTTTCTTAACCAACAATCCAATCTTTGGCTTTGGTGTGCAGGGACACTGCTCTATAAGGGGCGGAGTGGTTTTTTTTTTTTTTAAAAAAAAAAAAAACTTATCTGTCTCTCTCGACCTACCCGACTTATTTTTTTTTTGTCCTTTCCTTTCCAAATAGTATTTTTTTTTATATTTTTTTTATATAATTCTGTTTTTTGTGTTTTCTTTTTTTTATTTTATATTGCTAATTATAATAACACGTTGCTGCATCAATACGATGGGGGTTGTGATAATTATAATATTTCTCTGTTAGTTGTTTTCGTTAGGCTTGAATCTTGCTACTAGTTTTCCCTTTGAACGCAGTGAAAGATATTAACTTTTTAAATTCAGACTATTTTAATATTGTTTGTGCTTTAATGCAGCGTACATCGGTCCGACGCAGTTATGACCATAAACTGACTGTCATCTTACCTGAACTTTTTGTTTTCATTTCTTGCTGAATGACATGGCTTACGTGCTGCCCAATTTTTATGGTACTTTTATAAAGCTTTTCAGTAAGCCCACAGTACAATTATAATGCTTTGGACAACTGGGGGGTGAACGATCCTCGGGGGTACTCCGGGGTTTCTACTTCTTTCGTGGTATGTGGGCATATGGCACGTATGGTCGTATTATAAAGAAAGATGCTGTGCATGGAATAAAAAAAATTTATTTCCACTCCACAGATCATTTCCCTTTTACTTTCCTTAGTTGTTTTCAACCTGTTAGCTTCTGGGCAATGTGGGAGTAGATCACTTCCAGCCGAAGCTGTAAAACTACAATCTTCGCGATTGGTGTCCTTACTGGTGCGGGCTACCCAGACCCCTCGTAGTGGTTAGTTTTGTATTATACTAACTAACTCACATTCTAGCTAACTACATGCTCTGTGGGTTGCCCCCTTTGAATCCAGTTATGATGATTCATGTCCAATTTATTGTTGCGTTTTAACCTTGATTTATTTATCCAAGTCCCCCCCCCCCTTTTTTTTTTTAAATTTTTTAATGAAGTTTTTTTTTGTTCTATCTTTCTGTCTAAATAAATTGGTTCATTGACTGAGTGGCAGTCAGCGAATAGGTTTCGAAGAATTGCAGTTTCAATCCGCAATAAATGAACTTCTTTAGACTTGCTCTAAAGAAGTTCATTTATTGCGGCTCTACGAGGTTGTTCAGTGAAAATAGGAAATTTAAATCTCAGCTTTATCTATTTTTTTTCCTCTTTTCCCCCCCCCCCCTAGGGGGGGGTACAAGCATCGATTTTACGGAGATTTTGGGCACTTTCGGTTTTTTTCCGGAGAACAAGTTTTTTGTGCACCTAAATTATGAGAACTGCAACATATACCCCAAAAATGGGGATCGCGATCCAAAGAAACAGTTCTTCGGCACTTTAGAGCAAGTCTTTGAAAAATCTCAAAAAGTGTGGACCGTGTGGTACCTGAGGGGGGTGAAAACAAGGGGTGTGTTAGGAGGGCTCACAAAAATTACGAGTAATTCCGTGCATTGAGCAATCCATAACCAGGGTTTCCCTCTGAGTTGAGTGGGGAATGAAATGGGAACTCAATTTTTATTTTTATCGACCTGATTTGAACCTTAATTATATGCTACACGAGACCCGGCGTGTTAATTCCCCCTTGTCCGATGTTTAGGCTACTGGCCTTCTCTTGAACATCCCATGTGCTCAGGTTTCGAAATTCGGCCCAAAGCTGTGCTTCTTTCTGTACAAGATAGACAGAGGACCAATCCTTGGATGCGGATGGCAGATTAGCATTAGGCCTTGCTGTCTAGAGGTCTTTCCCGTGAGGACGGAGTGGTACGTTCAGCCCCTGTGGCGCCTCCTGTTGTGCTTGTTCTTGCCAATCTGAAGAGGGTCGGTGGTCCTGCGTTGATGTGGTAGCCATTGGAAGCCCGTGTGCCTCTGGAATATGTTGTACGTTATCAGTAGGGCAACATTCACGCCACTGGTTCCATCAGTTGACCAAGAACTATCAACAACACTGAATAACCTCCCCATCCCTTGAGGGGTGCAGGATGACAACGAACGCCACGGTTGTTAGCTTCATCCCACGAGCACGACGGGCACTAGAGGAAGTATCATGCTGCAGCGATGTGACGGAGGGTGAGGAGGAAGCTGCTGCTTCAAGAAGTCAGGTCACCGACAGATCACCTGTGAATTAACAAGTCGGACTGTCCTTCGAGATATAATTGGTGACTTCGACCCGCTTCCCTTCTGTCTGCGCACCCACGATAGCTTCAACTATGTCCCTCACTCAGGACTTAGTTGGATGTCTCTGCGCCGATCCCTTCTTGCCGCAATATCTGCAGTGTTGTTACGACTCCAAGACTCCAGGAGTATATCCCCCTCGTTCGGGTACAGTTGCAAGCGGGTGTGTCTTTCGTACTTCTTCGTATGCCGCATGTACTGGAGTGTCTTGCATGCCCTGCTGGTGAGTATGGTTGGGTCTTAAGTGATGCCTTGAACGGCTTTTTGGATGGGGCATGTTGGCCTATGTCGCTGCTGCTTATCTATGGCACTACTATTTGAGGCACTACCACTACAGCTGTCTTCAGGCTTATCCCTGTTTGGGGTACAGACGTGGCGCTTTGTCTATTCTGTGAGCCTTCTGTGACCACGATTCAGATACTGGACGTTTTTGGACCCCTTTCTCACGCGTATCTTGCTTCTGACTGTCCAAGTGCTGTTGAGTGACTTCAGGGATGTCTCGGGAGGTGTTTTCATGCACTCTGGGATCAATGCTCTCCTCCGCAGAATGACTTTGTGAGTTGCCCTGCAGAACATCGTTTTCAGCTGCGTTATCTGCCCGTGAGCCTCGTGGCCTCAAGCATGGCCGGGCGAGAGCGATGCTCTCTTTCGTGGTGTGTTCTTGAGGTGGAAACTGATACGGAAATGGTATATTAGCAAACTGCGCATACAGGGGCACACCAAGACTCACCTCTTCTCATTGTAAAAAAAAATTATTTGAAGGTGCATTTCACAGGCCTCAAAATTGGACCCCCAGGTACCACACGGTCCACACTTTTTGAGATTTTTCATTCCTTTGCCGAAATCAGCCAAATCGAGGTTTTTTCGGCCCCGAAATCACATTTTTGGGGGTTCTGATGGGGTCCTGGGTATTTTTTGCCCTCGGGAAGGTTATATTTACCAAAATTCGGAAAAAGTACTTTATCGACAGCTTGTACCCCCCCCTACCCCCCCCCCCCCCCCTTTCTATAAATAAATTCCCCTTGTCAGGATCACTTAAGAGGCCCCCCTCGTGCTGCCCTCTTGTAAAATCATAACAAACATTACCTGTTTATGTTGCAGCAGGTTATTACCCGTCACTCATGATATACAACAGCGGTGTATATTCTATTTGCTAGTTACTACATCTTCTTGTGTGTGTGTTGTGCGTTGTATTGGAATTTAGTCTAGCATATCTTTACTGTTTTTTATTCTATCAAAACTTAACACGAAGAGAGAGAGAGAGAGAGAGAGCAACGTGTACTTCCTCTGAGTTCATTACATCAACGTCTGATATTTGTGGCGTCCACAACTATAATTCTCTCGGGGTTGGTGTTTGAGATGCTTGCTCGTTTCTGTATTCGTGTATATTTAAAAGTTGCAGTTCCCCCCCTTCTGTTTAATATTTCTCTTCTTATATCTATTTAACAACATGAGGGACTAAGTTAACTGAACTCGCTGCTCAGGATGATCTGTTTGCGATCTGCTTAATACGTTCGCTTCCCAATCCACAGTGAGTACTGCACTTGGCATCCCTTTGTATTCTCTTTTCCTTTTTCATAATACACTTTTCATAAGCAACAATTTAACTCTTTTTTTTTTCTTTTCTTCTTTGATCCTCCTTGCTGTCTGGGAAAGGAAAAACCATTGCCTGTTGAAACACTCTGCTAACGTGTCTCTCTTAGGTATCTCGTGAGAGGATGCGTTGCTTCCTCGTGGATTCCTACGGGATGTCTTTTTACAGATATTCTTGGCGATACTTATTTCGTTAATTGTGACGATTTCTTTTTCCTGTTCCCATTCCTCCCTTTCAGATTCTTATCGTATACAGTTTTTATGAATTATTGGTTCACAAAAGTAATAAAATACTACTCTCCGTGAAGAGAAGGATGCAGGACGGATATTCGTTTGTTGCTTTCATATTGCGATTCGCTTTTTTTATTTGATTTGAGAACCTTGGAATTTGCTAAGGTTTGTTAATATCTTGTTGTGTGATGAGATGGGATGGAATGGGTTGGCATATTGATCATATTCTTTTGAAGCAAACTATTGTTTGCAGGGCGATGGTTCTCTTTTGTGTTTTTTTTTGACTGTGATTTGTTGGAATTTTTTTTCGACTTTGGAGGGTGGTTGTTGAACGATAACTTAATTAAAAAAAAAAAAAAAAAAATTGAGTATATCATCGGAATTAACACGTTTTATTCTTTTTACAGAAATTGATTAATATGAAGAAAATCTTGTGAGATAGAGATCCCAATGTCGTCTATTGAAGAACGTATCCAACAAGCAGAGCAATTCCTAAATAAGCTGCCTTCAAAACTTGTTACCCTACGTCATCATGAGTACGTTTGATTATTTTTCTTTTTTTTTATATATAACAATAACAACACTGATATTCATTAATGTTTCAGTCGATGCTACTTCAACAACATCTGTTACTGTGAGTTACCCTCCTTAGAGGAGCACTCATAATATACAGTAACGTTGGATTATATAACAAATTAATTTGACTGATAACCAATAATACCTAAATTAGACATTAATGATTCTAACTACATTAGGCAAACGCGATGAGTACGGACAGGCCTGACACCGCGGTGTCCCCCTTGCTTTCTTCGCTGAAGAGGGCTGGGTAAGGGGAATGGTCCAAAGAACGATTATTTAATCAGCCCGATTGTCCTCACGAACTTTTGCATTCGATTGAATTTTCCCGCCCTCTCCCCTTCTTTTGACTGATAAACATTAATACTAACTAACTACATTACAACAAAAACAGATCAATTTCGATACATGAAATTCATTCAAAAGAAGAAATCAACAGTCTGAAAGAATCAATTACGTCAATAGAAAACATGCTTTATGCTGTGGTGTCTTCAAAGTGTGATCACGGGCTGTTAGAACGTTATGAAAAACAATTTAGTCGGATGTTCAGTCGAAATTTTGGATTGTGTGAAACCGTCGACAGCTTTTTTGACATAGAAATGGTCGCCTTAAAAAGAAATCTCCCGGAGTGGAGTTACTTTAAGGCGCTTTTTCCTATGGAAACTTTCTACAAACATAGAGACCAACCAACGTCTGAAAGGCTATGCGGAGATTCGTTTTGTTTATTGGTATGTTTTTTATATTATTTCGTTATTGGTGTTTTTCCTTCTCACTTTTTTTGAGTTTTGAAAACAATATTTTAAAAAAAAAAAAAAAAAAAAAAAAAAAAGTCTACACTCATAAAATCACATTTACACGACCTTCACTCATTCGTGTCGTCATTGCGAGACGATTAAGGAAATATTATTATTATTGTTATCTTACCATCCTTGGTAAGTACCTTCCATGCGATTAATTTTTTTTTTTTCTCCTTTTCTGAATATCACTCAAAGTGAGGACCCCTTAACGATAATTTTACTAAACAGCCAATGAAATAAAATGGACATCAGGGGTATTCCCCCATCTGTGGCCTTGGAAACGGCAGTTCTGGGTATCGAACTTGCGGAAAAGTATGCGGCAGTTCACAGCTGCCACGAAGAAGATTTTTTTGTGAAGAATCCATTGGAAGGTTTAAGCGACTTACTATCAGAAAGTAGCAGTCTTCGAATAGACGATTTAATTAATCTTAGAGAGGAGTCATGTGAAGGAACTTTACTTAAATTTTTAAAAGAAGTAGAGAGTGCTTCATTGCAGAGACAACCGTTGTCGGTGAGTACACCATCGGTGAAGACGCGGAAGGGATTTACTCCAAAGAAGCATCATGAGGCTCACAGATTTGAGAAACTACTTTCAATGATATCAAAGAAGAATACTATCGCAATAAACTTTGGAGAAGGAGCAGGTCACCTGACAGAAGTACTAGCCGAGAGTGGATGTGTGAGAGCAATATGTGGGTTTGATTGTGATGCTTCTCTCACAGAAGCCAGCAACTCTCGACAATATCATCCATCAACACCAGTAGAAGCTGTCACTTGTCGGGTTGACCATTCTTTAAATTCAAGTTACTATGCTAAACTTATTAATGATTGTGAGAATTTTAATTTTTCAGTTTCATCAAATCTGGAGGAGTGTGCCTTCATCGGTCTTCACACCTGCGGTGATTTAGGAAGCAGTATTACATCTGCTTTTATCCAGTCTGATGCTGAAGCACTTCTGATTGTACCTTGTTGTTATCATGCGTTGACTGAAAAGGGATTTCCGATGAGTAAATTTTTAAAGTCTCATTCTGTTTTATTAAATGATACTTCAAAGAGACTTGCTTGTACACCAGCTGATCGTTGGTCTTCACAGATGACGTCAGATCAGCTACCTCTTTATAGATTTCGTTATTTTAGAGCAGTTTTATCATCGATTGTACACCCTAGAAGAATATCACCCGGAAAGGCACTTCTTAGAAAGTTGTCCAAACAAAATGATTTGACCTTAACGAAGTACATTGGTCAGGTATTGAATGCAGCTGGGGTATGTTTTTCCTGACGAAAACCTTCTTTTCATTAAACAGATTTCTATTATAAATACCAAAACAGGACTCAGCTGATTCGATTCAGGCAATACTTTCAAGCGCAACCATCATTGATTCGAAGGAAAACTTTCATGAATTCCTCACATTTGTCTCTATTCGTCGTTGTCTAAGCTCTCCCTTAGAGACACTTATTAATATTGATCGATTACTTTACTTGTCGGAAAGTGTTGATAGTTGTTTTCTTGTTCCTCTGTTCGATCCTGAAATATCACCGAGACACTATGCTATATTAGCAACGAGATAAGAAAAAAACTTCAAGTTCGAATCCTGTACCTGTTCATTTATTGAATGCGCAACACAGCAACCTAACCTGCTGATTATCTGCGGCATCAGTTCTATTTCCATTCGTGTGAGTTTAATGTTGCTATTGTCATATATTATTTTATCCCCCCTTTTTGTATAGGAATAAGTGTTGTATCGCAGTAGTGTGCTCTGCTAATAGAATCCTTCTCACAGTAATCCATAATAAATATGCTCATAAGGTACCCCCCGCTGAGCTTACCATGTTAGCTGGGAGGGTGCTTAGGACTACACCATATTTATGCACCGCCTTTTCGCGAAGCATTCCTGATGGAGAGACTGCAGATATATTAAGAAAATATGCAAAAAAGGTATGCTCGACCCTTTTTTTTTTTTGTTATGTCAGCAAGACGAGAAGAAAATACCAACAACTCCACTAGTCTAAAGGCATAGGAAACACTATCGGAACGGGTAACCATAATGAAGCTGTCCGATTATTGGCACAAGTCCATGCTGAAGTAGAGAGGTTAAGAAGTAACAACTACGCACTTGGTGCTAGGTCATACCGAGAGCTGATACGAGTTTCTTTCAATCTTGGAAAACACACTTCCCTATATGACACTTATACTGACATGTTGAAGAGAGGGGTCAAGCCAAGCTCGGATACAATGCTGTTGGTTATTTCTGATTTCGCAAAAACTGGTCGCGCAGATGAATGTCTAAAAGCTGTAGCGAGCCTTCTGAAATATAAACTAAAAAATGATGATATTCTTAAAGCTTTTACGGGACTACTTCGTTTGTATGGTGGTCAGGGCGATGAGGTTTGTTGTTATTTCTATTTGTTCACCCCCGAGGAAGTTATTGATACGATCTGTTGGGACAGTCACCTTCAGAACTCTCTTCTGTTGTAAGTGTGTTATTCAGCCTTGATTGCCTCATGGTATCTCCCAAATGACTGCGAAATTCTCAAAAAAGAACTAACATAACAGACGAGTTCATTCGCCTTACTGAAAACTCTGAAAGAGAAACGAATAAAACCTGACGCATCATTCATGAATAGTCTCCTTGAAACTTGTCGTACAAAGGAACGAGCTATTGAAGTTCTCGGAACGATGAGAAAAGTATGTCTCTTCACGATGACCTCTCGATTGTGTAAAATACGACAATCTTGTTATTATTAATTACAGATGAGGATACCCTTTACTACTCATACCTATCGAGGTTTTATGTCTTATTGTGATGCTGAAACCGCTAAGGCTGTTTTCAAAGATATGCAACAACACGGAATCAAACCAACTTGTCACACCTACGGAGCTCTTCTTGACTCTGAGAGGAGAGCAGGGAACTTATCTGGGATGTTGAAGGTTATTGAGATGTGTATTAATGACGGATTACAATTCGATTCTATGATGTGCACTTCATGCCTTTGTGGAATAGAAGAAATCACTGCTAAGAATCCCAATAAGATAAGAAAATACATCGTCATAGCTGAGAAGCTGTATGAGCTTTCTCGAAGACATAAGGTTTTTTTTTTTTTAAAACTTTTTTTTTTTTTTTTCTTCTTTTACTATTTTGTGAGCTTAGCTTTACACGAAAAGAAAAAAATTAAAACTGCTCATCACAACCACAAATAGAGTGCCTGCTCCAGGTCGTTAGAAAGTATGTTCAAGCTCTACTTTATGGTTAATGATGTTGATGCTGCAGACAGGTGTTGGGACCAACTTGCCGCAGATAGAATCTACCCTTCTGCGAATGTTTGCAAGGTATGGTTATCACTTTTTCGTAGGGTAGTCCATTTTTCGTAAACACCTTTCTTCTTAAATTTCTTACAAAAAAATAAATTCATGAGAAAGGAATCAACACACCCAGTACTACTCACAATTCGGGGAGCATACAACTATGAGGATAAGGGGGAGTCGAACAAGAAAGAAGCAGCGTTTTGGACAATCTGTTTTTGGGAAATATCCTCTGCAGGGTACATTTGAGACAAGCTCATAGAGCTTTTATTGTAGCACTTTATTGAAATTATTTCCTTTTTCGATTACGTCATCTTTTATATATTTTTCACCTCAGTGTTGGTACTTAACCATGGCAACAGATCGTTTATATTTGTTGTGCTTCGATCAGGCGGAGTTCAGAACTGAGGAGGATTTCAATCCTGCGGCGTTTTTGGTAGAGAAACGTAAATATGTTTCAATCGACACTTTAGCGAAAGATCTTCAAACATTTAGGGAACACTTACAAGAAGAAGTTGTTCACTTAGTTAACACTGATGTTTATGATACATTTCTATCTGTTACAAATAAACTATATCAAAGAGAGACAGAATTGGTAAGGCTTCAAGCACCACTTCCTAATATGATGTCAAGGGTTCAGGCAGCAAAGGGAAAACTTTCAAATAGTAAAGAAAAAGTTGAGGAAAAATTAAAATTAATAATGGATTTGGAGAAAAAAAAAGCTTTCGCGGTTCAAAAATTAAAAGTATCTGTTACGGAACACAAACTGAGAAAGACCCTTCAGACCTTTGAAAAAACTCAACCAGACAGTCAACAACAATCACAACGTCTGTCATTATTGTTAACACTAGTCACTGAATCACATCAGTTGGAAATAAGTGAACGACTATGGTCTCCGGCTACTCCTGAACAGACTGCTGATCAAGACATTATCTGTAGCAGATTATCTGAATTACGTCATCACATTTGTAATCTACTCCGACAAGAATACGTTTTGTATCTGACGAAGTATAAAGAAGGAGTATCAACTGAGGATGTTTCAGATGTTCTCAACAGAACACAATCAGGATTGGAAATGTGTTTTAAAGCATACATTCAATTAGAAGATGAGGCTACAGCTGTTAGCATCTTCAGAGAAATTGTTTGCGATCCTTCAGCTGAAGAAACCATTCCATGGACCGCTGCATCAGGAGGACGTGATATCGGAGCTGTATCAAAAGTATTGCAGCGACCAACAGAAGTTTGCGCCAACCATTGGAAACCATTAATTAAACTTGGACATGAAGTAGGTATTCATTCACTTGTCATTGCGTTGTGGCAAGCTTTTTCTGATACTGTTAGTAAAAGATTACATTTTCTCTTTGATTCAAGCAACCCTCACTTATTCAATCAAAGATACACAGCTGCTCATAAATTTGCCAATGCTGTTGAGAACTGTTGTTTTAGTGATGATGCTTTGCAACAACTGCGACAGGAAATGAAGTTGTGGGAATCAAGATGGAATATGGAAATATACTTTAAGATGTGTGAGATTGCAGCGGTTAAACAATTATCTTCCCTTTTGAATTTCGACGTCGAGAAACTGGAATTGTCTTCAGCATCGGCATTACAGACAGCCGATGACAACATTCCACTTCAACTCAACGGATTTACATATGCTCCAGCCGCAGCAGTATACTCAGTGGTGATGTGGTGTGCCTCTGATAAAGTAGTATTGTATCCGTTAGGTCACAAGATAATAAAACTTTGCATTGCTGTTGTCGACAGTCTTCGAAAATGGATACTAAAATGGATTGAAACAAACAACCTTCCAATGCTATCTGAAGAAGGAGAAAATCAAGGAGAGGATATTCGATTGTCTGATGTCAGTGTAACAGAAAACACTTTACTTGACTTACACCTTGACATCACACTGCTATCAGCTCAACTTCGTACTACATTCAAACCTTTATTTAAGTCTCATTACGAGTCTTTGGCCACATCGATCTTTGAGTCAATGGAAGTTTGTGTTGACGCGGTCTGCAGTACCACCTCCTCATCACAAAAAGTTTCATCACTTTTGATATCACTTGTAGCGACTCGTTGCATTGAGCCACTGCGTGCGACTGTTACTGATTTAAATGCATACCTGTTCGCTAAGGAAATGAAAACGAATGAACGTAAAGTAGAAGCAGTTTTGGAACCATTAAAAAGGTTTAAACACGATGTCACTGTCAACAATAGATGCCCTGAAGTAATGCTAGAAGGTATGTTGTTATGTTATGATTTACTTTGGAGTTTTCGTTGTAGAAATTCAAAAAAAAAAAAAAAAAAAAAAAACTCAGCTTGGTCAGATGAAATTTTAACGATGGTCTGCAACCGTTATCGCTCGTTGTTAAGTGAAAACTTAGCAAGAATTCAACGTCAAATAGCGAGCATGCCAACCCTAAAGAGAAATGCAGAGAAACAAGGAACACTCATGACTGTCGTTACTACCGATGTCCAGACATTCGGAAATGTACTTACAAGAGATTATAAAAAAAATCTGGAAACATTTAGTGCTTTTCATGTATGTTGATTATTTTTCTTTTAATTTTTGCTTATGAAGGGGAAACAAAACAAAAACTATAACAGCGATTGAAGGAAGTATGCAATACTATCACTCCGTAGTTTCGCTTCGAAGTGTTCACAAGAGACTCCCATCCCACCATCCCCTTGAGAGGTTAACACCGCATTCGCGAGCGAAATTACTACTTTAAAAAAAAAATAATAAAATAAAAAAAAAACATAAAAAAAAAAAAACACAGATAGCGTTACAAAAAAGAAACAAAAAAAAAAAAAAAGCTTTATTTGGTAAGTTACGAAAATACTTTTTAAACTGTGCTATTAGTGAAATAAATTACAGTCTTTTAAGCAGGCTTCTCTACACTCACTACCGTATGTTGGTGTTGCTTTGACACAATGTTGTATCAGTGAAGTATGAAATTCCGTCATTGTTTTTATCATCGCAGTCCTCCACAAATAATATGGGTGAAAAACCTCCAGGGAGTTTCGGATGGTTTGGGGTATGCAATTGTTCTTTAAGATGTTTTTTTTTTTTTTTTTTTTTTTTTTAAAAAAACGAAACACCCAAACAGGGAGTGAGCGATTCAAATAAATTCTCTGGTAACCCTGTTTTATATGTCGCAGATAAAACAGCCAAGCACGGTGGGGTTTTTTGCTCAAAAATTGCTTCCTGGCCTTGTGTGTTTGCTGCAAGCTACAAGTCCGTCATAGAGTGTATGAGTAACGGTAAGGAATTCCCTACCAACAAGTCAATGATTGAACTCATCAGCAAATGTGTTGGAACACCATTTATCCTGAGTAAGAACCTCACTGCAATTAGCAACTGGAGAAGGGCATTCACTGATGTGTTTTATGGAGAAAAGATGTACAATCTTCCTGTACCAATAAAGAGATTAAAACCAGAATGGCAAGACATTGTTGATCGAGTAGTAGAAAAACACCTCTCTCAGTGGATTAAGTCTGGTAGTCTCAAATCCCTTTATAAATCATCGAAGGATCTCTCGCAAGAAGTTCTTTGTGAGCTATTCCTTGGAATGTCACTGGAAGAAGCAAAGAAACAAGGTTTTACTGAACAAATCACAAACCAGTTCAGAGGTTGTGAGTCTATCCCTGTGGAAGGAATACCGTTAGTGACCAGTTCATTCGAAGCTGGTGTTTCTGCTCGCAAAAAATTAGCAGCTCTTGTCCTCCAACGCCTTGAGTCTGGTAAGGCTGGTCCATTAGCCAAACACTTATTAAAAAGATGTGAGAGTTCTAATATAAAAGAAGTAGCAAAGCAGGTTACTTTCTTATTACATGGTATGGTTCCAAAAGCTCTCGCTTCAGGATTACTTTATACTTGGTTAGACGTTACTCACTATGATCAGAAGTCTTTGTATAAAGATGATTCTTTCTTACAATGTGCTGTTCTGGAATCAATGAGACTACACCCTGCTGCAGGAGTAATGGGAAGGGGTGTTGCTTGTACAAAGTTTCAAGGGTATGAATTGGGGAAGCAGCATGGTGAGTGGAAGGCTTGGATTGGAATTACTGCTGCTAATCTTGACAAGGCTGCATATGGTCCTACTGCTCGTCAGTATTGCCCGCAGCGTTGGGCGAGTGAAGATCATATTCCTCCTCCTCCTCTGACGTTTGGACATGGAGCTCGTTCTTGTATTGGAAGTGGAATTGCTTTTTCTCTCATCCACTCAGCAACTGCGTACCTCACTGAGAAGGATCTACTCCCGTCATTGCAGTGTGTGCGTATCCCTCCGTCAAAGACTCTGCCAGTTCAGAGACCAACATCGGATATTGCTTGTAAATTCATTAGCATCCGCAGTTAAAGTATTATTATCAACAAAATATTCTGACCTCCTTCATGTGTCTGACAATATGTCTTTCTCACTTTTTTTTTTTTTTTTTTTTTTTTTTCCCCCATTAATACGTCTGATCTGTCTCTCTCATTCGTGTAGGTGACGTTGTCCCATACTGTTTTTTGATTTAATTTGAAGTTTTTTTTTCTCTTTTTTGGTTTTTTAAAAAAAAAAAAAAAAAAATGAACCAAATAAATAAAAAATAAATCGGGGCGTCAACTAATTACATGATTAGTTTTCTTCGTCTTTTTTTTTTCTTACTGTTTGTTATTATTAGTTTGTTCACTACTTTCATTGCAGCAAGCACATTTTCTTCTATTGAAAAAAACAAAAAAAAAAAAAAAAAAAAAAAAATCTCCAACCTTCGGCTAATAATAAGAACGGTACTTTTTTTTGGGTTTGTTCGCCAAAGTTGTACTGAGGGTTCCTCTCGTTGTTTTACCTTTTCTGTATAACAAGACAGTCACTCTCTCTCTCTTTTTTTTTTTTTTTTTTTTTTTCGTGTGTCAGTGCGTATCAGTGCTGGTATGATAAAAATGTTTCTTTTTCTTCTGTTTATATAAGTCGGAAAAGTCTAAGCGTCTAACATACTATGGCCTTGGCTGCTGTATTTTGTTCATTAATAAAAAAAAATTCAGCGGTACTTCGAGGTGTAATTTCATTTGCCTTTTCTGCTCCATGCGATAAGGTGAGATAAAAAAAAAAAAAAGGTGTGAAAGTTTCCAGCATGCTTTTTTTTTAAGTTACCGTGAATCTTGCAGTTTTTTTTTTTTTTTTTTTCAAAACTAGTTTTTTCTCACAGGTGTCAAATTGGAGGGAACCATGTACTTGATATTTATGTACTTAAAGTTGTTACTGTTTTTACATTGTCAAAGTTTCACCCCTTCAGTACCATGCACGATGTCAATGAAGCTGCCGAATATCTTACACGAAAATCCATCCCTCAGCAACTTGACAGCGCAATTCGGATCTTGTTCAGTATCAAACCCAGTAATGTGAGGAGTTATTTAGCAGCTCACTTCTCACTACCAGAACCGAGCAGGGAAGGATTGGTAGAGGTATGCGAAGATATGACTTCTTATTGTGGTCAAACTGCAGTACATAGAATTATTGATGATGCTTTGGGATATTTATGTAAACAACAACCTGATAATCCTCGTAAAGCTCTTGTTGAATACCTGATGATTGAAACACATACTTTGAGAGGGGATAAAGTTCCAAAAAATATGAGACTCATATCAAAAAGGGTTCGATACTCATCAACTGATAGGCAATATGTTGACATCACAGATTGTAATGAGATGCCTGAGAAACAACCATACAAACAGATCATTGAAGTTATTCCATCGGAGGTACTGAAAACCGTTTCTACTGAAGTAGATGTCACTCAAGAGTGGCTTCAACGAGCTCTTTCAAATGGAGGACATCAAGCTGTGCTGAAGTTGAATTCGATTAGTTCCCAAATTGCACCTTCTCTTTCTCCTGTTCGGCATTCAGTTATTAGTGTTGGATCTCCATACTCACCACTTCCAAGGAGGGTTAGTTCCTTCTCTCCATTTACTTCACCATCTGCCACTCATTCCATTGAAATACGACCTGTTGGAAATCAGGGAGCTCAAAGTATAGTTTTGTTAATTAGTGTTCAACTATGTAGCAGTTCTAAGAATAAAACTGAGTCCCCACCTGGAGAGCATACTTCTGATACTACAAACTCAACAACTGCTATTGATACTGCTCAGGTAAAGAGCGAGACAGATGAACCGACAGAGACTCCGGATGCTGGTAGTGACCAAGCAATGCCTGTCTCAAAGACTGATTTAGAACCAACCAACGAGACTACTAAGAATGCTATTGATCCTTTAACTAAACAAAGTGAGAATGAGAAAACAGTCGAACTCATCCTTAAAGTGTGTGGTGAGGGGACTGGTTGGTCTGGTGACATCGATGTAGCTATTCGAGAGCTTTGGTTCTACAGAGATGTGACACCTCACTTGAATGACGTGGTAAGAATCCCGCAACTGTACTGGGGAGGTTGTGGTCAGGGATACGGTAATCTACTTCTTGAAAATGTCGGAGAACTTGTTGGAAATCGACCATCCAACACCGACGACTGGGAGATTATAACTTCAACACTCGCTGCTTTACATTCAAAGTTCCTAACTGGTCAAAAGTTAGGAGGAATAACATGGTCACCAAACTATAAAAAACCATCATGTCCAACAACAAGAGCATGCCTGGACCTATTTGGTCCTTTTGCAGGAGCAGACCACTGGCTGGGACCAGTGATGGATGAAAATTCAATAAAGAAGTACAGACAGGGATTGGCGAGACTTGTTCGTTGGGGAGCAATGTCTCCATCAGATATTCAACTGTTCGATGGGATGATATTGAATGTTGACCACATGATCTCATCTGTCAGTAATATAAAAACAATCCTGAGAGGAGATTGCTCTGCTTGGAACGCTTTCATAACTCCCACAGGCGAAGCAATTTTTTATGACTTTGCTGAATGGTCGGTTGGTAATCCTTGTGGTGATCTTGCATACGCTTGGTACTCTGCACGTTCTGATGATAAAACACCAGCTGATGTCACTACCTTGTTATCTTATTATGAGAATTGTTTACAACAGAAAGGAGTTAATTATTATCATGGCGATGAATTGAAAAAAGACTTCTCCATCGCGGCGATAGTTGTTATATTATACCATTTAAAATCTAGAATAGAACAATGGGAATCGGCTTACTGGGATGAAGACCCTTCTTTGGAGACTTTGTTGTTAACGACGCCTATCACATGGTCTCGGAATGGTACTTCTGTCAATCATGTTTCTGAGCAGTTGTCAGCCGCTGCATGGGAATTCATTCCTGTGATTCACTATGAAAAGCACTCGTATGTGATAAGCGAATGTACTCCACACCCGATTTCTATTGATACTCTTTTCAAAAATAATCGTCCAACCGAGTCCCCCGACGTAGATGTTTGGGAGGAGCCTATTCAGTACTACAAAGACTTATTGAAAGCCTTCACAGTAGTAGCAGAAATCGAAGGACAAACAAAAAAAGAATTAAAAAAACAATAACAACTCCTTTTATCGGTTACGGTATTATTATTATTATTACATATAATTGAGGTTTTTTTTTTTGTAAACCTTAATTGGTTCCTGGTGTTAATTATTTTGTGAAAGGTAAAAAACTGATTACCAGATTGAAGTAATTCTCGCCTTGCGTTGATTGTGGTTTTTGTGTTGAAGTAATATTCACTTATTTCACAGGCTCTTTTTGCGTGTTACGCATTAGGCAGCTAGTTCACAGCGTGTGTTGATTCTCTTATGGGCGACGTGTTTTGAGCCCGAGAGGTGGAAAGGTGTGGCCACTTGGATCTGCTGTGAACTCATTTTACGACGTATCCCGGGCTCACGATACGTAAAATGTTAATTCAATCGCCACGCTTGACTTTTCTAATCTCAGTAGCGTCACCAATGTCGGAATTGAGTTGGCTGTGCTATCAGCTTTGGGATGTGGAAGGAAGTGATCCTCTCTTTTGAATTGATATTTGAAATAATAAGAAACCTCCGACAAACGATAAACAGCACATTACTCTTTTCAAACGATGCTTGTTGAATGTGTTTGCGCGTTTCTCAAGTCAATTCTTTTTTTTTTACTACTTTTTTCCAGGAGGCACATGACTAAAAATAGAAAGAAGACACTCGGCAGGAAAAAGCGAAAAGTTGGATTCGTAAAACCGCACCCGACAGTCTCACAGTGCACGAGAAGTGTGGTTGAAGAAGAAGCTGAAAGTGGAAAGTTAAATAAGAATGTTATATTGAAATGGCTGAGGGATGTTCGAAAACAAGATAAGAAACTGATGGTCATAACGGGGCTGAATAATATTATTCTTTCTCTTCAAACTCCTAAACTAGTCAAAGTTGTCATAGCATCAACGACAGGTACTCAAAATGCAAATATTCACTTACCATCTTTATGTCATTATTACAATGTCCCTTTAGTGTTTTGTGAACAATTTACTGATCAAGTATCTCGTATTACGTCATCGTCTGCTGGAGTTGGAGAAACCTGCGTCGGGATTACGACAGAAGTACCTACAGAGATAACTGCAATGAGCTATGCAACTCCTTCATACCTACAATGTCTTGATAATTGTAAACCATAGTCAAAACAGCTTTTCTTGTGTAGATATTAATCTCAAAACACAACACAACCCTTTTGTGTAATAATACTTTTATCTTTATAGGACTTTACATTAGATGTCTGAATATTCAACAGAAATCGAGTCATCAGAGGAAGAAAAACCATCCGCAGCCTCACCAAGATCGGGAAAGCGTGAGAGTAATTTCGGAGCATTTGCAAACAGAGGAAGCTTAGCACCGCAATCAGCGGGAAGTCCGGGAAGTAAAAGAGGATCGTTTCAAGGAGTAGATTCAAAGAGGGAAAGCTTGCAGTCGTTTTCAAGTCCAGCGAGTAAGAGGGATAGTGTGCCGAGAAACTTTGCGGCTTTGGATCCGAAAAGATCGTTCACATCGGGTCAGAATGAGACTTCAATAACTCCTCAAGTCTTCGCTCCAGAATTAGCGACATTGCCGAGCAGTCGCTCCCCTCATCATGATTCTTCAAAAACATTTGAATCAAGAAAGGGAAGCGCACTAAACTCATCATACCGAGATGAACCTGGTATTGGAAGACGTGCTAGCATTGCTGCCCTCAGCTCTTCCCAACGAATTACATCTACTGTCACTGCAGAACCCCCTCTCAGTCCAGAAAGGCGAGGCAGCATGTCTGCCTTAAGCTCTTCGATTGTAAAGAAGGATTTAGCCAACCCACAAAGTAGTGCAGCTTTAAACAGTTCTGCAAAAGAAGCCCCAAAAAGCCCAAATAAGATGACGAGCTTTACCAAGTTAGACAGTTCTAGTAAAGAAAGCCAAAGTGGTACATTAAAAAAGCAGCCTATTTCAGCCAATGCATCCATGAGTTCCAAACAGGACGAAGCAGAAGTTTCACCAAAGCAAGCTGAAAACGTCTTAACATTGAGTGCTGGACTTCATAGGGCTTCTGATAGTAGAAAGTCGAGTTTTGATGTTGGTGAGTCAGAGCTGTCGGTCCAAAGAAGCGAACCTTCAAAAGCATCTGAACCACCAGCTGCAAAGAAACCTGATAAGAAGCCGAGTGCTGCAGTTCTCTCTCTCCTCAATTTGGATGAAAACGGACAACCTCTGGAACCAAAAGCAGCAACGGCTTTCAGTAGCAAGCGGCAAGACCCACCGTTTCTCGAAGTCTCACATAGAAGTTCGGCAGCCTCTAGTAGACGTGATAGTGAACAGTCATACAGCAGTAGTAAAAATAGTACCGTATCAGCCAAACCTGAAATGCATCCGGCAGGCCAAGAAGTTCGACGAGAGAGTGCCTCATCTGCCCAACGACATGACAGTGGCAGGCGAGCATCGGACTTCTGGGGGGAGAAGAAAATTGTCGAACTGACACAAAAAAGCAGCATCGTTGGTATGGTACAACAGCAACAGCAGAAGCTACAACGGATAAGAGAAGAAAGTGAAAGTCCTACTGAAAGTAGTCCTTCGTCGGGATATGCTGTTCCAGAAATGAATATTATTACAGGCAATGAAAACAGACGGAGTTTTACAATTGACGCTCCAAAATCTCCAGCACCATCACAGTCACAAGTATCGTCCCCTGCGAGTCTAATGAAAGAAAGGCAACAGACTGCTCCAATGGGAATCGATCTTGACGCAGGTTTAGTTCAACAGCTTCAGGCTCACTCATCTGTTACTACTGACTCAACACCTGATAGCGGATCTCATATCTCATACATGCCAATGAGTGGTACAAATTCAAAGTCTGCTGCTGATGATTTACTTAACGATATACAAAAACTTCAGGAAGAGTCTCTACACATCAGAAGAGTAGCCAGCGCATTGGATCCTCTGCTCACTATTTCCTCAATGTTTGAATTTCTTAAAATTGATATTTCATCTCCACACGTGTTATTTGCTGGTGCGGCACAGAGATGGTCATCAAATCAGAGATCTGAAAAAAAGCTTCGCCGACTGGTCCTCGTCACCCAACATGCTCTATATACTTGGGCAGATGTTGGGACATTACAAAGATGTATACCTGTTCGGAGAATTGATAAGATTCTTGTTGGAGAAGATGGATGGGTAGGACTTGGAATTCCACTTGAATTCGATCTTTTACTAAAGTTCACAGCGGGTACGACTGATGGATTCGTAAAGTCAATAGCTGCGTCTCATCCTCCTTCTTTATATATTAGTATAGAGAAATCCGTGACGTCTATTATTCCAGAAATATCCCTTGGCCGGCCTCGAGGATGGGCTCTCAATCCTGACTCTGTTGTCCCAATTGTTCCTACCGCAATTGAGCAACCTGTTCAGGAGACCTCAGGAGGTATTCATGTTCGTAGTCCACAAGGTAAAGCACAGTACATAGATATCGGAAGGCTACTCTGGCAGCCATCTGTTGGTGCGATTCCGTTGGTTACGTCTCAAGCACCGATTGTAACGTTGGGGGGTACTTCTGTTGCACCTTCAGAATAGTAAAAATCCGGTAGTGAGAATAATGCTTTTTTGTTACCCTTCAGTATTTTCAGATAGAATAATAGTTCAATAATTCAGACTCAGCAAGCACTTGCATCCCTCTCTGAAGTGATTAGCACAAGTCAAAGCAAAATGTGTGTCATGTTAAGAGAAACTTTCTCAGCTGTACATTCATCTTCCATCCTAACAAACTCGCGTTTGTGTGTTCCAATAGCGCGACTCTTCCACGTCGGTGGTTTGTTGAGTGCTTTTATTTATTTTATTTTTTATTTTTTTTTGTTGTTTGTTTTTTTGTACTTTTTATTGAAAATTGATGTTTTGACTCGATTTCCTTATCCAAAGTATTATAAAGTACTTCTCAACAGGGACTTCTTATCGATACTCTGAATGAAAATCTGGTTTTTTTTTTTTTTTACAACATTATATCACTTTCACTCCCCCCTTTACAGATTCCTTAAGATGCTTCAGTCACAACAGATGATTGACTTACTTCTACACCATACTGATGATGAGAGAATAGAGGTAAGAGGTATATGGATTACTCTCGAAACCTAATAGTTACTTTAAAAGGCTAAGTTAAGCATCACACCTAGTCACTGTATCTCAGAACTAATGTTAAATTATCGTTATGTTTTTTATGATACAAAACATTTGTATTTTACGTACAAAATCAAACAGTTAATCCCCCCTTTACAGATTCCCATAATTTTTTAAAAATGAATTCAACCGATGAGTTAGACATTAGTTATTTAAAGGAAAAGGGAATCACAGGACTGATTGATGAGATGATGAGGGACTTGTTGTCTGGTCCACGCAAGGAAGATCCAGGTACTTGGATACTACGGTATTTAAAAGGAAAATTACCAAGAAATGAATACGTTCCAAAACTTCTTTGGATCTCTATCGAAGAAATACAATCACTAAGCGGAACGTATAAACTTACTAAGGATTTGTATAATGAAAAACCTGTTTGGGGACATAATGAATGCAGACTGTATTCTACAAAGAGTGGTTATTGGATGGTTGCGGACAGTCCTGTTAAGATGGAACAGAACAAGGGATTGGTTTCAACTAAAATAACATCACAACCACACCTTGAGAGCATTTGGGAAATTAGCAACAATGGAAAATGGGTTAAAAGTCAAATGACAATAACAGACACACTACACATTGCAGATCCTGTTAGTGTATCTCCATCACGATATGCTAATCCGTCAAGCCCAATGGGTAGTCCTGGGGGATGGGATTCACCTCGTGGGATAAAACCACCTGGTGCAGGTTTGGGAGAAGTTTTCCTTCCCAGAGCGATATCATGTAAACCAATCAAACGTTTAGTAAGTCCATCACTGTACTCAGGTGAAGCTAGCATGCAAGGATGGAGATCATCAATGGAAGATTCTTCTTTCATGTCATCATCATTGCTCATCTTGTGTGATGGTCATGGCGGTTCTGACGTCGCCAGAGCCGTCACTGAAACATTTCCAAAAACTGTTTCTGACATTATTCAAAGCAATCCAGGTCACTTAATACCTGATGATCAACTGACAAGTATCTGTTTGCTAATTGATAAGGCTATACTATCATCATCTCTTGAAGGAGGATGTACAGCAACATTCTGCATCATATCTCCTCAAAATGAAGGAAACTACGGCGTTCAATTTGCAAATGTCGGAGATACACGAGGCTTAGCTTTCAGAAGACCAGCTGGCGGTGATTCCCAACCACACTTATTGTGTGCTACAGTTGATCATAAACCTACCTCTGAGGCAGAGATAAATCGTATAAATAGTTCTGGTAAAGGTGAATATTTATACGCAGGTAGGGTTGACTCTCTTGGAGTGAGTCGCGCTTTTGGAGATAAACCGTACAAAGAAAAAGGAATAATTGCTGAACCAGGTGTTCATAATATTATTTGTAAAGAAGGTGATGTAATTATTCTTGGATGTGATGGGGTGTTTGATCAATTATCGAATGAAGAGGTAATTCAGATTGTTGACGACACCTTATCACAACACGGTGATCCAGCAGCTGCAGCCGCAGCTGTTTGCGACACCGCACTACGAAAAGGATCGACAGATAACATCTCTTGTGCTGTGACAGTCTTATCTTCTGATTCGACTTCTGTTCGCAGCCTTCCTTCTTTAGAATGCATCCCCGGACCGTACACTGCCGCCTGGGATTCAAGCTTCCGTGCGGGTTATATCTTATCTGTGTCTGAAGCTGGTCTCACTCTCCCAGAAGCACTTGAAAAACGATACGAAGATGTGACTTCACTTCTTCAACGAATGTCACCAAGTGAAGGAAGCATCGATGCTATCGCATTGCGTGATGAGTTTTCATTATTTCACACCGATCCCGAAGCTATCCTTGACCTTCGCAAAAGAGTCGGAAAAGATCGTCGACAGTGGTTTGAAGACTGGGCTCAAAATATAGCTATAATCAACCCAAACAACATCTAGCGTTAAAACACTGTATGCGAAATATGTCATAATTATAGATTGTTGACCATAGAATTCAAATAAGGTCAACTTGACAAAAAGTAGTTCTCTTTTTTTTTTTTTTTATAATGTGTATTATTATTATTATTATTATTATTACTTTTTTTTTTTTTTTTTTTGCATATTTTATTATAAAAGATTACAATAGAAAAGGCAATCTTGATATTTATTTTTTATATTTCTTGTTGACTTTTTGAAGATTTTGAAATTCTTTTTTTTTTTCACCCCTCGGTACCATAGGCAAGTGGCGCTCAACTATGTTCACGTAGCCTCCAGTGGTATTATTTATTTGCTACGCTGCCGCAGAAATTTAGTATCAAATTACCCTTCTTTTGTAAGTCTTATTTAGGGAACTACGCACAACAATGAATACCACAGCGATAAAAGCCATCCTCCTCCTCAACATCAGTTTGTATGCATTTTGCTACATGATGCAACAACCAGTACTTCCTGAAATGATTAAAAAATTTGTTGTTGGTGACGATGCTGCGGATGGATGGGCGAAGGTGCAGACTGTTTTTGCAGGAGTACAACTTGTAGGAGGGCTAATCGCGGGTATTTTGAGTGACAGGTTAGGTGCCTTAAAAGTGTTATACTTATCGGCGATTAGTAGTGTCTTGTCATATGCCGCATTGTCTGCTACTGATTCTATGGAGAAGTTATACCTGGCACAGTTGCCAGGTGTTTTTCAGCACACATTCATGGCAACATCTGCTTACATGGCAGCAGTCACAACACCAGAAGAACGTTCTCAAATGCTTGGCAATATGCAGGTAGCATACGCAGTTGGAATGGTAACTGGTCCAATCTGTGGAGGTTACATCGGTCAATACAATGGAGCCGTTGCGGCTACTGTGGTATCCGCACTCTCTACAGGGCTGTTGTTGTTCTTGCCTGCAGTCGGCATCAAGGCAAAGGATGAAGAAAAAGACATCAAGGAAAAGGAAAACAGATCAGCACAAATAATGACTCTACTAACAGATGGCTGTTTTATTCAACTTTGTTTAGTTAAAATTTTCGCGGCAACTGCCATGGGAGTTTGGAGAGCCACTGTATCACTGGTTTTGAGTGAAACTTTTAATTTTGGTTCTACAGAGCAAGCCTATTTCATGTCATTCGGTTCAGCGATTGGTGTTATTGTTATTGGAATTCAATTAATCAAAGCACTTGAACGTTGGTTTCCAAACAAAGGTGAAGTAAACACCATTATGGGAGTAGTTGCAGCAGCATCGTTCTTATTGCTTCCTGCAGCATCTCTTGATCACACCTTCTGGATAGCATTAGTACCTGTGATTGCTTCAATGTCGGTGCTTCGATCAACAATTACAAGCGCGTTTACCAAGCAAAATGCATCCTTATCGGGAACACTTATCTCTGTTGATATGGCTATTGGATCTGGGGTATCTCTGTTTGCGCCAACTCTTGGAATTTACGTTTTCAAAAACTTTGGATTTCCAGGTCTCAGTTCTCTGTGTGCCGCTTCAATGATGTGCATGGCAATCGTGTCGTGTAGGACTAAAAATACCTTTTTGTTAATTAGTATTCCTGTGTTGGTTGGTTATATGGCTTTGTCTGTAGATTTACCGTTTGTTTTGAATTAAAGCTTCTTAGACAATCTGAGTTGCCGCAATTCATAAAAAATTCCACATTTTGTCCAAAAAAAACAACAAAAAGGGAATTTTCTTGTTCTTTCCACTCGCGTTCTCTGTGTTTGCTTCCTTAAGACGTGACAATAGTCGTGTCGGGTGAGTTAAAAAGCCATCCGTATTTAGAGGGGAGAAAAAAAAAAAAAGAAAAAAAAAGACTCGTGAAACTTACGTACTGTTAGTCCGTGGAAGACTTCCAGTAGCTACATTTGTGGCGGGTTTTTTCCCCTCAAATTTAAATGTTATCTATTTTCAATGCATATTGGTGGCAGCCTCCGAATCAAAGTAGTTTTTTTTTTTTAAAAAACATTTTCCTTGCCACTGATAACTACCAAATGACTAAATGTACCCTCTGTAACTAACTTTTTCCGGATGCAAATATGAAAAAAAAAAAAAAAAAAAAAAAAACGAAACTTCAAGGAGAATAAAAACGAAGAAATACTTAATTGTGTTCAATCCAACTATTTGTGTTAATTTATTTTATTTTTAAATTCCATATTTTTTTTTTTTTTTTTTAAAATTTTAGGATGTCTAAATTACATGCGATTATTATGGCTAGTTGTAGCCATCATACCCTTTTCATTATTAATGATTATGATTCTGTTGGTGAGGATTCACGATGACCCCTCATTAATGCTGATTATAAAGGGAAAGACTGTTTCCAAAGTCACTTCATCTAATATCGAACGATTGAGCAATCGTGTTACTGTGACACGCAGTGAAAGTACTTCGGTACCGCAGTCCAGTATTCCAATGGAGCTACAGCAGCCTAGTGGTTTTTTACAAGCTCAGGTGTTGGCGAGATACTTACAGGAAACTACGTCTCAGCTTGACCTTAATATTCACTCGTTTCAAAGTGATGTTGTGACTGAGTCGGTATGTTTGAGAACTGAAAAGCTTCATAAGATCGAGTACAATCACAGGTATGTTTGTGCGTATATTATTATTTTTGTTTTTAATTATTTTGTAAATAGAAACACCAAATCCAAAAAAAACAGAAAACCCCGTTCAGGAGAAGTTTCAACTCGGCGCTTCATGGAATTGTTGCAGAATGATCCTGATGTGTCATTTTTCGTATTAAAAAGTCAAAACCAATCTGCAAATAAATATGAAGAAGGAACACCTGATGTAGTGACAACAATGCCTATAAGTTATAGTACTGAATACCGAATAGATAAACCATTTGGTGGTTGGCATGCAGCCTTCGTAGATACAGTTACAAATCAGAATGTTGACAAACTTACTGCAGCACAGAAAATTGGTTGGCAGCCTCCTCCGTATTATGCAGTATTTAAGAATGCCTGGGTTAATAAAGGCTATGTTATTTTATGCAACAGAACTTACGGGACGGGGGCTTGCATGTGGGATTCACCAAAGGAAGTACCTAAAACAACAAAGGAAACGTACGACATAGGAGCAGTAGTATGTGATACTTGGTGTGCAGGATACTTTCACTGGACACACGAACATCTCCCTCGCGTTGCAATGATCTCATCTCTGTTTAGAAATAATAAAAATGCCAAATTAGTTGTTCCTATTAAGTCAGGTTTTCAATCTGAATTCTTAAATCTACTTGGCATTCCAAGCAGTCAAATTCTTAAACCAGATAACTATAAATTTAAACAATTGTATTTCCCGCAACCTCAACGCTGTGGAAATGTCTTTTCTCAAACTTTATTTATTTTGAGAAGAGTTATTTTTGAATCACTTCCGTTAATTCCAAATACAAAACAAAACCTTGTTATTCTTGCTGAGAGAAAGAAAGGTAGTCGTATGCCTCGAAACTATGCTGCTGTAAAGAAACAGTTAATTAAAACTTTTAGTTATTTGAGTTTTCAAGTCCACCTTGACATGAAAGTTATCGATCAAATTCAAATGTTCAGAACAGCAATAATTGCTTATGGTCCTCATGGAGCAAATTTAGCGAACATTCTGTTCATGAGTAGGGGATCAAACGTCATTGAAATGATTCCGTTCAAGAAAGCAAATCTATGCTACTATAGCACCTCTCAAAGACTGGATTTAAAATATCACATAATGCCTCACTCTGGTGGCAATTATGAAGTTAATTTTGAAGAGTTGGAAAAGCACTTTAATCAGTCATTGGAAAAAAGAATCATGCCTTAATATTTATATTGTATTTCAGGAAGGAGGGGGGGGGTAATTTGAAACTGCATTTTCAAGCTCAAAAGGAACAACAATTTCTCCGACAATCTTGAATAGGGGGAAAAAAAAAAAAAAATAAAATAAAAAAATAAAAAAATATTCGTTCTCATTACACTTTAATTTCCTGACTTTCTGACTGGTTAGATTTCTTTTAAAAAAAATATATATATATTGAGAAAATATTTCGCAGAAGCACATTTGCTATCACGGAATAAAACTCGAATCTTCTTATTCGGAATTTGAACCCTCGTAGAACGCAGTTCATCTTTATTCTTGTGCTTAGTAGAAAAAAAACAGTTAGATTCCTAAATTGATTATTTGAATAATAAAATTATTTTTTCATATCAGTTACCTTGGGGGAGGTTGACTTAAAATGTCAGAATGCTTTGCAGACGACTGCACCAACGAAGGAAAAATAAACTGCTCACGGTGCAAATGCGTGTCTTACTGTGGGGCGAAGTGCCAGCGTTCGCACTGGAAGACTCATAAAAATGTCTGCGGAAAAGCGAAGACCACCACTGAAACTAACTTTGAACCAAAATCTGATATTATTACGGATCAAAATGGGCGCGACTCAGTTCAAAATAGGGTAGACGCGGCACAAGGTGGAGCAGGCTCAAATGTGTCAGAATGCTTTGCAGACGGCTGCACCAACGAAGGAACATTAAACTGCTCACAGTGCAAATGCGTGTCTTACTGTGGGGCGAAGTGCCAGCGTTCGCACTGGAAGACTCATAAAAATGTCTGCGGAAAAGCGAAGATCGCCACTGAAACTAACTTTGAACCAAAATCTGATATTATTACGGATCAAAATGGGCACGACTCAGTTCAAAATAGGGTAGACGCGGCACAAGGTGGAGCAGGCTCAAATGTGTCAGAATGCTTTGCAGACGGCTGCACCAACGAAGGAACATTAAACTGCTCACAGTGCAAATGCGTGTCTTACTGTGGGGCGAAGTGCCAGCGTTCGCACTGGAAGACTCATAAAAATGTCTGCGGAAAAGCGAAGACCACCACTGAAACTAACTTTGAACCAAAATCTGATATTATTACGGATCAAAATGGGCACGACTCAGTTCAAAATAGAGTAGACGCGGCACAAGGTGGAGCAGACCCGGCACAAAGTGGAGCAGGCTCAAATGTGTCAGAATGCTTTGCAGACGACTGCACCAACGAAGGAAAAATAAACTGCTCACGGTGCAAATGCGTGTCTTACTGTGGGGCGAAGTGCCAGCGTTCGCACTGGAAGACTCATAAAAATGTCTGCGGAAAAGCGAAGACCACCACTGAAACTAACTTTGAACCAAAATCTTATATTGTTACGGGTCAAAATGGGCGCGACTCAGTTCAAAATAGAGTAGACGCGGCACAAGGTGGAGCAGGCTCAAATGTGTCAGAATGCTTTGCAGACGGCTGCACCAACGAAGGAACATTAAACTGCTCACAGTGCAAATGCGTGTCTTACTGTGGGGCGAAGTGCCAGCGTTCGCACTGGAAGACTCATAAAAATGTCTGCGGAAAAGCGAAGATCGCCACTGAAACTAACTATGAATCCGAAGACGACGCGGAACTTTTTGACATGTCGCTGCTGACAGAGTCTCAGGGTCCAGCAGCAGCACATGAAAGAGAAAGAATTGTCTATCGTTTCTTGTTGTCCTGGGCTGTACGGATTGACGATATTTTCAGCGAAACAGGGGTACGAGTTGGGCCTTATACAACAGAAATTGAACACATTTCTAAACACACAATTAAAGCTTTTATGGAATACACTGAAATAGCTCTCCGAATAGGAATACTTCCAGATTGGTGGGTTTCTTCTGGTGTTTACAGGCCATCTATGGCGAACTTTGTTGTAGATGCTGAACTTGTGCGCGAAAATCACGGTGAATACGAATTGTTATTAGCTAGGAAGAAATCAGTTGAAATATTAGGTCCCGTTGGAGGGGAAGACATATTTAAGTACTTTTACGACTTAATGGGTCAAATGTTAGAAGGCTCCGAGTGTGAAAACTGCTCTGCCATGATGGACGATGATTGTCCTAATCGGCTCTGCGAGGAGTGTTGTTCCGGATGCTCCGCTCACATTCTTTGTATTTCTTGTGATCACTTTCGTGGTGAGGGATGTAAGCGTAATAAATGCTTTGTGTGCTGTAAGGATAAGAAATGTCTTCATGATAGAAAAATAGAAGTAGGTCGTCGTCGGCTAGTCTCTGACGCCAAAGCAGAATTTGACAAAAGAAAACCAACACCGGTACAAGGGAAAAAAACCTTACCATCTGGAACACTTGTAATCTTATTCGGTCTAAAGTCAAAACCTCAACTTAACGGGTCTTCAGGAACAGTAATAAACTACAACTCTACAAAGGACCGCTATGCAATTAAAGTTAAAGATGAAACATATTTATTTAAAGTTTGTAACTTTGAAGTGAATCAGAAATCAGTTTCAAATTCAAAGAACATCAAGTGTTCTACAAAAAAGTGTAAGCATCATGCTTCAACTGCGTGTGACTTTCAATCGTGTAAGAGCCACTGTCCTGCTGTTACGAATGATTCAAAGAAATGCTCTCATCACACTCAAAAGGAAGGTTTGTGTACAGATTGTGGAAAACGCAACGCGGATACGAAGTGTCATCGAACTTGTTGCCAAAATTGTTGTATTGGTTGCAAGTTTCATGGTTATAAATTATGTAGTTGTGAAGAACGAGCAGCAATCGACTGTCCAAATCAAAAATGCAGTAGTTGCTGCACCGGTTGTGTGAGACATGGATCATGTCAGGGATGTGAACGTCGGCCTGATGCAAAGTGCAGGAGTAATTTATGTGACAAGTGCTGTACCGGTTGTTCTGTTCATCCGGTTTGTCGATGTCGGAAACGAGCTCAGGCAGGATGCAGGTACAATAGTTGTCACAGATGCTGTCGTGGTTGTAAGTTACCAACCCACCCAGATCCAATAAAAGAAGAAGAGCAATCTGAAATTAAAGAAGAAGAAGAAGAAGAAGAAGAAATGCCTACGCTGGTATCTCGGCCACCTGCTGAGAAAATACTCCTTCCTCCACCCGAAGATTTGGGTACTTTTGAAGGCGTCCTCTTCGAGTCCCTTCAGAATATCTTCGCAGAAAAGAAATTTGAGAAACTGAAACCGAAAAATTGCAGCAAAGACTTTCGCCACCGCCTAGAAATTGAAGTTCGAACAGACCACACCTACGCTTATTTTGTCTGTGATTGCGGTAATGTTTGGTCATCTGAAAGGACTATAGTAACTTATATGTGCTCTTACGAATTTGAAATAGGAGGTCGCATCTCAATCAAGAAAGAATTTGCTCAAGGGTGTCAAATGTGTGAACAGATGTGCACACCACAATTTTCTCCATCCGCACCTAAATGTTTGAATGATGCGAAAATATCTGCTACGAAATTAGCAAACGAAATATTACGTGTCTTTTACAACGTTTCTAACTTGGAGCTTCCAAACAAGCCTTGGACGCAGGGCTCAGGAAAACCCCACGATAAGTCAAGATGTGAAGCCTGTCAGGAAGGTGTTTGTTTAAAACACGGCGACTGCACTTCTACTCATGAGCAGAAAAAGGAACAACAATGGAGAGGCAGGAAGAATAGAAGACAAGAGAATCCAGTTAATCGACCTATTATGTGGTCTTTCAAGGTTGGAAGTGAATATGTTCCTCTGTTTTCGAAGAAGTCGAAACCTGTTGATTCACCAGATGTGCCGATCCCAAGTGAAGTTTCTATGGAACCCCATGATTGGTGGTCAGGTAATAATAATAGTAAACACAAAAATTCTTTCCATCAGTCTGCTGGTCGGTCTTCAGCTGCCGGAAATTCTTTCCATCAGTCTGCTGGTCGGTCTTCAGCTGCCGGAAATTCTTTCCATCAGTCTGCTGGTCGGTCTTCAGCTGCCGGAAATTCTTTCCATCAGTCTGCTGGTCGGTCTTCAGCTGCCGGAAATTCTTTCCATCAGTCTGCTGGTCGGTGTGACCTCCCTCCCAAGAGAGGAGGAGGTCAACCACAGATGACTAATACTTTACAAGACATGCTTAGTCAAATGAGTCCTAAAAACTAATCCTTCTGGTAGATGGATAGAGAAGTTGTTTTATAAGCACTTCTATTTCCTTATATCTATGCAAGGCTCACCAAGTTACATCAATGATGGTTTCCTTGGTTGTGTGCAGGTTGCACACCTCAGAAAAGAGTCGCCTATCCAACTCTTACCAATTTCTTAGTGTTGATTTGCTTTTGTTTATTTTTCTTCTTGATTTTAATGTTAAAATGATTTCTTTTTTTTTTTTTTTTTTTCGGGGGAGGGGGAGTTTTTTTTTTAATAGTAGTTTAGTTTTAATCGGATTCGGGAATTTGTATTCTTTTTTGAGATCTACTACGAAAACAAAAATAATAGAAAGAAAACTTCTCGCCTTCGGTATTCATAATTATAGATTTACAGTGGTGTTTGTTGGATTTATTTTTGCTGTTGTTTTTTTACAGCGCAAAATAGGGAAAGAAAAAAGTAATGGTTTTTAAGTTGCAATAGTTCTTGCCACAACATTCGTAATAGAGATGTTGTTGGATGGATTTATGTAAGTGTTTCCTTCCCCCCCTTTTTTCTTACTCCTTTCCCCCAACTATTCTTTTTTTTTTGCTTTTTAAGATTCGTTTTTGATTAGAAGCAAATCTTTCCCCCCTCACAGTCATTTACTACGCTGGTAATTTTCTTTGATTAACAACTACAAATATTTTTCAGTCAAGTACTTGATATTAATTTTGTTTTTCTTTAATATCTAAAGTTGTTACTGTTTTTACATTGTCAAAGTTTCACCCCTTCACAGTCATTTACTACGCTGCCGCTGACAGTCAAGATTGTCGGAGAAATTGTTGTTCCTTTTTGAGCTTAAGAATGCAGCATTAAATTACCCCCCTCACTTTATGTCTTTAAATTTACTATAAAGTATTTCAACCCCTCGCTGGTTTTGCTTATATCCCTCACCCTCTTGTTCTCTACTTTTCCGACGGAGAACCGTCGGTACTATTTACCGAACGCAAGTAGGAGACTTTAGTGACTGCAAGAAAAGAAAAAGAAATGAAGAAAAAATAAAAAGAAAAAAGAAAAGAAATATAACACCCGTACTCGAGTGAGAATAATAAAGACACCATCTTGATTCTACAGAGCCGAATGGACTGTAGAAGTGAGGTACTTTCTTTGTTGATTTTCTTTTTTTATTTTAAACCTTTGAAACTGGCACTATGCAGAACCAGTCAACCTTCGATACGTCTGTCTCACAGTTGGGTTATGTGTGTTTAATTCGTGACTGTCAACAGGTTAAAAATATGAAAGGTGGCGCGGTCTGTATTTGATCAATACCATTAGGAAACTTATTTATGTTGTATTTTTAAAAAGGAGCCGCAACAACAACAACAACAACAACAACAACAACAACATCAAGATGGACTTCTTCAAAAAAGGTTGGGATTCCTACAACGCGGATCCACAAGAAGCGGAGCAGGCAGCAATGGGGGATATGGATCGTGATGAGTATGGAGAGAAGACTACTGAGGCAATTCCTGGTGATATTTTCATGTTCAGTGGTTGTCAAGATTCTCAAACAAGTGCTGACGTCAGTAACGTTGCATCATTTGGTCTTCCTCCAGATAGCGGTCCGGGTGGAGCAGGAGGCGCATGCACCAACGCTCTACTAGCGACTGCCTACGCACCAGGTGAGGTTTCATGGGTAGAGCTACTTGAGGGAATGAGACAGTTCTTATCAAGTAGAGGTTATTCCCAAATACCTCAACTAAGTAGCAGCAGACAGATCGACCTCAGCTTACCATTTGAGATCGCTGGTGGATATGGAGGAGCCCGTAGATCACTCCTCGTCGGTATTAACTACGCTGGACACAGCTCTGGTGTTCTAAGTGGATGTGTCAATGATGTGATATCGATGAAGAACTACATCTGCTCAGAAGGGTTTATGGAGGATGAGGGCAGCATGAGAATCCTCGTTGATGAACCAAGTGATGAGTTCGCTATCGCAACAGATCATCCATCTAAAGGGAATCTCATGGATTCTATTAGATGGCTTGTTGCGGATGCACAGCCAGGAGATGTATTGTTCTTTCATTACTCTGGACATGGTGGGCAACAGCGTGACACAACTGGTGATGAAGAAGATGGAATGGATGAGACACTCATTCCTGAAGACTATCAGTCAGCTGGTGTCATCACTGATGATGATTTATTCCGTGATCTTATCGTATCGATACCTGTTGGAGTTCGTTTAGTTTGTGTCATGGACTGCTGTCACTCAGGATCTATTCTTGATCTACCTTTCATGTTCACCGCGTCATCTGGTTCCATGGCTGGAATCCAAGAGGGAGGTGCTCCTGCTCAGATGTTCGCTAACCCTGGATTCCATGGTCAGATTGGGAAACTTGTAAAATACGGAATGGACTTTATTCAAAATCAGGGAGGTTCTGACAAGCTTCTAAGTATGGCAAGTTCCTTTGGATTTCCTTTTTAAGAACAATCCTCAAGACATTATTCCGCATTAACATAAGCGGGAACTCTCAATTCATTATTTCCCTTCAATTGCTTTACTTTAACATGATAATTCATGTATTCTAATTTAGAGTAGAAGGAGAATTTTAAAAATAAAATAAAATGAAAAGAACAACTTTTCTGGTTGCACGTAGTATTATTTATCTGTAGTTTCGCGGCTTCTTAGGTCATTTGGTAAGTAGTGCTTCCAGTATATATACAACATCAATCACAGAGGTGGTTGATTTCTCAACCACTGCTTCAGATTGGACGAGTGATTGCTCCTCGTTGTTCAGATTGCTTATGCACTCGTTTGAACAGTTTTTTTTATATTCTTCCTCCACCTTTTTCTTATTATTTTTTTCTTTGCCACGGCCATTTTTGTTGGTCGAACGATCGTTTTATCCAATAGAATGGAAAAAAAAAAAAAAAAAAAAAAAAATTCTGACAAAAACGTGCGAGGAAAAAGAGAGAGAATCACAAATAAAATGGTACTTTGATAAAGAAACCAGAAAGAATGGGGAAAAAAAAAAAAAAAAAAAAAATCCTGACCATACGTCAAGTCCAATTTATAATTGCGACAAGGCTCTACCAGTACTTTTATGTGTGAGAAGCACTTTCGTGTTGTTGAAGAAAGAAAAAAAAAAAAAAAAAAAAAAAAAACATCCTCAAAAATGTCACCGAATGAAAGAAGAACAATATATTTGCTTTACTCAATTAGAACAAAAACTTATCATTATCTCCTCAGTTATCGTATTGTAAAAGAAAAAACATGGTAACTATAGCTAACACACCTGTAACCCCTCAACCATTCGGTATAAAACCCATTGGACAGAGAGGGAGATCAAAGACAGCCGTAATGAAGAAGAGAAAGGTAAGCTTCTATGAAGGACCGAGAGCTGCGGGACCAGCAACTAGCGTTTTGTCAAGTTCGGTTGGGCCGTTCCCTTCAAGCGCTTTGAAAAAATCACCAGCAGGTGTGACTGACTGTGATATAGAAAGCTTCTCCCCTAGGTCTATTCAGAGCAATACGACTATCACCAACACTAACAATGACTTCCCTGCAATAGCTAGCTCTCCTGTAAGTGATCGTAAGTGTGGTATGCTCATGAAACATGCAATCGGCAGAAGTAAAATTTTCAAACTCAGAAACTGGAAGCAACGTTGGGTAGTTGCCAATCAAAACGGCTTATCATATCATAAGACTGAGTCAAATGACGGTGAGAGTTCGTGTGTTTTAAAAATACCGTTTACTGCGGACACCTACCTGATATCAACTCCGAATAAGAAATCACACACCTTCATAAATACATCAAATGGGGATATATATTTCGGAATCTCATTCATAGCAGACAAGAAGAGGTACTCATTAATATTTCAAGCGAGCAGCGAACTAGAAAAGGGAGAATGGTTACAGTTTTTGGTTCAGAAAACAACTATTAACTGCGAGCTAAGAGGAGAAACACCATCAAGAGAAGAGGCTTTAGGGAGTGACTCGGGTAGTTCCGAAAGTAGTGGTACTTATTATGGCGATTTACCTTTTCGTAGGGTTCACACATCTCCTGCTAGTATCACAAGAAGGCACTCAGCTGGCCCTACGAAATACCGTATTGTGGCGCAGCAATTATCTGCTTTGACTAAACCAGCCATGTCTTCTCCTGCTGTGTTGTACCATGATCCATCTTCACCTATTGAAACACCTCTGGGAAGAAGGAACGGAAGTCAACCTTTCTGTGACTGAGAATATTTCTTTGTAAGCCACGGATTGTTCTCATTTCTGAAAGGAATTTCTGCGAAAGTCCTTCGCGACTGACGCGTGCGTTGATGGACTAATTGGAATTGATGTTCAACTACACTATGTGAGTTGTATTCTGTCAAAGGAGCCAGAAAAGTTAATTGTTCTGCTGCTTTTTCTTTTTATTTATATCGTTGTAGAACACTACCCCTGCAAAGGCGGGGACAAAAAAGATAAAAAAAACTAAAGCATCGAAGTAAGGTAACTAACATGGCTGCCTCCACCACGGGAGTCTGTTATCGCATCTTGCTTACAGTTTTTTCTTAGTCAGAAAATTACAACCGCAATTGCACATAGTTGTATAGTAGTCAAAACCCAACATAAATACCTTTTTTTTGTTTTTTCTTCATTTTCTTTCCGTTTTGTTTCTTGTTATCTGCCACCAGCTGCGTAAAAATAATACGCAGCCATTTTGACTGATTTCAGGTCTGTTGCTCTTTTTGCTTCTTCTTCATATTTTTTAAGCTAACATGTTTTCAAAATATGAGCTTGTTTTTACAAGTAATGAATAGGTGAAACCCTACACTTTGCTTAATTACATCATACGATTACTTAAATAATAACTCGATTTCAAGTAGGTCTGTTGGAGAGAGAGTGTTTACCTATACTGACATTACTTTTATTAGTATTATTCCCACTCCCACACCCATTTTTTTTTTTTTTTTTTTTTTTTAAAAAAAAAAACAACTTTTTTCGCATGAACAAGGATATTGGCAGTGCCGGAGGATCTTTTTTATCCAGTGAATTGACTTAAAGGAAGAAGGAAAAAAAAAAAAAAGAAACAAAGAGTTTGTTGTGCAAACAAATCACGTCGCTTGAAAGACAGGTAGTCATCACGCATTTCTTGTTGTGTGTATTATTAGTCACAAGAAGGTGCGAGAATGAAAACGTTCGTTGCTTTTTTTCTTTTTTGGCATCTTCAAGCTCCTCCTTAATGATGTTCACTGGTTGGTTAACTTTAATACAAATTTTATATTTATAGCCTAGCATATGCGCGACCTCTACCGGGGTAAGACGCAGCTTTCCCAAAATCATATTTTTTTCCTTCAACACATGAGTAATGAAAGTTGAAGGTGTATCTCTCTAAGTGAGAGTTCGCATGTTTTTTTTTTTTTTTCTTTTTTTTTTTTCCTGTTTAATAAAAATATAAAACACTGCTCAGAAGGAAAAAAAAGAAAAGTTTTATATGAAAACAGACATCGCAGCAATTCGGATTGCTTGGAAAAAAAAAAAAAAAAAAAAAAAAGAACATTTGAATAAGATAACCTAGCTGCATGAGATTTTGCCTTATTGGTATTCATTGGCATAGAAGTCTCATGTACGTATGAGACTCCCGGCATTCTGCACCCCTCATCCCCCTCTTGCTTCGGACACCTTTTTTTTCCGCTTTTTATATTGACACTGCCCACTACCCAATTGTATGACTATTCTACTACACTATAGATTGGTTCCCTTCGGAAAAAAATTTTTAATTTATTGTGTTGTGGTATTTTTTTTTATTTGGCGATTACAGTTCTTTTAGTTTCCTTTCGGCGTGTGAGGCCTCAGAAAAAAAAAAAAAAAGAAAAAAAAAAAAAAAATTACTCTTTTTTTTTTTTTGTACCCTACGAACCATAGTAAAGAGAACTGTAGAAGAACAGGTAAGTAATGCTGCTTCGGTAGAATTTTGTACAGGTTGTGCGCAATCAAAACAAGAGTGTGAGTAAAAAAAGTAAGAAATTAAAGGTTGATCGATTATTTTTTAAAATTCATTTTTTTTTTAAAATTATTTATTTTTTTTTTGTCTTGTTGTTAGCTCAAACAATGACGGCTATCACATCGCCCTTCTATAAACTATTAAGTTCCTCTCTTTTCTTTGTATTTAAAGAGTTTTTAGCAACCCTACTAATGCAAAGTGTACTGCTCACTCTTGACATGGTTTTTATTGATCGCTTTGACTAGGTGTTCGACTTATGACCTTTGCTCCAAATATGCGAACAAAGGTGACTTTCAACAGCTGATTGCTGTTGTGTTTATCGTACGTGATGATGACACCTCGCGGTAGTTTTCTTCGCATAAAAGTTACTTTTGTTCACACAGAGACAGTTCTCTCGCATTTGTATGTTGCAGGGCTGATGTTGTGAGGATGGCCGCAATGCAAACAAACATATGTCAGGCGAAGAGTGCTGTTATCTCCTCCAAAAAAATCCACCATTTTCAGCTACTCAGCAACTTGCTCTGACAACATTGCTTAGCTCGCCAAGTATGTAAAGAAGATGAGAAAACAAGAATGAAAAGAACTGGAAAAAAAAAAAAAAAAAAAAAAAATCCTTTCAGTCCTCCCTATCTCCTTTGTTGTAGCCCTCACAGTATATACTGGCCTGTTCTGAGCTAGTTACCATTCCCACTGGCACTCTCTTGACTTTATGTCTTGGGAGGGCAGCGGGTGCTTGACCCTCATCCTACTAGATTTCGTTCGTTTTTTTTTATTTTTTTTGGCTTTTCTTCTTTTAATCAAGTGTTTCATAGCGCAAATGCGCAGACCTGGTAACCCTGATCTGGTACGAATATTCTCTAATTTTATGTTTTTGCTTTGTTCGTTGTGGTTGAAAAAGGAAAATATGAGAATTCTACCTCTGAGTCTCTTCAGTTAGTCGCCCTTTACTTAAGGTATGCTTAATCTAAGAGTATTGCCACCCCCAATACCCAGAATCAAGTGTTTTTTTTTTTTCATTCTTCCCTTATCGTAAACCACTCACCCCTCAAATTATGTTTTTTGTTCTATTCTTTTTATTATTGGGTTCAAGTACAGCTTTATTAATTTAATTTACGTTTAATATGTGTTTTCTGAACCAAAATTACTTTTTTTTTTCTTTTTTCATATCTCTGTTCTATTTACGTGCTTTTTCACGACGGACAACTGCTAGTGCATTGAACTGAAGGGCAGGTCGTTTCTTCTTTGCTGATGAGCTTGGGAAAGGGAAAAAAAAAAAAAAAAACGGTGCTTTTACCATTTCATTGCCATCACGTTGCCTTCATAGTTGACAAGCAATTTCTCATTCCAGTATAGCCTCACATCCGAATTTGTTTTGTTTTGTTTTTCTTTTTTATCGATAATTTTCACTATTCGTTTCTTTTTTCATTCCTTCTCCCCCGTTTCTGTTTCCGTGTTGTCGTTCTTTGCTTTTTGCTTTGTGACAATTTATCGTTAAAAAAGCGTTTGAGAAAAATTTCTCTTTTTTTTTTTTTTTTTTTTTTATTCCCTTTCCCCCGTCAATTTTTTATAAGTATTATTTTTTGGGAGGGTACAAAAGTCATTCTGTGTCCGTCACAAAAACCATTGTTAAAGTGAAGTAGTCGCGTTTTCTTTTTTTCCTCCGCGCGTATTACATCAGGGGGAAAAAAAAAAAAAAAAAAAAAAAGTATTGATGAAGTGTTCGTACAAAAATTAAATACGTCACAGATAATCATAACGTACTACTAGTAAGTCCAATGAAAATCAAACGACGGGTTTCTTTATTTTTCGGGACAAAGTAATAGCAAGTATGTACGATGTTCGCAGCACACGGGTTGGTGGATATGCCGACATTATTGGTTTTTATTTTTACTATTTTTTCACAACGACTTCTTATAATACCGTTATTCAGCTTTGACGATAGGAGTGACTTCTTCTGCTATTAAGTAGTTTATGTTACAATCTTTGAGGGGAAATTGATGGGAAAATTCTAATTTCATCCGGAATTGAAATTGACTACTATTCCTATTATTTCAAGAAAAAAAACTTTTCGTTTTTTATATTTTTTTTTATATTTTTTTACTAAAAAAAGTCCTGCTGCCACCCCCCACCGGTGAGCACTTTTTTTTTCTTTTTTTCTTTCATCTCTTCAACCTTGTTGGAAGTAAGAAACTAATAAATCATGACCGCGAATTCCTTATTAGGAATCTTGTGGTTGATTTGGGTTTTTTTTTAACCCCACAACTCAACATCACAGAGTGGCACTTACCCGATTGGAGTAGTGTTTCTTCTTCCTGTTAACATATCACAATAATTACAAACTGACAATAATAAAATAAATCCACATCTGCTCTGTTCTATTGGTTTGGCAGTCGTATCACAATGGTATATGGCTGTATAATATGGCAAATACAGTTGCTTTTATGTATTATTTTTTTTTAGTTCTTTCCAAAAAAAAAAAAAAAACAAAAAACAAAAAACAAAAACTCAAGTCTTAAGTACTTTTTTATATTCGTATTATACTCTGAGCAATCCCCAACTCACAGACAAAAAATAACTTTCTGTAAAGTATTTTTGTTTTCATCTTGTTGGAAAAAACTGTTTGATGATTGTTCGATGTTTTTTTTGTTCTGTACTTTTTTATTTTTTTTGTTTATATTAAATGATTGAGCGTTATAGCTATTGAAAGAAGGTGTGAGCAATCCGAGACAATAGAAAAAGTGTAGTTGCACATCCAGTAACGGTGTTCTGGGTTCTCGCGGATGCTTAGTTTTCGCAAAACCCTACTCTTCAATAGGAGAGTCTGCAAATCGATTCTATTTTTTTTTTTTTTTTTTGTTGTTGTTGTGGTTATTTCAATTTTTTTTAAAATTAAAAAAGTAAACAGTCTTAAGCCGTTGTGATGTTTACTTTGTCGTGGATGGCTCTGGACAGTTCTGTTGAAAAAAAAAATAATAATAAAATCATTCTTTTTGTTTTCGTAACCTTAGAGTTCGTGGTTGGAGTTTTAGTTGCTGATGGGTTTTCTGCTTTTCCCCGACTCATTGTCGGAGAGAGAATGTAGTGCAATACCAACTACTGTGTGGGAAAGAAATAAGTTTCTTGTTATCATTTTTCGTCAACCAAGCTTGACGTCTGATAGGTATCAAATTGACAGTATTTTCTTCTTTCCCCCTTATTTTTTTTTGCACAAAGTTGGAGAAGGAACTATTCAGATTAAAAAAGCCGTTATTTTATGTCATGTTATCTATTTCCCCCTTGCATCAGTATTTACTGATTGCAATCAACTAATTATAATATAAGGTTTACCTGAATGGTTTTTTTTTTTTTTTTTTTTTAAATTACTTTTATTAGAACAAAGCAAATTATATGATTTTTGTTTTTGTTTTTGTTTTCCTCATTTTTTTTTTTTAAACAATAAAATAATATTCTGCCAAGTAGATCATTTTTTTTTTTTTTTTTTTTTTGTTAGCAAGATGCATGCAACACACTACTTCTTCTAAATCAATTTTTTTTTTTCACCGTTTTTTTCCCCTTCCAACAGAATATGTGAGATCAGGTTGCTTCACTACGGCTTTTTTGCGTGCTGAATTTCGCTCTCAAGCTTCAACTAAATTGCTGTTCGAAATAGTCTGAGGGGTTCGGTTATCTATGAGGGAAACAAACGCTGAATCTGCGGAAAATTCTGGTTTTGGTTACCCTGTTTTACTTGTTTGGTTCTTTTCTTTCCTTGTTTCTTTTTTATTGTTTTAGTTGTGGAAGATGAAACCCAAGCTATGTTGCTTTTAATTTTGAAGAAATCAGGGGTTAATCATTGCACGTTTTATTCAATGAGGAAGAATTTTTTTTTAAATTTTTTTTAATTTTTTTTTTTTTTTTTAAATATTGTGAGTTTTTGACTTTGTAAAAGGATAATTAAGAAAAGAAAATGAAAAAGTTAAGTAAATGAAAAAACCACCTTACTGAAAAAAAAATAGTCTTCCTTTCCCTTCTATGTGACACTTTATTAGTCAACACAGCTAGTTCTATTTTGTGTTTTTTGTGAGACGTCGTTCTCACAAAATAACAGCCCTGCAATTGTGCTATTGTCACAGGCCTGGTGCAACCTTATTTCTTTTTCTTTTTTTTTTTTTTTTTTTTTGACCCAGTTTTTAACTATTAATCTGTCGTGTCACACGGACTCTCCTTTAAAATCCGTACTTTTATTTTTCATCTAAATGGTAAAACAATGTGTTTTCCCCTCCGCCTACAAAAAAACACAAACTCGCAAACCGAAATAATCACCTTTTGTTTGTGCATGGTAGACAGTATTCTTGTATCTCTTTTTAAGAAAATAAAAACTGAAATCACAGTATCGAGTGATGCAATCTATATTGTGTTTATGATTTCTTTTATTTTTATGCGCAAGAACAAAGAGTGATTCTAACCCTTGCAAATCCTGTGCAGTGAGCCAGATAAGGGTTCACTCTAAGCAGTTTTTTTTTTTTTTTTTTTTTTTTTTTTGATTTTTTTTTCAGTTAGTTCGCAAACAAAATTTAAGCGAAATTTGGAATGCAATAGTTCTGATGTGTGTTAAAGTGTCTCGGTCTGTACAGTATCAAAAATCAAAATAGATGTCCTTGACTGGTCGTGGGAGTTTAGTTTCAATCAAAGAAATAAAAAACCATGATTCATTATTGAGACACCTGTTTAGATACTTTCTCTTGCCGCAGATCACAAAGGACACCTGTCTGAGTCGTCTGCACTGTTAGTTTCCGAGATTGCCTATCACACGTTTGTATTTTCTTGTAAGTAGCAACACTACTATTGAGTGATTGCTATGATTACTTTTTTGGTGGGGAAAAAAAAAAAAAAAAAAAAATTCACTTAAATAATTTATGTTAAGAAAACCCTCTTCGCAGAGGGAAGCTATCGTGATGGCTGCTTATGCAAGTTTGCAAGTCTTATCAAAAAAAAAAAAAAAAAAAAAGTTCTGAACACCGAATTCTACTCAATCTGGTTACGTTTTTATTATTATCAAAGAAAGTATGTCGCAATAAAAAAGTTTGTATGCGCAAAAGTGAATATAATTATAAAGGACACCTCGAATAATTCTCATTAGAAGATATCTGTTTGAGTTCCTGTACTTAGTATGTTTTATGGGGTTTTCAATTGTTTACCCTTTTCTATGTCAGTGCAACAAAGGAAAGTCTTGTGAAGCTTTGTTTTTCGCAGGAGTCCTGTTTGCTTTGATTTCCAACTTTTTCAACATTTCGTTTAAAACATTGCTCTGGCGAAGGTTTGTCTCATCGAATCATTTTTCGATTATGTCAGCATCGTCTTTCCTTTTTTTATTGGTTTCTTTTTATCATGGGGGGAGTTGGGCATTTACAGGACTGCCACGATTCTTATTTAATAACCTTTCCACGACATAGTCCGAGGTGTCCCCCCTTGAGTCTGCTTCTCATTACTCATTTTCCCAAACGGTCTTTTTTACCCATTCTCTTTCCTTGTCCTCAACCGTGAGGACATCACCCATAAGTGTAAAACGTGTGTATATTTTTAGTGGAATTGTTTTAGCTTTGTTCTTTGCAGAAATATTCAGATACATGTGATAGGGAGAGGGAATTGAACTGAACGTAAAGTTGTTTGCATCATATTTTTACTAACAGGGACTAAGAATATCTAATCATGTCTGGTGGCACGATGACCACTCAGCAGCTTGAGAAGCTGCTGCAAGGTTTAGATCGCAATGACAAAGCAAAAATAAATGCACTGACCTTACTAGCTCAGACAGAAGGTGAGAAGGAGATGATGAGGGCGATAGAAGCCAGGTTAAGAGGCGCGGAAGGAAAAAATAAAATGCCATACTGGCTACTTGTTGACAGCTTGATAAAGAACACTACGGGAGCTCTTAGGGAACAGCTTATTAAAAAATTGCAAAGCTTTTTATCTAAATTAGTACCTTGGAGTGTGACTGAGCATACATCTACTTATGTTAACTTATTTCATTCATGGGAAGGTGTTTTGGAACCAGACACGATGCAAATTGTTGAAGAATGCATTAAGCAGTCACTTATTGAACATAGACGTGCGACTGTCTCCAGAAAAAAAGATGAGGTCAGGAAATCAAGAGTATTCAAAACCCTTTTACAAGATGCTATTGCAGCAGCAGCAGAGGCTCCAGTCAACCACGATGAGAATATATTGGTTCCTGTTGGAGATATTGGGCCACAGGCTGATGACGGTACAGAAACAGCTTCCGTTGAACCAAATGCACAAGACCCTGAAGAAAAGATCACACCACCTTCAGAGAGCCGCGACGCTAGTATTGAGCCTCAATTTCAAACTATTGCATCACACGAAGTCCCAACATCTGTTTCTGCTTCACTCGCTGATTGTGAGATCCCAGCATTAGTGCAATCTCTTTATACAAAACCAATTCAGTGTAGTAAATCAGGTATTCGATTTCCAGAAACATTTGATATGCAATCTCATAAGGATCATTTATATAGACTCCGAACAACTGATGAGACGAAGAAGAAATGCCGCATTTGGTATCAACCGACATCTGAGTGGTCATCCGTAGTCGATACTGGTTTTGGAAACATGACATTCAGTGATCGTGGATCAGCCATGAACACAAAGCAAACCAGCAAGAGGAGTATCACTGCAGAACCAATCAAGATAGATGACGTATCACAAAACATAAAATGCCATGTTTGTGGAGAAGCGTTCGATAAAAAAGTTATCGGAGGAGAGTGGTACATTCTTGAAGCCCTTAAAACAGACGTTCCCAACCCCACAAAGGCTTGGCTGAAGTATGCACTATTTCATTCACAACGTGTCTCTCTTTCCTACTTTTCTTAAGCGCAAATCAACAAAATAAAAAAAAAAAACAGCATAACCGTAACCGTCCATGACAGTTGTATTGCCGACGTAAAACGCAGCAGAAGATAAGAAGAGAGGAGCAAGCTAGTGATATCTACGCGGTAGTACTGCTAACAAGATTAGGGACTCTTGTTGCCATCTTGAACATGGTTAATGCCACAGAGTCAGCATCTCCCATGTCACGTGCACGAATGTTAAGTTCATCATTTAACTTGCAAGGCTAGAGGGGTCTAACAACCCATCTATGAGTGTCGCTAGGCGACTTAGTTCTGCTTATTATTTTTGGAATTGGGATGATGAAAAGTTACTATTATTTTTGAAAGAAGTTGAATAAAGGTTGTATTTTAACAAATGTCGCATTCATAAGTTGTGGTCAGAACGACACTAATTAAAAGCATTCTCTTTAAACAAATTGTTAATATTCTATTACAGAACAGGTACATCCGTCCCCAGCATTTAAAATGGCTGATGGGTTCTTGGGTGCGGCACAGCACTCAGTGCCACTTGCGTTTACCACTGCAAGAAGAGATGATCACGGAATGCAGCATGTGTTGGATAGTTTAGAGAAGCTTGGAGAGGTAGCAAGGAGTATTTTTGATAATATAAGCTCGAGAGTTGCAGCTGAGAATGAGAGAATGGAAGAAATTAAAAGTCGAATGGAAGACATGCAAGAAAGAGTAAATGATGTGTCTGGAAGAACTAGAACAACAACAGTTATGAGTAGCTTTAGATATCCAAAAGGAAGTGATCGTAGTGTTGCTGTCATCCAATACGATGAATCTAATTACAAACCGAGAACAAAGCGAATCAGACCACAACGTGTCTTCCAAAAGGGCGACCCCCTCCAAGAGGATGCCTTTGGTGGAATGCCAGCCAGAGTTCACAACCCTACAGATCAATACGAACTTCCTTTATTCATAGCTACCGCAAAGCCTGTGAAACGTACTCAGGGACTTGGTAGACTACCAAAGAATCTCGACAACGTCAGTTCCCTTCTGTTGTTTAACACAAATGAGAATCCATACAAAGACTACAACATCTTCGATCCTCTCTCTCAAGAGTCGAAGAAGAAGGCTCGTGAAAGCAATGCACGTAACGCGCTTTGCGCTGCTCCATTTACATTCGGTGGGGATGACGGTTTTGAAAAGGGAGGAGATGCCGAGGGATACAGCTACCAGCCAGAACTTGGTGAAGTCCCAGAGTGGGAAGAGAACTTCCCTGAAAACTTGCCAGGTCTTGCCGGTGTTGCAGAATGTGATTGGGATGATACAGGTTTTGAGGAAAATCAACCAATCGCACCAAGTGCCCAGTTTGATGACGCTTCGACTGTTTACGGAGGTAGGTCAGTACGGGGATCTAAAAGTGTGGATGTTGTTGCACCGTCACCGGGTGTGCCGCCTCCTCCTGGTGCTGGTCCACCTCCGCCACCCGGTGGGGGTCCGCCTCCTCCACCAGGTGGTATGCCACCTCCGCCACCTGGTGGCATGCCTCCGCCTCCGCCGGGTGGAATGCCACCTCCACCGCCTGGTGGAATGCCGCCACCTCCGCCGGGTGGTATGCCACCGCCACCACCTGGTGGCATGCCACCGCCTCCACCAGGTGGGATGCCTCCACCGCCTCCTGGGGGTATGCCTCCACCTCCGCCTGGGGGTATGCCACCTCCACCACCAGGTGGGATGCCTCCACCTCCACCTGGTGGGATGCCGCCTCCTCCGCCGGGTGGCATGCCTCCACCGCCTGGTGGAATGCCCCCACCCCCACCTGGAGGTGCACCCCCACCGCCTGGTGTTCCTCCTCCGCCACCTGCTCCTGGCGCTGCTGGTATTCCGCCACCACCACCAGCTGGTGGTATCCCTCCTCCTCCCCCTCCTCCTCCTGGTGGTAAAATACCGCCAGCTCCTCCAGCTGGTGGTGTACCAGCTGCCAACCCTGCTGCTCCTAGGCCACCTGTGGAAAGGAAACAGCTTCCACCTCCACCAGTTGACGCCAGGGATGCACTGCTGCAGGCAATCAGAGACGGTACCAAGTTGAAACCAGCTACAGACAGGCCTGCACCTGTTCAAAAGGAGAAGCCACCTGAGAAAAAGAACAACTTTCAGAACAATTTTATGGTATGACATTACTTTTCCCTTTACTATTAGTACGGTAAAGCATCATTATTCTGAGCTAGTTGTGTATAATAACTATTAATTAATACAGCAAAAACTGGAAAATCGACGAAAGGGTTTGCAAGGTCAGCACGGAGAATCGAAGACGGAAATATCAATGCCAAAGGCAGAGAAGAAGGAAAAAGAAAAGGAATCTTCCCCTAAAGCACCACCGCCAAGTGAGAAACCTGTCCAAGCGAGGAAGTTCATCCCACAGGACGACTCAGATAAATCTGATTCAGACTCCAGTTGGTCTTCTTAGGACGTAACGAGTTCACTTGCTTCGCTCATTTTAGCAGCATCGTTCGTTCTCCTCCCCCGATGGAAAGTCGATTAGACGCAAAAAAAAAAAAAAAAAAAAAATTCGTTCTGGTGGTACAATTACTTAATCTGTACGTGTTAAGCCCTTGCCTTAATTCATAGTATCGTTGAAAAATGACCCTAGCCACTTATTCTGCTGTAGAGGTGTTTCTGCGAAAATAAAATCTACGAAGCTATCTCTGCATCTCAGTCCACATAATTCTGAACTGGCGAAACTAGCGGTCCATTAGTTTATTATCCTTTATAATTATTAAAGACAGCGAGCACATTAGGTGATGTACTCTCCACATTTAATTAATATTTTCATCTTGTTAAGGTCTAAAGTAGCTTTGCTATATATTTATCCGAGACCATTGTTTACAGAAACTATAAGGAATGTGAAATTTGGGGGTGGGGGGGGGAGAGGTGGAAAAAAAAATAATAGTAAGAAGAACCATGAATAAATAAACGTAACAGAAAGAAGGAAAAAAGAATGAAAATAAGGAACAAGAGCACAAAAAACACAACCGCGTGGCAATTGCAAAATAAGTTTTTTTTTTTTTTTTTTTTTTTTTTTTTTTTTACTTTTCGTTCTTTCTTTTTTTTTTTTTTTGATGAATTAGTCTTTTTTGTGCTTCCCGTGTACTAGCTCCAAAAGAACACTTTAATTAATCAAAAATAACTTTATTTAATTATGATAGGTTTATTATGTATAAAGTGAACAAGTTGATTCCTTAGTATAGCCTGCGAGTCTTATTTACTATTCTCATTTCCCTTCTCAGACTTGTCAAAATAACCAAGAACTCCTCATGGCTCATATCAGACCAACACCGCACATCTTGCAATCCGAAATACTGGGCGCCCATCGCAGGTTGGTAGCATGTGAAGAAGCACATCATGCGGCGATTGAGTATTCAGGAAAAGCAGCTCTAACTGCAGCATCACACGAAGAAGAAACAACAGCAGCATTGGGTCGTCTATCATTGTCTGAAGCAGAGAGGGACGCAGTATTACGAGAGACTAGAATTAATCAAGAGCGAGCACACGCATCAGAAGCAGGATTCAGTGCTGCTATTAATCATGAGCGCATGACTAAACATCATGCTTTTGAAAGCGAAGAACATGCCACGTCAATGAGAGCTCGTATCGCAGAAGCAGAAGCAGCTGCAGCTACTGTGGAAGCGAGAAGAACCGCCGCAGCAGCAGAAGCAGCAGCTGCGACATCAGCACTTCAAGAAGCGATAATGAGAGAAAAGATTACACAAGAGAACGTTGCTATTCTGGGTCGGGAAGCAGAAGTAGCGCGTCAGAAGGTGGCTGGGATTAGAGCTGATGCACTACTTGCTGAAGAAGCAGCTCGGGTAAAGGCTGCTGGTCATGCTGCAGCACTTGCTGGTGCTGCAGAAGCAGAACAACACCACCAAGAACAATGTGATGCTACTGCTACAGCTGGTCTTCGATTGCATCAATTAGATGCCATCGTTGAAGTCAGAGGAGTAGAAGCTCACGCTGCTAAACTCCGCTCTGCGGTATCACAAAAGGAGCTACTAGAGTCCCAGACACACGAAGCTATCACCAATGCTGCATCACGAGCAGCAGTTGGAGCACTTCATCAAATACCTGTTTCTCCAATTGCAGTTCCATCACCTGCATTATCACCTCCTATGGTAAATCCAGTAGTGACTCCACTAGTCATAGACCGTCATCGAACTGTTGTTGCCCCGCCTACGTTACTATCAACCCCAAGGAGGTATTACCCAGTTCCTGGGTCGTACTAATAATTACGCTTATCGATTTATCTGTTTGTCCTGCTCTCTCTTTTTAGATAATATTTTTTTTTTTTTTTTTTTTTTTTAACGTAAGAATTCTTGTTTACTTTTCCCCCTTACCTAATCTATTGATGACCAGATTACGAATATAGTCGTTATCACACAATATCGGATTTTGGTACCGACCTTCGCAGCGCATTAAACATGTAACTTGTTTTCTTTTTTATTTCCCTCATCGTTAACCACCCACTAGTGATAAACATAACGCATCAAAAATCACGCATAAGCGTGAAGGATATTGAGATTCAAATTAGATTTATTAATGATTGGTTACTTGGTTATTGCGTGTTTTTTCCGTAGCGACAATTTCACAGAATTAACGTTTTTTTATGGAACTCACTAAACACCAGCATCAGTAAAAAACCTGTTTGTTGAGTCTCATAGAATCCAACGGGTAAGGAAGATCGTTTTTTTTTTTTTTTTTTTAAATCCTCTCACTTTTGCATATTTAATGCGTTCCATTGTAATTGTTATTCATAGTTTATGTGCTGTACTGAACTTTCTTTGTTATTACTTTTTTTTTCAGAATAGTTTTATCTACTTATTATCATTTATAACAGTATAATAATATAATGCCCTCTAACTCAGGTGGTTTACTTTGGGATTGGTATCAGTCATTGCCATGGCTAACAAGAGTGTATTGGTTACTTCTACTAATAACTGTTGTATTTGTTCAACTGGGTGTTGTTACTGGTAGACACGTCTGTCACTCTTGGGGACGAATTTGGAGAGGACAGATATATAGAATCGGGACATCGATGTTCCACACTGGTAGCGGTATGGATGCATTGTTTCATTTAAGAACATTCTTAGTTGTGAGCAGTACGCTTGAGAAGAACAGTGGATATGTGTGTTTTGTAAAGGAATTAGTGTTATCAGCTGTCATAATCTCAACGGGTATATTCTTTTTGATTGATCATGAAATGTGTGCGCCACTAGCACCAGTTCTTTTGACATCACTGATGATGTTGTTTTCATGGTCAGGATATCCACTTCCACCGCTTTCGATATTTGGAATGCTCGTCATTCAAGGCGATCAGCTAGTGTACTATCACTTAGCTCTTGTTATTATACTTGGGGGTAATCTGGAATTAGTAATGTTGGGATTAGGCGCAGGTGCAATTTCACACTACGTCTCGAAATATTTTCATTGGAGAGTTTTGAATGCGACTCAGCCACCCGATCCTCCTGTTCAATAAGTCTGTCTTTGTCATTGGTAAGTTGTATTTTTGTTATGTCCAGTGTATTTTCTGTGGGGGTTTTGGGCTAAATTTCATTTTTAGTACTGCTCAAGTAGAAACTGCCACACAGTATCTCCTGTGCGGCTCTTAGCGGCTTGAGGGTCCAAATTCTGTTTACTATTAGTGACATCGATTAAGGGCTCAGGAGCACAACTCTGCATTCATTTAGACAGAGTGAAGCCAGATGGCCTTACCTTATGTAGGCTACAAAAAGAAATTTCTTTTTTTCTTTTGTAGAAATAAAAAAAATCCGGCGATACGATACGTACCCCAAAAATACACTTTGGGTTTATGTCAAAGGAAAAAAAAACAACGAGAATTCGACAATACTGCTTTATGATGAAATAAAATAAAATGTTTTTTTTTTTTTTTTTTTTTTTTTTTGTTATCAAATACAACTACTATAACATCATTATTCTACAAACAGAGTTGTCAAAAAGTAAAAACGAAAAACAACAAATCAGCAATACAATGCCACCAGTAGATCCTGTAAAGACAAAACAAACTATTTTAAATTTAATGATCTCATCCAACAGGCCATTTAACACGCAACAAGTATCTGATCATACTGCAGGAACAGTAAAGAAACCTGCAGCTCAAATAGCTTTGGACACGTTGACAGAGGAAGGTGTAATTGAAGTGAAGGCATTTGGTAAGAATAAAGTCTATTATGCGAAGCAGAGTGTTCTTGAAAAACCAGATCCTGAAAAACTGCAACAATTAGAAAAAGAAGTAACCACGACGCATGAAAACATACAACAAGCACAGCTGGAACAACAAAAACTGTTGAGTAGATTAGCTGAAGTGAGGAGTTATGAAAGTGAAGAAACGATTACAGCTGATGTTAATAAACTAAAGGGGGATATTATTCAAAAAAAGAAAACGTTAGAAACAATTCAACTGAACTCAAAGAGTAGCCAATCACCGGAATGCGCGCGAGAGCTAACAAAGAAAATCCAACTCGCGTTACACAAATCGAGTCGCCTCTATCGACAACGTAAAAGGAAATGTATGGAAGCCCTTGAGACCATCTGTGGTATATCTGATTTTATGAGACCTCATGACATGTTTATACGATGTGGTTTGGAAGAGGATTCACAACCACCACCTGAAACTTAATATTATTTGTCGCAAAAATTCTTTTTGAATTTACCCATCTCTCATATTGCTTTTTTTTAAAAAAGTCATTTTTTTTTCCTTCTTTTTTTTGTTATTTTTTTGTTTTTATTCCATCTTTCAACTTCCGTCAGGTCGACACAAAAGATACACAGAATAGAATTATTATCATGGTAATAGAATATGATTATTTAACAAAACCGGGTTATTAATTCTTCCATCAGTTTCCCCCCCCCGTTTTTTTTTTTTTGTTGATGGGAAACAAGATCTGTGTTGAAATAGCATGCGGTGAAGTAATTTCATATTTACCAGCCAGTAGCTTAGAAAGTGTTAGATGCTTGTCAAGGCTTGGTAGAGCTACTGTGATAAATTTAATTGGATCTCCTGAGGGAGCGAGACGAGTAATGCAAGAAAAGGGAATCATCCATCCACTTCAGCAATTATCTGGCAGCCTGATGTCACGTGTGTGGAATAGATATTGCACAGGTGATGCTCCAACACCTGGAATGTGGGAGACGCTCAATTCTCCAACAGCTGTTAGACGTTGGGCACGTACTTATATATTCCAAAGCTCTTGGAAATTCCCACCCGGCTATTTTTCAATTTCCTCTGAAGATCGTCTTCTCGTTTGGATTCTTACTTACATATCACCGAAAGTAGTATTTCATTATTTACCAGTTAGCGATCACGATACTTCAAAATCCCCGTTCTCATTTTTGCTGTGTGAACCTCAATTGAACACGACAATATGAACAAAACTAACCTTTACTAGTGCTTGCCCCTTTTCTTTCTGTAGTCTGTCTCAGAGCAGTTCTTGCAAAGAGGTTGGCTCTCTGCTATCGATCCTTTTTTGTGTCGCGAAAAGTCGATGAGTTTGTATTTGTTTTCATTTCTGCAACATTATTCGTTTTGGATCCTTTTTACGGAAAAAAATTTATTCTCGGTGTGCTACTGTACTCTTTTTTTTTTCCCTCCTCCAGGTCTTTAGCTGAAGCATCCTGACTCAGAGTAAAACATAAATTCAAAAAAAAATAGATTCTTTTTTTTTTATATTTTATTTCATACAACAGTAGAACTTTATGAATGAAACTTAGGAATGTCGTTATTCGTCAGCTCACCTACTCCTTCCTTAGTACATGTTTACTAGTATTTATTGTAATGCTATGTAAGGAACTAAAGAGGAAAAGGAGATTGAAAAATAGAAGAAAACTGTTGGTTGTATTGGATTTTGATGAAACGATAACAAGAAGACATGTTGGAGTGACTCCAATAGAGGAGCTGACGTCGAACGAGATTAGAGGAAATGTAAGCGACAGTAGGTTCTTGGTTGAGTTTCTAGTGCTTGCTAAGAAAATGGGATACTTTTTAGCTGTTGCATCGTTTTCTGATGATCAAGAAATCGAAGGAGGTGTCGCTGGAGTTAGTTTAATAAAAACTTATCTCAGAGAAATATTTAAACCTCTCGACTATTCAGATTTCATCTCCCCCGAGATGATAGAGAGTTGGCATCCTGAATATGGAAATCTTAATCAACCGAACCCAAATGATTCTATGTTTGTTGGTAAGTCTGCTCATATTTCCAACATTATTAAAAAAATAGGCTGCCACATCCCGCCCTCTGACGTCATTCTCATTGACGATTGTCAACAAAACGTAAGACTTGCTCAGGCTAGTGGATACAATGCTTATTGTTGTTCTGAAAATGGTTTTACGAGAGAATTCTTGTCTACGTCTCTTTCTTTACAGCAGTTGCTTGGAATGAGAATGGGATCACCAAAATAAGATCCATCAACCCTTCTGCCTTAGGCTGCTTGCCATTGCCATTTCCTTATTAGCGCTCATTTTTATCAGTGGTAGGGTGTGTAACTATGCCTGATGACCACTTTGATTTTTTATTTTTTTAAAATCATCTTTTTTCTTTTTTTTCCTTTTTCCTTTTTCCTTTCCTTTTTTTTTGTGTGTGTGTCCATTAGTATTAAATAAATGAAAAAAGAATTATCGGAAGCAAAAAAAAAAACTTAGTTTGCTCACCATTTGCATGTGTTTAAAATTTATCAAACGATAACGGCAAATAGTCCTGCTCTGGTTACGCAAGCAAAAATTAAACTATTTTTAAATTATTATGATATTCCGTTGTGTTATATTTTGATTAAAAAAAATAACACTCATCACGATTCGATCGATATTTATTTTTAATTTTTTTTTTTTTTTTTTGTACCAATGCTGTTTTACGGTGTTGCGTATTTCTTTTGAAAGGGGTACTTAATTACACTGTGCGTATTCTTATTCCTTTTCTAGCATACTATTTTTATTATTATTACTACCGTGTGTATTTATCTAACTGGTTTCGTGTGTAGATATTTTCCTTTTTTTTCTTTTTTTTTCTTCTTGGCATTCTGCACGTATTCTTTTTTTTAAAAAATGCTAAAAGGAGTTATTATTATTTTTTTTTTTTTTATCTTTTATCTTTTATCAGGGGGAGTTTTAAAAAAAAAAAAAAAAAAAAAAAAAAAAACATAATGTTAAGTACCTCAACTTTTAATAATGGATACTTACCAACTGCAATACTCGGATGTCATTTATTCGGACCAAAAGAAAAATGGTATCTCGGGATAGAAGACCTACCAAGTGACGTCGATTGGTCAGAACAGCAAATGCCCGAAATTGCTGTTGACCCAGCTAGTGGTGTTATCAGTATGGTTAATGTTAAGGATGTAGCACAGTCGTTTACTTTATCAGTGAGGGGAGATGCTGCTAGTAGGGCACATGGTCGAAATGGAAAACGACTGACATACAGCAAAGGGGAATCTGATTCAGAAAATTGCATTACTTTTATAGCAATTTTAAAGCCCTACTCTCTACTTGATCTTTGTACTGTGGAAGACGTTGATTGGGACGGTATCGATATTGATTCAGATATCCAATTTCATACTCCCCATCCTTGTCCAGAAACACCTCCTCTACCACATCACAGTAATCTACACTTCCCATTAGGAGGTGATGACGGTCCGTATTGCTGTACGCAAGGTGAAGGATCTTTATTTACTCATCATTTTGCTGGTAACCATCACGCTGTTGACTTTAGGTGTCCAGTTGGAACCCCGGTGTTGTCAGTTTGTGATGGGATTGTAGTAGAAGTAAGTGATTCGAATACTACTTCTGGAATCCACGTATCATTTCTTTATAAATGGAACAGTATTACAATTCAATTATCCTCAGGAGGTTTCGCTGAATACGTTCATTTACATCCGTCGAGTAGTTTAGTAAAAATCGGAGACTCTGTCTCGAGAGGACAGCAAATCGCTCTTTCAGGTGAAATTGGATTTTGTCCAGAACCTCATCTTCACTTTCAAATTTTAGAAAGTCAAGACAAAAAGTCTATTACACTCCCTGTCAGGTTTGGTGATGATTCTTTTAAACCTGTAGTTGGTTTGTTTTATGATTCGAGTGGAGAAATCAATAGTTGAAATAATTCAGACATATTTTGATCATCACCACCATCTTGTTTAGATGAGTGTCTTCCTTGATTTCGGATTGCAATAATTATCTTTGTTCTTATCTCCAGGATATTTAATTTGAAAAATGAAGCGACAGGGAAAAGCAAGGGAAATATTTAAAAGAAAAAAGGAAGACGATGACGATGGGTACAGCATGCAGGTAGGCTGTCTTCCAATTGGTGAAATCAGCGAAGAAATTGATGAAAGTGTTCCTCCAATGGATGGACTGGAATATTTGAGAAGAGTGGCACATCAGAGAAAGTACAAATGTCCAAAGACAGTTGTAGCAAAGAACAGAGATGAGATAATGGGAAGTGGTACATCTTGTATACCACAGCTACCAAAGCGATTCCTTCCCGAAGACAAAGTTCCAAGTGAGATTTGGAGAAAGTCAACTCTCGCTCGCTTTCAAGAACTTCGTCAAGTCATTGAAGAAGCGCGGCCATCGCGATCAGCTCGTCTTCCTCCCCTCCCTGAAGGAGTTCCAAACAACCGAGACAAAGTCGGTTGGAAGGTCTTCTGTTTTGGTGGTAAGAAGAAGTCTGCTCAACAACCTGATTACTCAATCTTAAAAGGACTTGATCAAGTGAGTATTTCATGGTTGATAGTCTGCCACAAGGATTGGTTTTGTAACTCTCCCGCAGCCCCCTCAATGAACACATTAGTAGGAGATGAACACTACCGTAGAATGTGTTTCCAAGCTTACAGTAAAGATGGTACTTCTGGTTCTCTCTCTTGGTTGTATGCATTACTGGCTTGTATTGAATCACCTCTCGTAGCTGCAGATCAGACAGCTCTAACTGAACTTCTTCAGAAGCTGTGCCAGCTTTGGAGTAAAATCCCATCTCTTTCTCTGACTGACTCCGATGTCACTGTTGATGCTGAACAGTTGGAGGGAATGATCGCTACTCTCATTACTATTATCCATTCTCACTTTAATCAAGGTGATCCAAGCTTGTTGTGGCCGAGGGATGTGCTGTAGGAAAGCTGCATCACGAATGAAGCAGATATTCCTATAAGACAAATAGTCCTACTGAACTACACAGGATACTCTAATCGTATTTAGTAGCAGGCTGAGTGCCGTTAAATTGATTCATTTTTGCTAGTTAATTAAAACTATGCTTTTCCTGAATTAAGGGTCGTAAGCGTTGGTTTTGCATTGTTTACTCCTTTGTATTTTTTTTTTTTTTTGCAAGCGAAAAACAAATCAAGAAATGGATAACATAACCGTACGAAGGGAATACAAATCAGATATGTTTCTGTGTGTACCAAAACTAATTATAAATATCTACATCAGCAGGGAATACAAATATGCCTCCGGGATATATGCGAAGCACTCGTGCAGTCAGCATGCGGAATGCTGGTGGGCAAACTCTGCGAGTTGCTCGATTAGTTGGTGAATTGAGTAATGTTCAAAAAATACTATCAGAGCGTATGAGAGTGTATCAACAAGAATGTAGTGAGGCAGTTGAATTGGTATCTAGAGCTGCATCGCTGACGGAACGTTTAAAAGTTGTGAGGATGAAGTTGAGAATGGTTTTTGATAATCAGGATACAACTGTCAACTCCTCAGCTAACCCTTCATCTGTTTTATCTTTTTATGAATCTATTCGGCTCAGAGGCGAAGAAGAAGTCTTACCTGGTCTTGGTATCAACGATGACGTTACTGTAATAAAACCAACTCACCAACTTCCTGAATTCCACGACGATCTCGACTCTTTTAGTGACCCTCCTGCTGATTACATGTGTCCCATAACTTGTTGTGTTATGAGATACCCAGTCATTACTATTGATGGGTATTCTTATGAGAAACATGCTATTGTTGAATGGTTTAATTCTTTTACTGATGGATTCCCAACGTCTCCGTGTACAAATCTTCCGTTAAACTCAACAGAGCTTATTGATAACACGGAACTGAGAGATAAAATTCAAGACTGGGCCCGCATCATGAGAGGAGTAGATGAATCACCGAAAGTTAATTCAAAACCAGTGAGAAAGTGTCCTCCGTCACCTCCTGCAAAGGAAAATGATCTTTCGAGAGACTTTGTATGTTATGGTACAGCAGCTCCTACTGCGACTGTACCCTCATCATCACCTATCTGGTCATCATCACATGTTCCATCAAATGAACATGATGCTGCTTCTCTTAATCAACTTAGAGATTGTCGTTCATTCCATCCTCCTCCTCGAACTCCTCTTACTGGATCTCGTGCTGTGCTTCGTGGAACGGTTTGTTTTTTTCATTGTTTTGTACTTCAGCAAAAAGATGTCATTTTTGTTGGGCAAAAAAAAAAAAAAAAAAACAGGCAACCTCAGCTTTACGATCCTGTCGCACACTGAGTTTAAACTTCAGATGCCGAGGGAGAAGAAAACAATAGTTCGTCTGCTTCACATGTTGTGGATGTGATGAATAATCTCTAAGTACTGGTGAGGGGAATTTCTTTTTTTTTTGATTATTTTATTATTTTTATTTACACCTTTAATTATTATTGTTTCGTCTAAAAAAGTCGACATTTTCATGTCGTTCAGCAATCGTGTTTCGTTTTTTTTGTTGTGCCTTTTTCGTCGATTCTTTTTAGTTTCTAAGTAATGAGACGCTCTCTTTATATGTCTTTTAAGGCAATGCTAATTACATTTTCATGTTCGTTATGCTTTGTGTAAAATCTATTATCTTAATTTATGTGATTCTAACCTCCCTGTTGTTATTGGCACTTTAAACCAAAAACTATAACTCACACAGGTAATACATTTTTATATTTTTTTTTTTTTGTTATAAAAAAAAAAAAAAATTAAAAAAAAACAAACAAATGGGGTGTTGTGCATCAAAATCAACTTTTGCGGGAACTGAAGAAATAGAAGTGACGGAGCAGCTGAACAGAACAGCAACGACATATGCAACTTTAATTGGTGCTGATGAACTGTCAGACTTTTCAGTTGTCGACGGAAACGGACAAGCTCTATATAATTGGGAGCCTCTTGGAGAAAAAGAAAGTAAACAAACAGTTCTGAAGGACTACATTGCCGTTATTGGAGCGTTTTCACCTGCTGGTTACTTTATAATTGATACGAGTGCGGTGTGTATACATTCGATGACTGCCGGTTCTGGAGCTCAATTATATATCGTCCTCTCTCTCAGGTGTAGTGATAATTCAAAACTTCGAAACTTAAATCCGTTGAAGTCGTCTCAAGAAACGTCACACTTGATCGACCAGCTTCGTGAAATTATTTTAAAATGTAAACTAACACGAAAAGGAAGCCTACCGATAAGTACGAAGGCTAGTACTAAAAGTGAAAAAGGATGGTAGTTTTTATTTTTTATATATTTCTTTTTTTACTCTGTATACATATCACGAAAATGAAAGGAAAAAAAAAAAAATCAACTTGCAAGAAGAAAAGCTGTACAAACGGAAAACGTTATTTCTTGTTTTTTTTATATATTCTTTTTGTACTGTTTTGTATTTGGTGATGAATGTGCCATAAAACTAGTAGACTTTTTACTGCTACTGGTGCAAGTCCTATCTGTTTGTTGTATGTTTTGTGTTCTGGTTTTATTATGTTGCCTTAGAGATAAGGCTTTATACGATCAACAACTTGTAATTTTTTTTTTTTTTTTTTCATACAACATACTTTTTTTTTTTTCATTCAGACAATTCAAACAGGTATTTAGTGCATACACGTTCGGGATAAAAACACGTTTATTTTTATATTATTAATTTCTTTTTTTTTTAAAATTAGAAACAAAAAAAAAAAAAAAAAATGTCTCATTTTGCGATTAAAGAAAAACTTGATGGTCACGTTGATGACATCAACAGAGCGGCTGCTTCAATGAGGAGACATGTTAGTAAGTTAGGACAGCCACACACAGATCCAATCGCATTAAAAGCTAAATTAAGAGAACTAATGTCAATGAAAGGCACAATTCAACAAATGTCTGCCGAACTGAGAAGACTGAAGTTGGGAGGAACAGCACCACCACAGCTACTCGAACAGGCAGAGGAAGAAGTTGCTGCAGCTTTAAATGGATATAAGGCGGCAACTAAAGAAAATGTTCAAAAACAAAAACAACTACTCGATATCCAACGTGAAGCAGAAACACATCATCTTGAAAGTGAAACAGAAGGCCTACTTGGAGAGCATCAGGAATTAGAACAAATGGCTGACGAGATCGACTACAATCATCACTTAGTCGTTGGTCGAAGTGATGACATCGCAGAGATCGAACAATCTGTTATTGAAATATTTGAAATTTCACAACAACTTAACGAAATGGTTGTTGGTCAAGGTGAGCAACTCGAGGAGGTGCATGACAACGTTGACCGCGGAGCTGAAAGAGTCAGCGATGGACAAGGACACCTCGCATCAGTATGTCTTGTTTAATCACTTTCACAGCCCCACAACGATAACATTCTAATATAAACATTAAAACAGGCTAACCGAACCGCTACGAAGTCCAGAAAGTTAAAGGTCTGGATGTTGTTATTTGCAGTTATAGCAATTCTTATTATCATACTTTGGGGAACAAAAAAAATATAATGGCGTTTGTTTATGTCGTCTGGGGTTCTTCTTGATGTGTGATGTTTTGTTTCTTTTGTTTTGTTTTTTGTTTCACTCAAATTGCTTAATCAATTTACCTTAACACCTCAAGAGTTCTGACTTAGGAAGGAAGTTGTCCTTTTGTTTACTCAGATGAGTACTTCACGACATCTGTGAACTACTAGTCATGTAGTCATTACGAAATTCCATTGATTTACTATTCTTTGTGTCTTCGCCTCTTCGTGTGTGTTTTTTGGAAGACAGCGATTTGCTGTTCCGTACTTTTCGGTTTGTATCAGTCAGCGTGTAACACTTTGGAATAAGAGCCCGACAATGAGTAGGGTCGTGCCGGATGACACTTATAAAAAGAAGTTGTAGGTTCTGCTCTGTTGATGGCTTTTCTTCACAGATTTTGTTAATGGAAGCGAAAAAATTGACGAGTGGGGCCAATATATATTTGTTTTAATCATTACTTGTGTGTCACCAACCAAGCCGCGTTTTTCTCCATTTTTTTTTTTTTCCTTTTTTTTTTTAAATCTTTCTTTTTAATGCAGCCTTTGTTCTTCTTCTTTCGTGAAAGTACAACCCAGCTGTTTGAAGCTGATAGAATGCTGCTTCGCATATATTTCTGTTTTGTTATGTTAGTGTTCGGTAGGCGGTAAATAAATTAAAGTGGAGAGAGAGAGATAGAATACATGCTGTTTGCATAAGCATTCCCTCCTATCTTTGAAAAAATAATAAGGGAAAGAAACTCAGTAGCCATCGTGCATGTGCTTGAAAACAGTAAATTATAAAATTAAATTGCTGTCACTAACCCCCAAGTACTTAAAAAACCAAAAAGCCCCCCCGGGTGTAACTGGCCCAGATACCTGGTGATAATTATTTTTATTAAATTCTTTTTTTTTTCTTTTTTTCTTTTTTCCCCCTTTCTGGCCGCTTTTTTTAAAAAAAAAGAGTCGTAGTCATCCACCCACGTGGATGACTTAATTTTCCTGCTTACTGTGTTTCATAACTCCAAGTTGATCATTATTGTTCAACTCATACCAATAATCTATTTTATATTTCCACTCAACACATTCTGATTCAGCATTCATACAAATACGATGCTCATCGCGTGTCTCTCAACGGTATTATGTCTCGCATCGTCATGGGGACCTCCAGTCAGAGATTATCACTACTCTGTTAGAGTAAAAGGAACTGTTGCAGGAGTAATGAGAATGAGAATGTATAAGAAAACTGATGACGAAGGTGAAGTAGTCTACAGATCTGTCGAGGATATGGTAGCAGAGGTTGAAAGAGGTGTCAACGATCTCGTAAAATTAGAATTCACGACCTACATGGAAGAAAGAGAAGACGGTAGTGCTATAGCATCAGGCTATCAACAAAAGATGGCACAGACTGTAATAGAAATGTCTTACGACTACAAAACAAAACCAGGTAAAGTATTAGTTCAATCATCCCAGTCAGGAACAACTCATGATTCTGAGGTAGACGCCCCTGAAAGAGGCAGCTATTACGGAAGACTAGCGATGCTTAAAAAGTTACATGAAAATTACAAAAACGACATCACTGATTTTGACGTCAGCACAATCAAACCAGAAATGGGTCCAACGAGTGTTATCATCAAAACTAAATTGATCGAAACAACTGAAGAAGAAGTCGAAAATTCAGAAATAAACAAATCGATGACACGAAAGTATTCAAGCAACGTAATGGGAGTTGGTATTAAAAGTACTGAATGGTACATACTAGATCCGAGAGATGACTCTTTTCCAGCTTACATGATGACCAAGTACTCTGTTGACTCAGCCATGGGAAAACTTGAAGCTATATACACCACTGAGGAACGTGCTAAGTCATTATACGAAGGGTCTGATCAAAGACCTGAATTAGTTCATTCTGCATACGTTCCATTGAAACAACCAAGTCGTAGAATGTACTCTGATAGAGGAGCCGTTACTTATAAAGTAACTGCGAAGTCTGGTGATGTACCAGAGTTTCCAGAGCAAGGATTCCAGTCAGTCGTCACTAAAGGAGATCACGCTCTTGTTACTGTTGATTTAGGAAAGCCAGAATTGTTCACGGGATCTGCTGATGATAAGTTGCATTACCTCAGACCAACAGCTATGATTGACGGCACTGATCCTGGTGTCATGCGACTAGCTGAAAAAGCTAAAGATATGGCTGGTGATGATGCTGATACTAATATGTTAGCGAGAGCCGCATGGAGAGTTACAAAACAAACGATTAGAAGATCTGATTTGGCAACTGGATTTGCTTCAGCAACAGAAACAGCAAAGACTATGACTGGCGACTGCTCTGAGTATGCTGTACTACTAGCTGGTATTCTTAGAGCCTTAGATATTCCATCACGTACTTGCTCTGGTTTGGTCTACTTGGAAGATTCTCAGGGAGCTAACTTCGGATGGCACATGTGGTCTCAAGCACTTCTACCTGGCACCTGCCCTGACAACGAATGCGAAGATGAAGATGTCGGTGCTCTGTACTGGAATGACCTCGATAGCACACTTCCAATTTCATTTTCGTATGTGATATTTATTTCATTATTGATGTCCACTCCTGGCAGTTGCCATCTCTCAATTGATAAAATAACAAACAGTTTGGGCCACATCCTTTTCGGAATATCAGCAATGTCTGACTCTGAGGCCCACACAGCGGAGTTAAAGCTGGTATCTATGATTGGAAATATTAATGTCGAAATAGTAAATCCTTGAATTAAAGAGAAATAGTCTGGTCCTTAACAACGATAGTGGTGTGAGGCTCTACACCTTTTTGTGAGTGTATCTCATCAGTGAGATATATATTTTTTAGATTTCTTTTTTTTTCTTCTTCAAAAAATTATTTTTTTCATCAGGAACAGTAATAATCGTCGAAAAAGGTTATTCATTTTTGAATAGTCCATCATCGTTTCATTCGATTTTTTTTTTTTTTAAAAATTATTTACTTCAAAAAACAGCGGGGTTGGAGTAATATATAAAAAAAAACAATGCGACGAGGACGGAAGCAGGATCTCGATCCGGCTGTTGCCGCACAACAGCTATCGGAATTTGTATTGAAAAAGAGTTATGCTGAAGCCGAAGAACTTTTAAGCAGAGGTATAAAGATAGATGTGTTACAAAAAATAGAAGAAAAGAACGAAGAAGAAACAATAACAAAACACCGATCGGTACTTCACATGGTGGTTGAAGCTGGTGATGCTGAGGGACTGGAGTGGTTAGCACAAAAGGGAGCAAATCCGAATACTGTTTTAGATAAAGAAAATACTTCAATAATTCACTTTTGTGTTGAACATGACTTAATACAAATGTTAACTAAACTTGTAGAGCTTTCGGAGGGAAAAGATTTCCGACCACTCGATTTGAATAAAATAAATGATGACAACCTAACCCCAACACAACTGTCAATCATTTATAATAAAGTAGACATGGGTAAGCTACTACTAAAAGCAGGTGCGAGTCATAACTTTTTCGATCAGTCATTTCTATATGCAAGTAATACTCATAATCCAGGACTTCCTGCGACTCAGCTACAACTGGCATGTGCTTCAGGCTTAATAGAACTGTTAGAGACGTTGTGTGAATTGGGTGCACCGATATATGACTGTGATAGGAATGGTGATTCACTTTTACATATTTCTGTAAAAAATAGAAAATGGGCAGTGTTCGATTCTCTCCTTGAAAAAGGACTTCAGCTAAACACATTATCAGCTACTGGAGAATCATTATTGAGTGTTCTGTTGTCATGTACGAACATCACTGAAAGATCCGAGGATGTCGCCACACTGTTATCGAAGGGTTTTGAGATCAGTACGTTACCAAGAAATAAGATTCCTCCTCTTCATCAGGCAGTCATCTTAGGTGATGAAGTACTGGTTGGTATTATGTTGGATGCTGGCTCATCACTATTTCAAAAAGATAGTTTTGGTAATACAGCAATTCATCATGCTGCTCGTCTTAGTAGTTGTGATGTTCTTCAAAAACTTACTTCTGCTGATGAAAAAAAAAATGGAGAATATTCAATCAATGAAACCAACCGCCGTGGACAAAGCGCTCTTCATATTGCATGTAAGAATTCTATGCACTGCAATGTTAAGTTTTTGATGTCTCTTTCGGGTATAGATCAAAACATACGATGTTCTCACAACTCAACACCACTACATGAAGCATGTCGTCATGGAGCCCACTCTTGTGTCGAGGAATTACTCGCTCGCTGTAAAACAACAGAGAAAGCTCCGGAAGAACAACAACTGACTAAGAAACCAGCACCAAAAGGAAAGAAGGAAGCTCCTAAAGATGAAGAAGGTCGTAAAACAGAACTCGAATTGGAGGATGCCAATGGTGATACAGCTCTACAGGTAACGTTACTTCACATTTTTCCCTTATAACCTGTACAAAACACAAACAAATAAATAAACAACAGGTTGCCATGCTTCATGATTGGCCCAAAATAGTCCGATCACTTATAGACTGCAAAGTTTCAGTTGAGAGATCGAGTAAAAAATATGGTACCTTATTACACCAAGCAGTCCATACAGGAAATACTGAGATTGCGAAAATACTAATTTCAGGAGGTGCGAGTGTTCATAAGCGAGACGAGCAAAATAAAACACCCATTCGGATAGCTGTGGAAAAGGGATTCTTGATAACAGCTGAGCTTTTATTGAATCATGGATCAGCAGTGAATGCTCAAGATGATGTTTATGGTATGACTCCATTACATGTAGCAGCTATGAATAGTGATTGTGGTTCTATTAGTTTACTTTCTAAACATGATGGATCTATCGAGGCTCGTGATCACCAATGTAGAACTCCATTACATCATGCTGCTGCTGCTGGTTCAGATGAAGCAGTCTCTTTGATACTTTCTTTAGGAGCGTACATTGGAACTCGTGACGTCTCACTGCGAACACCACTTCATGATGCCTGTGAATCTAGTAAACCATCGACTGTTAAAGTTCTTATATCTCAGGGTGCTGATATCACTGCGTTGGATAATCAAAAATGGCTTCCCATTCATGTCGCTTGCTGTTCTGGTTGTGTCTCTTCAGTTCAATTCCTCATCGATGCAGGTTCTCCTCTCAACCAGGTAGATGCCAGAGATAGAATTCCACTATCAGTAGCTGCTGAATCTTGTAAAGTTGAAGTGGCCAGATTACTTGTTAAAAGCTGGACTGCTATGAGAGAACAAAGAACCGCAACTGCTTAGACAAAACCAACCTACAACTATATTGTAATTCTTAATTTTTTGATCAGGATATTCTTCTGAAATCCTTTCTCTTTGTAAAAGGAGAAGATTGCTCATCGATGACGTGATACTTTTTTTTTAAATTATTCAACTCAATTTTCTTTTTTTTTTTTTTACGTCAGAAAAAAAATACTATGGAGTTTGTCGTTAGTTTGTCATTGAGATAATTAAATGAAAAAAAAAAAAAAAAAAAGCTTTGAATTTATTTTTTAAATTTTGTTTCCAGGTGCGTCACTCCCAGTGCCCTCAGGCACATGCCGTGGCTTCGCACAGCCAGTGTGGTGTTTGCCTGTATATGCATTGGTGAGGTTCTCTGTTCAGGTAATTCGGATGTTTATAAAAGTGATTTGATTACTGAAGTAGTTGTGTCTGACGGGCCTTCTCCAATGCAAAATATGTTCGAATTAGTTGTCTTTTTAGATAGAAACAATGAGCCCGCTGATAAACCTTACTCTGAAACCGTAACTTTCCGAAGTACCTTAGCAGAAGCTTGTGACCCAAATAGAACTACTGTTATGAGGGATGAAAATGATGGTGACTCTCTTAGATTTCACTTGGATGCTAATCTCGGTGGGCTTGTTGTTGATAAATTTCAACATGGAAGATGGGAACTATTAGCAGGACCGATTGTTTCTATTCAATACACACATTATGTGAAGCAAATTCATTTAAAAATAGACAATGGTAGTGGAGTTAGGGTTCAATTTTCTCAAGTCATGAATGCAAATGAAAGGTCTCCCTCGACTGAAGAAAACGAAGTCTTGGACAGGCTGTCGTGTTATTGCGTAGCAGCGGGGATTATTAATAATTTACCTGATCCTCCTTTGTTCAGCAAAGATACTTTCAAAGAACGAATAGCTGCTATTGTTAACTACGATTCTAACTTAGATAAACGATGTCAACCATTTGAGAATATTCAACTGCAACGATCTCACTGGATTTGGGAAAAACCACTCGATGATAAAACAGGAATCAGTCTAATGCATAATGATAATAATGTGTCAGGAACTTTCAAATTTCATTCTGAATCACGAACAGAAGTCGAGCAATGGATGCGAAGTCTTAACAGCAAACAATATTTAATGATCGCAGATCCATACATCAGAATGACTGAAGGAACCTTTGAGACAAAGTGGAGAGATAAAACAAAACATCCATCAAAAGATCATGACGACGGGGTACCCACCTACGTTATCATTGTTGCGGTGGCCATGGGTATTGCGATGCTTTTTATATTAGCGCTGATATGGTGGTATTACCGATCGAAGTCGTCTGCTGCTAAAGAAGACGTTCCGTCAACAACACCAGACGCAGCTCCGACGCCTACTAAGAAAGCAAGGAAGTCAAAATCGAGAGATCTTAAAGTTGATCGAGGCGTTAGTAGAGAACTGGAATCCAGACACACAGCTGGTCGGAACACGAGTAGAAATCCAATAGCCGATTTATACCGAGAGAGTAGTGGTGGTGCTAGAAGAACCCCACAAGTTACTGTTGCTCAACGATTACCCCCAGTGAGTGATCCTAGCTTAGATAGGTACGGTACAGAGACAAGTATGAGTAATAGTTATGCTGTACCTCCAGCTCTTGCTCAAGCAAGAGCTTTACATAGAGAAAGTGATGTTCAAATAGTTCCTGGACCCGGTTGGGAGAGTACTCATGATGGTACAATTACTAACGCAGAGTCTAACATGACCATCGCAACTCCTCAACAACATACAAAACAATCAAATGCAGCTCCGTATCACTACACGGGAGGTACTCGTGAACCCGATCCTCAGTACTACACTCAACACCAGTATTATGCTCAACCTTATAAACAACCTCATCCACAACCTCAGCAACAATATTATTCTAATTGGGTTCCTAACAGCGGTCAAAGTCGTAGCGAAGATGAATCTGAGTACGCTCAATAAACATTTTTGTACTGATGTGAGGTTCACCTTTTTGAATGATTAGCCCCGTGTGAGGTTAATCAAATGCCTTTAAAAATAACGGGTTGCAGCTATTGTGACGTGGCTAACATAGCCGACTAAGAATCATGTCGAGTGCTTTTGTGTAGGGTTGCTGTCCGTGTACCTTTATGGGTCAGTCAAAATAGTCATAGTGACTGTGATTGTTTGAAATTTTGGCGAGTTATTTTCCTTTTTTTCAAGTTAAATCTTTTTTTTTTTTTGTTTTTTTTTTGTTTTTTTCTCTCTTTTACAATAAAAGCACGGTTGATAGTCCGTTGTTAAGACTCTGCTTGTCTATCCTTGTCTCTTTTTTTTTTTTTTTTGGATACTCTTATTTTTTTTTTGTTTTGTTTTGTTTTTATAGTAGTCGCAGATTGCGTGCTTTGTAGTTTCCCAGCACGTTTTTTTTTTTATGTTCCCACAGTTCTTTTTTTTTAATTTAACACGGCTCGAAACTCTTTCTCGGTTCCCCCTACATCTGCTGTTTTGATAAGGAAGGAAATTAAGTTGCCTATACTCTTGTTTATTCACTCTTCTGTAATAAGAGGCTCAGGGGAGCTTCCTCTTTTCCACATGTCATTTAAAAAAAAAAAAAAAAGAGAAATAATTTCTCCAAGGACTTTAGATAGCTGATTATGCTTGTAGGGCAAAGCATGCAGCGTTCGTTTCAAATATTGTGTTTTGTTTTTTCCCCTTCTTTTTATTACTATTTGCTTGGCTGACAAGTTACGGTGGTTACAGTCCAGCGCTTCCACCTCCCCTCCCCCTTTTTTTTTCCTGTCTCCCTTTCTGCCATGCAACGCTTTCTTATACTGAGATAAGGCTGCAGTTGGCTCCCCTTCAATGTTTTGTTGAGTATAATTATCTATATATATTTATTATTATTTTTTTTGTACCGAAGTAGCTGAAGAAGAAATATTCAGGAAACTATTCAGATTGAAAGCCGTTATTTCTGTATGTCACGACCTATTTCCCCGTGCGACAGGATTCTGTCTGCGTTCAACGAAATATAAGGCTAAATCTGAATGGTTTTTTCCCTTCCTTTTGATAATACAATTTACCCCATTTTTGAAACAGACATCTTTACCGACAATTAATTCATGTTGTGGTAGTCAGTAAATCAGTACACGCAATTTCGGTGTTGTTCTGTTTTTTTTTTTTTTTCATTTCCTGCCACTTGTAGCAAAGTGGGTTCATTTACCGCCTCCCGTAGAAAACGAAAAAAGAAAAAGAAATGAAAAAAAAAAAAGAATTATTGCAGTAGTAGGTAGGTGATTTATTTATTTTTTTTCCCTAATTTTTTTCTTAAACAAGTCCGTTGTTTCAATTGGTATTTTTTTTGGAAAGGAAAAAAAAAAAAAAAAAAAGATTTGCGTTTTCCCACTAATCAATGTTTGTGCTAAAAAGTGAAATGAATCGCACATTAATCTTTAAAGTTGTATATCGTAGCAAAGTCAAGGTAGTTAGCTTTTATTTTTTTTTCTTCCCTTTACATAATCACGTTCTCTGTAAACCATCAGAGAATAAGTATACAAAAAGCGTTTTTTGCCTCTTTTTTTTGTTACTTCAATGTTACTACTAAATAACAGCGGTGCTTTGCAGGGTTATTTTTAAGGCCCTAGCCGCATCGCTTTAATAGGGGCAAATCCTTTGTGTGATTGCATGGGTATCTCGTCCTTATTCAAAATAAATTAAATCACTTCCCTTCAAACTGAAGAATGGTACAACAGATTGGGGAGGGGTGGGTCCTCCATCGCTGTGAGTTTATCCAGTATTCATGGTATACAAAAGTATTGGTTCGAGGAAAGTTTCTTTAATTTTTTTAATTTTGTGAAAATTTGAAAATTTCGAAAAATTGATGTCCTTACGATTTATCGTTTTACTCTGATTGATCATTTTGTGATTAATTCCCCACTGATGTAGTTTGATACTAAAGTGATTTTAACACAAAAAAAAAAAAAAAAAAAAAGAAGTTGCATTTTTATAGAAAGTAGTACATTCCATAATAGTACAGTAGACTATACTTCTATCTTCATTCTTCGGTCTATCATCATCTTAGCGTGGTGTCGAAAAGTACCGACACCAATGTCAACGGATTCCTCTACTGCTGCTTTGCCTTTTGTGTATTTTTTTTGTAATCTGCCCCTCTGGTTGGCTACTTAGGAATACCGACACTTTTTCATTCCAAACTCAAGTTTCGAATTAATAGAAGCTATACTGCGTTACTAATATTGAGCTTGACGGGTCTACTTCATTGTATATTCTGCAGACCGTGTAGGATACGTATGCCTGCTGCAGTGTTTTCCCTCCGTAATTCCATGTTCGCACAGAGGTACTTGGTCAAGCTAGTTCCTTTCTTCCTTATTTTCCCTTTTCATTTTGTAGTGAACTTCGAGTTATCTCCTCCGCAGTTTTTTTTTTTCTTTAAATGCTGAACTGTCTTTTGTATGGGTAAAAAAAGGCAAAGTTGCGATTTTTTTTTTTTTTTTTTTTGTTTTGTTTCCCTCGCACTGTTTTGTTTCCTGAGGTTGATTGGATTAATTTTTTTCGAAGCTTTTTTTTTTTAGAAAAAAAAAAAAATAAATAAAATAAAATAAAATAAAATAAAGAACTCTATGCGCAAACTTTTTCCTCTCGAATTTTTCTGGAAAATAAAAAAGAGAAACAAATTGTGACACAGTAAGGCAACAAATGTAAAAACACAATCACTATAGTATAGTAATTCATTTTTATTTTATTTCAATTTTTATTATTATTGTTATTTCATTTTTCATACTGAACAGTTCAAGTAAAAAAAAAAAAAAAAAAACGTAAACGCAACACGAGTTGTACTTTGATATGAAAGTCATTTTTTTTCGTTGTTTGCGAGTTGGTAAATTTATTTTTACTTTTGCGCAACTGAACACAAGAATCGAACGAGATCAATACGATTCTCTCTCTTTTTTTTTTTTTTTTTTGCGTAGTGCTATGCTTAATATAATATTATGTTAGAAGTGTTATTGAATCTGTCGTACCCTTTTGTACTATTTGGCACACTTCGGTGTCAAGAAGCAAAACGGGGGAAAAAAAAAAAAAAAGCAGAGAGACAGAGACAAACAGACAAGAAACAAACAGACAGAGACACATACAAATAAAAAAAAAAACATAAACAAGAAAAAGTCCTTTGGGAAGGAACTGACAGTATATTAGCTTAGCTTTTTGTTTTGGTATTTTATTTTTCTTAACCAACCTCTTCCCGTTAGACGGGACTAGTTGTGTCTGTTACGTAATTATCTTTTTTTTGTATGTAGTTGTAGTTTTATTGTTATTTACGTTTAAAGTGTGTTGTGTATGATAATGGACTCATTGAAATCGTTCTTTTCCCCCTTGTTGTGATAAGCTCTTAGTGTAACTATATCAACTGCGTAAGGTTAAGCTATAAGGCAATGTGAGTTTGCTGCAGATTTTCTTGTTTCATTTTTTATATCGATGAAATATTGTGTAAAAAAAATTTCTAAACATGACGTCTGTTGTAGCATTGTCGTTTTCTTTTTTCTTTTTCTTTTTTTTTTTTGCAGAAGGTTGTTTGAATTCGTTCTTCGCTTACTGCTTTTTCACCCCTCTCCCTTTTTTTTCATTTTTTTTTTTTTTTTTTTTTTTTCACCTCATGTTTCCCTTGTTTCCCAGTTTAACCTTATTACTTATTTAAAAATAAACAAAATAAGTATATTAATGTTTATTACTGTTACTACATCGTTAAACCATCACCCCTTGTTTCCGCCTTTCGTGGATACAGAGTAAGCGAGCAACTGTAGTCATGTCTCCCCCCCATACCCGTCCGTCCTGTTATGTCATGCCTTTTCGATTCTTGAGAGGTTACATGTTAGTAAACGGTTACAACATTTCACAGGAAGTCGTACAAATACATGTATTACATTGCTTGGCGGGTTGGGTGTTGAATGTAGAAACCTGGGTAGTGATTCTTATTTTTTTAATTGTTTTCTTTTCAGCCTTCAAAACCTACTCTTCACAACAAGATGTGCACCACCTACCAGGAGTTCTCTGACAAGTTGGACAGACTTGATGCCGAGTTCAGCAAGAAGATGGAAGAGCAGAACAAGAAGTTCTTTGCTGACAAACCAGACGAGAGCACTCTCTCACCGGAAATGAAGGAGCACTACGACAAGTTTGAGAAGATGATTAAGGAACACACTGACAAGTTCAACAAGAAGATGAGAGACCACTCTGCTCACTTCAAGCAGAAGTTCCAGGAGCTTCTTGAACAGCAGAAGAACGCTCAGTTCCCAGGAAAGTAAAGTGGGGAACCAGCGATAACAAAAAAAACAAAACAAAATAAAAAACAAAAATTCATACCAAAGTAGTGTACGCACTACTTGGGTAAAAAAAAGAAAATATATGTAGAATAACGTAAGTAAAAAAACAAAAAAACAAAAAAAAAAAAACAAAGATGTAAATGCTTTTTATTCCCTTTATTATAATCCCTTTCCCTAGTTTTTATATATTTTTTGATTTTTTCTTTTTCAATTTTTTATTTTTATTTCTTCTTCCCAATTTCTTTTTTTTTTTTTTTGTTCCCCTTTTTATAATCAGTTGGTTCCCTGTTGGCGGATAGGTCGTGAGACCAGCCCTGGCGGGTTTTACAAGCTGTTTTAAATATTTTTTATTTTTTTATTTTACTGAGATAGAGATTGCCATTTCCATTTTTCTAAAAAAAAAAGTTAAATTATCTCATTCTCTCAGAGCGGGTAGTGATAACTAATTAGATGGAAAGAGTTGACTGCATTTGGAATTAGACGCCTTGATGTTTTTTATCTTTAATTGTTTTCTTTTTAGCCTTCAAAACCTACTCTTCACAACAAGATGTGCACCACCTACCAGGAGTTCTCTGACAAGTTGGACAGACTTGATGCCGAGTTCAGCAAGAAGATGGAAGAGCAGAACAAGAAGTTCTTTGCTGACAAACCAGACGAGAGCACTCTCTCACCGGAAATGAAGGAGCACTACGACAAGTTTGAGAAGATGATTAAGGAACACACTGACAAGTTCAACAAGAAGATGAGAGATCACTCTGCTCACTTCAAACAGAAGTTCCAGGAGCTTCTTGAACAGCAGAAGAACGCTCAGTTCCCAGGAAAGTAAAGTGGGGAACCAGCGATAACAAAAAAACAAAACAAATAAAAAAAAAAACAAAAAAAAAAAAACATAAACTTTCGGTAGAGTACACCGTTAGAAAAACAAACTATAAAATTGCTTAGAAGAAAAGAAAAACAAAAAACAAAATGTAAATGAATTATTCTCCCTCATCCCTTCTCATTCTCATATATTATACCCTTTTCTTTTTATTTTGTGAGGCTTGTCTCATATTTTCTTGTTGTCCCCATTTTATTTTTAGCTGCTTCCTGTTTGTGGATAGGTCGCGAGACCAGCCCTGGCATGTTGCGTCTACTTTCAAACTTTTTTTTTTTTTTTTTTAAAAAAAAATTATTATATTTTTTTTCTTGCATATAAATGTTCTTTGTACCTTAGTGCTAATCTTAGTCTCATCATCTACTTCATAAAAACAGGAACAATTTTTTAAAATTAATTTAATGTGTTTATTACAACGAAGACTGTGAGTACTTATTTACCTACTCAAACCAGTAACAAAACATGACTAGTACACCTTTGAATATGAGTACACCCGAGAACACGGAAACAACTCCTCTTGTCGGTGGTAGTACTGAAAGCGGGGGTGTAAATCCAGGTTGGGTTGTGAGTGGATTTAAAATACTTAAATTCGCAACGGTAATGGTGCTGTCAGCGATAGCAGTAGTTGAAATTATTATTATATTCGGAGATAACCACAGTCAGCTTGGAACAGAACGAGTTCAACGAATAGAAGGAACTATCTTACTGGGCTACATACTCTTATTTACCCTACTGGCTATAGTCACTGAATGGGATTGCTGTACATTCCCAGCAATATCATTTCTTCAAAGCTGGTTGGTTCGAGGACAATTCTACATGTTTCTTGGTCTTCTTGTTGCTGATCGCCTTGCAACTGGTCTTTCATTTACCTCGCTGTTGTTATTTACATTTTCAAACGTATTAGTTTCAATTGGTTTGCTCTACACTGTGCTAGGGTTTTGTCCCTGTATTCAAACTACAGTGAATAAGAAGAATATTCACTATGAAGCAGCTAAAAGTTTTGCGGGCATGGGTGGAATAAAGATTGGATGAAAAATCTTTTTTGATATTATATGGGGGAGGTGTGGTTATTTAATGTTTAAAAATAACTGTACCGGTTTCTGTGTTGACTGACATCATAGAGTAAAATTGTAAAAAAAAAAAAAAAAAAACATATTTCACTAAACCTTAACGCTGAATGCTTTTCAATAGTTTGGAGTATAATAATCTGATTTTCTATTTTTCTTTAGCAGCAAATACATTAAAGAATTGTTTTCAGGTGATTGTATTCTGTAATTCATTTTCTACAGAACCTCCCCCACTATCAGTTCATTGAACCCTTTAACAATGATGAGGAGGAAGAACCGTATAAAAGCAAAAATTGAGGCTGATCGTCGGCTCAATCCTGACAAGTCTCTACAACACACATTAAAGTGGTTGGGAGGACTGTTCTGCGCAGTGGTAACGATAATAGTGTTGTTGACTGGATTGGATCTGTTTGATGAAAAAGCTATTCTCGGAGATGGTCATTCTGTCAACACGAGACAACTTCAACAACGAATCAACCACGCAAAGAGTGGAGACACTATTGTAATCCCCAAAGGAAGACATGTAACCGGTCCAATAGTAATCACCAAGTCTCACTTAACAATTGTGATCGAAGGAACTTTTGTAGGAATAGCTGACGACAGACACTATCCTGTATTACCACAATTCCCAAGTTATCCCGAAGGTGAACGCTTCCAATCGTTAATTACGATTGCAAATTGCACTGATGTAACTATCAAAGGAAATGGTATCATTGAAGGAAATGGAAACTACTGGTGGAATAGAATGAAAACAACACAAACAGATCAGCCTAACCGACCTCGTTTAATAGAAATTATAAACAGCAGTGAGGTTTCTGTTAAGAATTTATTTCTTAAAGATTCACCTTTTTGGAATATTCATGTGCTGTACTCAAATGATGTTACAATTTCAGATCTTATAATACACGCGCCGGATGATTCCCCCAACACTGACGGTATTGTTCCAGACAGTAGCAATCGTGTTAAAATTGAAAACAACACGATTTCTGTTGGAGACGACGTCATCGCAGTTAAATCAGGAAAGAATGCCCCTGGCAGATCTGTTAATAAACCTTGCAACGACGTCCAAGTTAACCACAATGTTTTCTTAACAGGTCATGGAATCAGCATAGGCAGTGAAGTCTCTGGTGGAATTAACAACATCAGATTCCACAACAACACTATCCTAGGACCAATGAAACGAGGAATCAGAATAAAAACGAATCCAGAAAGAGGTGGGTTCGTTGACAACGTATTATTCAGTGATACACGAATTGGTAACATTGATAAATTTTTAGAAATCACTACTTCATATCATAATAAAAAGACAGATCGATCAGACGTACCTACAAGACTATCATCGATTGCCTTCAGTGGAGTAACACGTGTTCAGGAAGGTAATAACCCCATTACTGAAATCCATCCTGGGTCAATAAAGTGTTCTGAAGCGATGCCGTGCAACGATCTTGTTTTCAAGGATGTAGTACTCAAACCTTTCACTGGATCGATGGAATGTAAGCATGCCGCAGAATGTCCTCAGTTTTAAAGCAGCGTAGCAATTATCTGAGAGGGGTCAATTTTGGTGACCCATTAAAAAAAAAAAAAAAAAAAACAATAACAACATCGCATCATAAGTGTTCCTTGGTCACAAATTTCTGATTCAGCTTAAAAGTCAATTTCCAATTTTTTTTTTTTTTTTTTTTTTTTTTTTAGATTTTGAAAACATTATTATAGAAAGCTTAGAGAGAACAAATAGAGGTGGCTGAACACTTTTGGAAAGGAGAAATCATTACTTGATTGAAATCCTTATTGATATGATTTCTTTGTGTAACACGAAGTGCGCAGGAGGTGGGAGTAAAAAAAAATAAAAAATGAGGAAATTAGAACGCGGGTAAGTTACCTTTTTACCCTTTTTTTGTTGGGTACCACCCTTTCTCATTCCTTTGGCACTGTTCCGTATTATCTTTTTTCGACAAAGCAAAAAAAAAAAAAAAAACGTTTCGTAGTCATCACGTACTGAGTAATATTTTTATTTCCTTTCAGTCACAATCACAATGAAATAATCACAAGAAAGGTTTTTTTGACTTTTAAAAAAAAAAAAAAAAAAAAAAAAAAGAAAAGAAATTTCTTTTGATTCCATAATTACAACCAGTTTATTTATACAACACAACCATGCCTGCTATGCAACAACAACAACAGCCAGCCGTTCAGACTCAGGTTGCTAATCAAGTAGCTGCTGGAACTATTCACCAGACGACTCAACTTCCTGCTGGATTTACGAACACAGACAAACCTCATTTTGTGAACTCAAATAACTACCCAAGACAACACATGGGAATGTTTGTTGCTCCGGAGAATGTCTGATCGAGATTGTAATTACGTCTTCTTCGTTGGATCTTTATTTTCGGTATTCATTACACTACTAAGTTACTAATATAATTAGCGTATTTACCAACTCTTGGTTTTATTTTTTATTTTTCATTCCCTACTCACTTTTGCTCCTTTTTTTTTAATTACACAGAGGAAATTAGTTTGTTTTTTTAAAATTCTAAACTTTTACAAGTATTTTTATTATTTCTATTTTTTTTTTTTTTTTTAAATACAGTTTTTTAAAACACTAATGTTGACCAATAATAATGACCCTTTAGACTGTGTGAGAAATTGATATCCTTGTTTATTGTGTTGTCTGGCTGGCATGTTACCAGATATACCCGAATAGAATTCGGGTTCCCTAATAAGGGTTCTGATGCGACTGCCAATATTATTTCTATTTTTCTTTTTTAATACAGTTTTAAAACACTAATATTAACCAATAATAATGACCCTCGAGATCGATTGTGATAAAGACTTCTTTCAATTGGAAATTGTAAACGAAAGGCTTCGAGGATCTATTTCACAAATTGTAAAAGCTGTAAACGCTTTATCATCTCAGATGGTTGCCTTGAGTGATAGAGTTTCTCAGGGTGAAGAAGTTGAAAAAGAAGTTCAATCATCACTGGAAGACATCCGAAAAGACCTCTCTGAAGTCAACAGCGGGGAAATATCACTACTCCGAGACAGGGTTGAAGAAACTATAAAAGAAATTCGTACTGACAAAGGAAGACTAGAAGATTTATCATTCAAACACGGAAGTCTCGATGAAAGATTATGCCGACAAGAGGCAAGGGTGTTTCCTGACGTGTCAAAAATAGATGCGAAAATCGATAATTTAGATGGAATTATCCAAAGTAGTAGACAGATGCAAAGCACAACAGACAGCGCTGTCACTACCATCATTCAAAAATCAAATGAACTGACATCGACGATAAAGAAAACGCAAAATGAACTTGAGCAAAACACAAACATGGTTGGTAACATACTAAATATGTTTTCAATAAAATCAGATGTTTTTCCAGATATTTTTGATACGATATCTAAAACAGAACCAACCAAAGCAGTTGAATATTTATTATCGACTCCGCTGTTTGAATTCTTGTTGGGAAAACACATCACAATTGAGAACAACTTAAAAACAACTCGTGAGAACATTGGATCTGAAATAACAAACTTAACCACGTCGGTTGGGAATAGCGTCTTGCAACTAAATCAAAAATTAGTAGAAAAACTAGATAAATCTGTATTCGAGTCTTACACCACGACATTATCAAAACAACTGGTACTGATAGAAGAACACGAAGCAGCTATATACCTAATAAATGACTCTCTTGAACATAAAGTAGAACTTCAACGGTTCGATGATGAAATCCACAGACTTGACATCACCAAAGCTGATAAGGGTGAACTGCTATTGTATATTCAAAGACCCGACATTGAAGTTATAAAGTCTGATTTAGATATTTTGTCGGGACGATTTTCAGAACTGAGCGGAACAACAGACCTTCAACTACGTACTCTCAAAAATGGTCGAAAGAGCGTCACCTCACCTGTTGACTCAACAATATCACAAAATATAATATCAGACATCGAATGGATTAAGAGATCTGTTCAAACTCTTGATGAGAACAAAACAAGCCAAAGTGAAATAGAGCATCTGCAGCAGTTCACTGACGGCATAGCTGACCAGGTTGAGAAAATAATGAAATTCTTAAATGCTGCGGCATTGCCTTCAGGAGAATTCTCATTATACAGAAATCAACACAAAACAGCAGTTCAAAGAGATAGGAATAGTCTTGGTGGTGGATCACGACCATCTTCTGGTTCATCTCCAAGAACCGTAGTATCAGCTCGTAGTAGTATTCAAGTAGAACAACAACAGATTATAAAAAGAACGTCACTTGGGGTTACCAGCGTTGGAGCTTATAATCCTGCTGGTAGTCATCCAACTGGTAGTCATCCAACTGGTAGTCTCAAGAGGCCGTCAACTGCTGGTCCAGGCAACGGTTTTCATAATGTCGGAGGGAAGGAGTTGTTACCGCAAAGACCACAGTCAGCTGATGTTACTAATCCGAAATATAAAATTCCAAACAGCAGCTTTGATCAACAACAAACACTCGATCGATATGATCCTCTCGCACCAAGATCATACATCACTGATAATGATGGCTCATCAACAGCTGAGATTATTCAACTTCAACAACTCCCTGCTGGTATTCGAATGGGACGGCCATCACGCCTTACTACACTTGATGGTGTTGTCACTAATGCTAGTGTCACTCCTCGTGTTAATCTAAGTCACTATCACAATGGTAATAAACAAATGCAGCATCCTGCAATTACACAACAACCAGACTAGAGTGTCTCCCATTGGAAGAGATACCTGTCAAAAACAAACAAACAAACAAACTGAGTTCTCTTCACAGAGAGTTCCTTTCCTCTTATAGATTTAAACCTTTGACCGTTATGTGTTTATAATATGTTTTTTTGAAAAAAATAAACTGTCATCTTTATACAGGTGTATGAGAATATTAGGTGAGACTGTTGAAAATGGTAAGTCAGTTTTAGCAAATTAGTTACTGTTTACGAGGGAATTTTATTTTTTTTGTAAAAACTCAAAAAAGGAAAAAAAACATTTTTAAAAAACGAGAAAAATGAGATTTAAAATATTACTGATATTCCTGTCAACTGTTAGCTGTTTGAAGATAGGTGTTCTCGACACAACTGGAACACACACAGCAGTTGTAAACAATGAAATCGGTGCAATTCAAAACATAGAAATCGAACGAGTCAACGGTTTTGATGTGGACACAGTCAGAGCTGCAAAGACCGGTGGAGTGATAGCCTACATCGGAGGCGATCAAAAGCGTGATGCTTACGCATTGTCAAAAGAAATGGAGAGAGAGACTACACCACTGATTTCACCGGCTATTCGATCACAGGGGACAAGTTTTGATTTGTATAATTTTGTCAAGACTATCAGTGCATCAGTTGAAGAGTTCGCTACGAGAATTGTCAACTACGCTGATCAACATAATGTTTCAAACATAGCAGTTATTCACACTGATGACGCAATTAATAATGACTTAGCTGTTAGGATTACACAATCACATGATTCCATCTCGAGAACCAATCGATGCATGTTCTACTTCATGCCTAAAACAGAAGAACAGCAAAGCCTCTTGTATCAACTTATTAAGAAAGACTTAATCGAATTAGTCATAATTGCAAGTAATTCCTTAGATCTCACAAAAAGTCTTGTGTATGATGCGATGGCGAAATATCAAATACATGAAGGTAGAGTATGGATGATTGCGAAGCTTGATAGTGAACAAGACTTAGAAACTGAAATTACTGTTGAAAATGTTTTAATATTAAGGCAAGCAGCAAGTTCTCTTTATCGTGAGGCTGCTTTGGTGATGAGTAGTGCTTTAGAAGTGTTTTTGGCTTCTCCACCAAACCCATGGTCTAGTGAAAATGGAACTTTTCTCAATACTCGCATAACAGCAGCAGCTCAACAACGTGGCAGACCAGGTACCCAACTGAGATTATATGCAAATAATACATGGGCCGACACCGTTACTGAAGTATGGCCAGTCTCAAAGAGCTACAACAGGACAGGTGTGAAACCTCTTGAAGGGGTTACCCTGAGAATGTTATTTAAAATAACACCTCCGTACCTGTACGAGCAGTCTGGTGCTCCTGCTGGGTACATTGCAGAGTTAGAAAGACAGCTGAGGATACTTCTTGGGTACACTGCTAATATTGACTTAACGTTTGAACCTCATAATAAAGCTATTGAGAAAATCGGAAACCCTTATGATATTATTATTGGAGACTTTTCAATTACGAAAGCACGTGAAGAGCTTTATGATTTTACACTTCCGTTTGTTGAAACAAGCGACTCCATGATTATGAGATTTCCGACCTCAACGACGAATTTATTTCAATTTACGGAACCTTTTACAAGAGACGTTTGGTTTGTGTGGATCGGTCTTTGGGTTCTTACGGGTATAATGTTCTTCATCCTTGGACCTGAAACTGAGGAGTTACCTGAAACCCTTAATAGAGAAGACGACGTCGAGGAAAGAAAAGTAAAATACCAACAAGCAAGAGAGAGAAAAATGAAAAGAAGAATAGAAAAACCGGAAGAAAAACACGACGTTGAAGAAGAAGAAGCGCCGGATACCAATAATCCGATTTGCTTTTCAATGTATCAGTCTTTTGCAACAATGAAAGATGGGTTTGATGGAGACACCGTGTCAAAGAGCAGAATGTTTTTCATGGTCGGATTAATATTCGCAACACTCATGTTCAACACAACATACACTGCTCAATTGGCAGCTTTGTTAGCTACGAAGGATACTGCCTACGCGGCAGACTCTTTTAGGGAAATCCGTGACGGTAAAAAAGCAATTTCTGGTGTTGCAGTACCTTTGGGATCTTCAAATCAAGTCAGATTCGAAGACGCAATGGAAATTGGAAACGCTGCGACAAAAGAATACATTGTATCACAAAGTGAAGAACAAATGGTTCAACAAATTTTAAATGACACAGCAGCTATTGGTATTTATGATGCTATCTGGGTAAGATGGAGAGCAACATCATCAAAAGACTGTAAACTAATCCAACATGGGCCTCGATGGAATAGATTTGGTCTTGGATTTGGACTCCGAAAAGAATCCCCATTCACATCTCACTTCTCGAATGCTATTTTAGAACTTCGTGATCACGATGAGTACATAAATCAGTTGGAAGATCGTTTTCTTATTGGACCTTGTGAGGAAATTGCTCCTACTGGTGAAGACAACAACATTGAGCAGGTTGACATCAGAGGGTTTATTGTAATTTGGTCTTTAGTGGCGTTCTTATTCATGTTGTCGGTGACTTATCGAAAAGCAGAAATAGTATTCATAAAACGAGAAGCATACAAAAGAGCTTTCCCACTTGAAAGTAAAGCAGATTCATCGAGTACGTCTTCAACCGAAGAAGCTGATGACTTAGATCAACCGCCAGTTTAAGCAGTGGTCTCTCAACCTGTATTCCCTTATTTGTGACGTTGTTTTTTTCTTATTATTTTTTTTCTTGTTGTATTCGCCAAACAAATGATTTTTTTTTTTCAACACCTTACAGCTGATCACTGATTGTTCTTTTTTTTTTTTTTTTTTTTTTGGTTTTCTCCAAAGTGGGAAATACTTTAATAAAATTGTTGATGAAGATACCAAAAACTGATTTAGCTCTTCGTTTGGTTTTTCAAAAATATTTTTGACGTCGCGTAATAAGGTGAACTAGTTTGTGAGCAGTTTTTTTTCTTTTTTTTTTCTTGTCTTCTTGTTTCGTTCCAAGATTTCCGATTCTTTTTTTTTTTTTTACCTTTTGTAAAAACTTTTTTTTTTCAAAAAAAAAAAAAAAAAAATCTTTTTTTTATATTATACCCTGGCCCTGGTTTTCCAGCTCACGACTATTTGAGTAATTGAATGACTTGATTCCGTATTGCTCTGAGTGACGAAAAAGGAAAAAAAAAAGGAGATGAGTAGATGCAGCCTTACCTTTTTAGTCAAGTGTATTATAACTAACGTTTGTTTTAGTTAAACACTGATGCGATACGTGTATTTTAGTTCTTTTTAAATATGCTTAAACATTCAAACCCCTGGACAGGTATTATAATGACCTGTCTACTAGTAGTTTCCTTTTTTTTTTTTCTTTGATTATGAGGAGAAAAATCTCGCACTCCATAAGCCGAGAATTCTCTTTTTTAACTTAGCGATCGATGAATCTATTCTTTCTCGCATCAAGGCTTCCATGCTGGGGCAGAAAGTTACCCTTCTTTTTTTTTTTTAATGTTTTTTTTTTTATTTGTTATTGAGAACAAATCCTGATTCCAACAAAAAAAAAAAAATACTTTTGAAAAAAAAAAAAAAAAAAAAAGATTCGTGTCCTGTGAATCTTTGCACAAAAAAACACGAGAGCAGTTTTGTTTTTTTGTTGGGATTGGCGGTTTTTCCCCTTTTTTTTTTTTTTGATTCTACGAAACCGAAGTTTTTTAAAAGAAAAAGAAAAAAAGAAAAAAAATAAAAAATAAAATAAATAGTGACATTTGCTACTTTCCTATTAATCCGATGTTATTATTCTTTTTTTTTTTTTTTTTTTTTTTTTTTTAAATTTTCGAACTACTGGCAAGTTTTGGATCGTCGTGTGTGCGCCTTGTTGACGATGTATTGGCCAGCCACGACTTCTATCAAAAACACTGATTTTAAATCAGAATAAATGAAACGTTTTCAGTTTTGAATCAACAACAAAACTCCCCAATAACATGACCCGCTACTTATTTTTTCTTTCCTTTCGATTCGAGCGGGTTGTTCCCCTTTTATCCCCGTTTTTCTTTTTCTTCTTTTGTTGTTATCTTCCACCACTGTAGCCTAGATAGGTAATATATACTCAACTGCATGAGGTACTTTTGAACATAAATTTAATTTCATAACAGCAACATATGAGATACCAGAATTTTATTGGATACTGCGTTTCTACGTTTCGTATATTTTTATTTTATTTTTTCCCCTTCCTCCTACTAGGAAATTGATTTTTCCGTACCAATCACAACATGGCTACTCCAGCGCCTGCTGCAGCATCCCACCAATCATCATCACTTTATGTTGGTGATTTAGCTGGTGATGTTACGGAAGCCAGTTTGTTTGACGTTTTCAGAGAAATTGGACCTGTTTTGAGTATCAGAGTATGCAGAGATGCGTCAACAAAGAAGTCTCTCGGATACGCCTACGTTAACTTTCAAAACCCACTGGACGCTGAGAGAACAATAGAAACTATGAACTTCACAAAAATTAAAGACAAGGCATGCCGTATAATGTGGTGCAGACGTGACCCTGCCCTGAGAAAGAGTGGTGTCGGTAATATCTTTATTAAAAACTTAACGAATAACATTGACAACAAGTCTCTCCACGATACCTTCCTTTCCTTTGGTACCATCCTCTCATGTAAGGTTGTAACTGGTGCTGAAGGTACATCAAAGGGTTATGGATTCGTTCATTTCGCAACTCAGTCCTCCGCTGACGATGCCGTTGAGAAGGTTAACGGTATGCTTTTAAACGGTCAGCAGGTATTCGTTGGAAAGTTCGAGCGTAAGGATCACAAGATTGGAAATCTAACCAAGACCTACACCAACTTATACGTTAAGCACTTTGACCCAACTATCTCTGACGAAGAACTGAAGAAATTCTTCGACAAGTTCGGAACCGTCACCAGCGTCAACATGATGACTGATGGCGAAACTAAGGGAGTCGCATTCGTTTGCTTCTCTGACCACGACGCAGCCATTGCTGCTGTTGATGAATGTAACGAGATGGAATTCGAAGGAATCAGTCAGGAAGGCAAAAAGCTTTACGTAGCTCGTCACCAAAAGAAGGCTGAGAGAATCCACTTGAAGAAGGCCGCCGCTAAGGAAAGAGCTGCCCAGTACATGAAGTACGTTAACTTGTACGTAAAGAACCTTGACGACTCAGTTACCTCTATCACCCTTAAGGAAGTATTCCAAGAGTATGGTGAGATTGTTTCCGCTAAGGTCATGTACGATACCCTTGCACACGTCAGCAAAGGTTTTGGTTTCGTTTGCTTCAAGGAGCAGGATGCTGCTAACAACGCTGCTCAGGCCATGAACGGAAGAGTTCTTTCAGGAAAGCCTCTGTACGTAGCAGTTGCGCAGAGAAAGGAAGCGAGAAAGGCTCAACTCGAACAGATGTACCGCAGTGGACGTCCATTCATCCCTCCAGGTGGCTCAATGGCCCAGCAGGGCCCACAGGGAGGTATGATGGGACAGCAGCAAATGCGTGCCAACCCAATGGCTGGTCAACAGCAGATGCCTAGATCGATCCTCGGAGGAGGAATGGCTGGAGGATTGGGAGCAAGACCTGCAAACATGGGAATGAGAGTTCCACCAAACATGCCAGCAGGACGTGGAATGGGTATGGGACTTGGTGGAGTTGCAGGTGTTGGTGGAGTAGGTATGCTCGGTATGCAGAGAGGAGCTGGACTTGGTCAGCAACTTCCAATGCAGCAGCGTCCTCAATTGCCGCGCCCAGTTGCTGCCATGCCACCAGCACCAGGAGCAGCACCAGGAGTACCTGGTGTTCCAGGAGTCCCAGGTGTACCAGGTGTACCGGGAGTACCAGGAGTTGGTGTTGACCCAAGCCGTCTTGCAACCATGAGCTCTGAACAGCAGAAGAACCTTCTCGGTGAGCGTCTCTTCACCAAGATTAGCGAGCTTCAGCCAGCCAACGCCGCCAAGATTACTGGTATGTAGTTATCCTTATTCTGAACTGTAACTTTGTTTCCCATTGGAGCATATTAAATAAAAAAACAACAACCACAGGTATGCTTTTAGAGATGGACAACAGTGAGATTCTTAACCTTCTTGACTCACCGGAGCAGCTGAGAGACAAGGTCAACGAGGCTGTTCGTGTATTGACAGAGCACAACAGCTAAGCATGGAAGTAGAGTCCCCGTGCATATAGT